>OX377619.1:49803751-50246259 GCA_947397865.1 Polietes domitor
CAGAATTGCCGGAAATGGCCATCGGGAGCAGAATGGTTCACCCGGACACAGTGGACTTAAATCTATCAGCTTTATACCCGCCATATATGTAGATTCTCTAAATATATTGTTGATTAGTTTCATAACACCGTGCGATAGTATTTTTGGACCTGAACAGGACCATATAGAGATGAAACTAGAGATCTTATCTAGAAAAACTCACTTTTTCATTTGGTGATCTTTTCTCCTTTTTTACAGGACTTTATAGTTGTTTTAATAATTTTTCATACTTTTGCGAGACATACAAATACGTGATGGGTATCAAATGAAAGAGAATAATGTCTGTTAAAAATACTCTGGATTGCATGCCTCTAACTGTATTAGTTTAGCTGCCACAACCATTTCAAGACTTTCCCCCTTAAAAAGTAAAATATGAATAACTAAATAAATTAAGGGGGAATTTTTAAATGATTGGTAAGGCTAAACTAACAAAGATATAGCCATGAAATTTAAAGTATTTTTAACAGATATTCTTCTCCTTCATTTGATATCCATATGGCCTTTATATGAGTCGCGAAAGTACAAAAATATATTATTAAAACATATGTATCCTTTGGGAATTAAAAAAAGACAGAAAAAATGAGAAAAGATCACCAAATGGAAAACTGATTACACAGCTTTTCTACATACTGTCTCTAGTTTCATATGTATATCGTTACCAAAATATAAAAAAGACTCAACTGACATTTTTTGCAAACCGATATTTTTGTTATGACCGAACTTGTTATGTTTTGTTAAAATAACCAAAAATTCTCGATTTGCAAAAAAAGGTTATTTGAGTCTTTTTTTATATTTTGGTAAGACCATATAGGACCAGGTCCAATAAAAAAATTGAAATTGTCGCACGGTGTAATATATACCAAGGGTTATGTCTTCTCAGCATAATTTGTAAATTTCGATTGTATATATTGTCAAAGGCGGTAAAGAAATTTTTTATAAGTTCTACGAGTAAAGATAAAATACTTTATAAACCCTTCGCTCTCCCAAACTTGATGGATTTACTTAGTTTTTATCAATAGCAATTGCTTGTTGAATATTAAAATAAAAATAAGATGTGGTACAAACTAATGTAGTCGTCTAGCCAAAGTCTTAAAATAAAACTAGGATGTATTACAAACTAATGTAGTCGTCTAGCCAAAGTTCTCAAATACTATGTATAAGGCATTATTTGTGTAGGCTTCATCATAAACTTTTGGGATGACAAATCTATCCACTTCAACGGTCCAAAATTCTCTCCTTTTCTATATTTGCTGTCCTAAATGTATCTACCTACAATAAACTAAATGTTAATTTCGCATACTCGTCTGCATCGAATTTCAATCAGAAAGTTTTTCAATTAAACCCAAATCAAATTCGTCAAACTTTAGCTGCTGCGTTTTTATGATTATTATTGGGTTTCTCTGAATTTATTTGCGACACTTCAGTTTAGGAATTTATTGCACAAGTTTTTCTGGTGGTGTTATTCTGACAGAAATGCTAACAGGCAACAATTTCAATTTGGCTTTGAAAACTTGATTTGTTTTATTGGGCTTTATTCTGAGAAGATAGATGTTGGGTGAAAAATGTTAAACTGGATTTGTTGCGTACGATGAACACATACGAAGAAAATAAAGTGTTTCTATTTCTGGCTGCTTAGTAAAGGCCCGAGCGATGCAATGAAATCGATCAGAACCAAATATTCCGATATATTAGCATAGGTGTTAGATATATATGGATGGGTTGGGTCATTTAAAACTTGAAATTAAACATCGGCTATAGAAAAAGTACTGATTATTTTTTAAAATTTCTGTTTTTTTTCTGGAATTTTGTCATTTAATAATGGGCCACACTATTATTCATATGACTACCACCACTGTCCACGTAGGAGCATTTGTACCTAGTTTTCATTGTCACATTGTCGATTATGAAGAATGTCTTCTTCTCAAGTAGTAGTGTCTGCACAGCCTTTCTCTCCACTGTCCACTCCCTAATTGTTGTAGTTCATGTTCAGAAACTTATCAGAAACTCTTCAAAGTTGATGTCATTTCAATGATTGCCATTTTGAGGAAGACGATAGCAAACCAAAAAACAGCCGACATTATTTGTACACCCACAGAAATGAAGTGGAAGTGTTTTCTGGAGTATGGGGGAGTATGAGTGTGTTAACTTTTATTTGAGGTGGCATTACTTTCGTCAAAAAGAAATTTTAGCTTTTCATGTACATTAAACCCGGTCGATTTGTATTTTTACACCCACGAAAATGAAGTGGTAAAGTTTTTGGAGTGGGGGAGTATGAATGTGTTAACTTTTATTTAAAAATACACTTTAGCTTTGCATGTTCTTCTGTACATATGCATGTACATTAAACCGGGTAGGTATGTACGGGAGAAAAAAATTTCGATTTTAACTTTAAACCGTATTTTTCTTAAAAGTGACCAAATTAAAGGTATGCAAATAAAGTATGAAAACACTTCTCATAAAATTTGTATAAAATTCCACATTTTGTAGCGATTTTAATATTTAAAAATATAACGATAGTTAGATATCACTTGATTACATTACGCAACAAAAACTATGACAATGCGCTATGTATAACATTTTCCGGTGTATTTTGCTTTTCTAATTTAAATGGATTATTTTTTAATTCTTTTGCTAAAATTCCAATTTTTGTCGAAGTTACTTATCATAATTGTACTCTCAATTTGGAAATATAAGTTCAAAGAAACCCTCATATAAGTTCAATTAAAGGTAATTATGATGCCGACAAATGTTGCGAATTTTACTTTCATATAGAGATAGTGGTTTAGTAACAGTTTCCAAAAATTTGTGATTTTTTTTTCGAAAAAAAAATCTTTTTATCTGGATTCTCTTTGATACTCTTCATATATGAGTGAATCAATTTAAGCCAAAACTTCGTAAAAATTATGATTTTGTGAAATTTCATTACTTCTACAATAAGGGTCATAACTCCTACATTCATCCATAGATTTTCTACAACTAGGCCATGTTTTCTTTGCAAAAGATCCAATCTATTGTAAATTAAACAAGTAAGAATGGCGTTAAGTTTGGTCGGTTCCACAGAGGCCCGGAGAGAGAGTTCAGTAACAATACAGAAAAATTTTACTTTAATAAAATTTTAATATATATACAGGGGTTTCCAGCAAGAGGTTTTATTTTGAATCACCCGGTATTTCGGTAGCTGTCACTTTTGAAGCTTTTATTCTTTGACATTTGACAAGAAGAAACTACGCCATTGCTAAAAATGGAACGATACACGCTTCAACAACGCATTGAAATTATTAAAATTCATGAACGAAAATGATCCGGAATTCCATCGAAAAATCATCTTGACTGATGAGTCCCATTTCCACCTCGGTGGCTACGTCAACAAGCAAAATTGTCGCATCTGGAGCTCGGAAAACCCAAGAGCTATTGTTGAGAAGTCTCTCCATCCTCATCGTGTGACTGTTTGGTGCGGTTTATGGTCCGGCGGGGTCATTGGACCTTACTTTTTCGAAAATGAGGTTGGATCAACAGTTGCGGTGAATGGATTGCGCTATCGAGAGATGATTAATGATAAGATTTATGGTCGGAGTTGGATGGTATTGATCTGGACAACGTTTACTTTCAACAAGACGGCGCTACGTGCCACACAAGCAACGAAACCATTGCTCTTTTACGGGAAATGTTTCCGGACCGTGTTATCTCTCGAAGAGGTGATCACAATTGGCCACCGAGATCTTGCGATTTAACACCTTGCGAATTCTTCCTTTGGGGCCACGCCAACAGCCCAGCGTCGATTCAAGACCTAAAAGATAGACTTCGTGAGGCTATCGAGGACATAGGGCAGCCACTTTGCGATTTGGTTATGGAAAATTTCATGAAAAGGATATGGTCCTGTAAGCGTGGTCGTGGTGGCCATTTGGCTGATGTTGTTTTTCATTATTAACGGCATACCTTCCTCTTTATTATGAAATAAACATACGATCATTTATGTCAAAAAATTACATTTTTCTTTGAATACCAAAATAACACCTCCTGTTGGAAAACCCTGTATATTAAAGTCAATTCAAAAAATAAATACAATCAATCTTCAAATAGATAGTGGGTGCATTTTCAGTTGTTTGGTTCGTTATATTTCCATCCTAACTTAATTCGAAAAATATAAAATTGGAAAATCCACTATCTCTCACGTACACATTGCAAGGAAACCTAACTTCATGATACTACACTTTTTTGCCGTAAAAGTAAAAAGTACGAATTTGAAAAAATCGTTTTTATTTGGCGTGTCTACGCAGTCAGAGGAATGCATACACCGAATTCCATGGTTCTAGTTGCGGCCATTTGGTTGGTACCATTTGTATCCCCTTTTTCCCATATTACCCTCATAAGAGTACGACTTTCTAAAGTTTCTTTATTTTACGTGTCTACACAAATAGAGGGAATTCCATCATTATAGCCGTTTAGTTGGTACCATTTTTATGCCTCGGTTCCCATTGTATCCCATGAAAGTACGAATTTTTGTTTTTCCTGTCTACTCCGAATTTCATAACTATTTGGTTGATACAATTGTAATCCTCTTTTTCCATTATACCCCCTAAAAGTACGATATTCGAAACATCCTTTTATTTTATGTGTTTACGCAACCAGAGGAATGTATACACTGCATTTAATTATTCTAGGTGCAGCTGTTTGGTTTGTGCCATTTTTATCCCTCTATCCCATTTTACTCCTAAAGGTACGAATTTGGAAAAAATACTTTTAAAATATGTTTCTCCTAACTTGAGGAATGTACCCACAGAAACATGCTTAAATACTCTAAATATTAGGGATTTTTTGAGGTATTTTCCGTCCTTGTGAGGGAAAAATGTAGCCCAGTTGAAATCCCAACAGTTCTAGGACTATAAGACACATTTATGGATAATTTGGACCTCCTAGCACCTTTCGTTTAGATGCTAGTGTGTTTTCAACAGACAGACGCACGGACGTGTCTAGATCGTCTTAGCATTTTATGACGATCATGAATATACATATATACTTTATAGGCTACCAGATATTTCAAGGTGTTACAAAAAAATGATTCCTTACTGGCACGAAAAAAAACATAAAAAATAGAAACAGAAATTTTCGAAATAATTATTTTAACTTTTTTTAATAGCCGACATTTTCACGAAGTGAAATTTCTGTGGATAGTAGTTATGAATCTCTTTGTAGACGCAAAAGAATTAAAAATGATATTTGTAATTTTTTAAAAATAGCGCGTAAATTTCTTTTTTGGATTTTCTTTAAATAAAACAAACAAAAAATATCCATAAAAAATGTTGTATGCTGATTTTATGACGTAGTATATTCCTCAATGCACAAATTTTGATTTTTTCTGTTGCATAGTGTTATAATTCGATTTTTTCGCAATTTTCCAACTTTGGGAAAGTTTTGTCACTGTAGCTTTCAAGGTAACTTATAAGGTAAAACTTCGAAATTTATTTAAAATGGATGTTTAGTACGGAGAAAACCTTGTATTTTACAATCCGTCAGTAATCGACATCGAGTTATTGATGTTTTCAATAAAAAACTAAATTTTTGTGAAGATGTAAGTTTTGGTCATTTCACTAACTCTCAAAATTTTACAAAGCCCAACAAAAATATCTAAAAGACATCAACACAGATGAAAATATAAAAGCATGGCCATGATTTTGGTAAAAATTCCAAATATTGGAACACATTTTCCCCACTTTAGGAATTTGAATATTTTTTGGGGAAAAATGTAAAATATGGAAATCTATCTAATATTCATCAAAACAGAAAAATACGGTAAATAAAGGCATGGTTATGATTTTAGTAAGAATCTCAAACATTTTAACACATTTTCCCCACTTTTTGGAAATTTATCTAAAATTCAAAAAATTCTAAAATTCCACAGTAAAAATGGCGAATAAAGGCATTATGATAATTTTAGTAGTATTCCAAATATTGGAACATTTTTTTTTGGGAATTTGAATATATTTTTTTGAAAAATATAAAAGCAGGAAATCTATCGAAAATTTATCAAAACAGATAAAAAGGATAGTAAAATCCTTAATATTTTTACTCATTTATATTTTTTTTTTGGGAAAAATGTAAAATCTGTATATCTATCTAAAATTCATTAACACAGATGAAAATGTCGAATAAAGGCATGATGACCATTTTAATAAAATCCCAAAATTGGAACACATTTTCCCCACTTTGGGAATTTGAATATTTTTTGGGGGAAAATGCTAAATCTGGAAATCTGTCTAAAATTCATCAACCCTGATAAAAATGTCGAATAAAGGCATTATGACCATTTTAATAAAATCCCAAAATTGGAACACATTTTCCCCACTTTGGGAATTTGAATATTTTCTGGGGGAAAATGCTAAATCTGGAAATCTGTCTAAAATTCATCAGATAGAAATGGTAAATAATGGGATGGTGACATTTTAGTAAAATCCCAAAATTGGAACATATTTCCCCACTTTGAAAATTCGACTATTTTTTGGGAAAAAAATGCAAAATCTGGAAATCCATCTAAAATTCATCAACACAGATAAAAATGGTAAAAAAGGCATGATGATGATTTTAATAAAATTGCAAATATTGGAACATATTTTCCCTGCTTTGGGAATTTGAATATTTTTTGGGGAAAATGTATAATCTGGAAATCTATCTAAAATTCATTAAAACAGATAAAAATGGCAAATAAAGGCATCTTAGTAAAATCCCAAATATTGGAACACATTTTCCCCACCTTGGGAATTTCACTATTATTTTTGGGAAAAAATTAAAATCAGGAAATCTATCTAAATTTCATCAAAACTGATAGATATACTATATATAAAGGCATTTTAGTTAAATCCCAAATATTAGAACATATTTCCACATTTTGGGAATTCGGCAATTGTTTATAGGAAAAATTCAAAATCTGAATTTGTTTTGATGAACTTTTAGGTGTTTTTAAATTAAGGTTTTCATTTTAACTGCTGAAAATTGCAATATTTTTTTGGACCCGGTTTAATGTACATATATTTGTGAACTTAAATGTATATATGTTTATACTTGTATGTATATCATAACACATGTATGGATATGTATCACTAGCCACCACACTACACCATTGGTATGGTATCATTTGTCACGGTTTGACTGACAGTTTAGTTTTGCTTTTTTCTTTCAAAAATTGATATACTTTTTGACATGTATGACATGCTAAGGTTTCTAATTAGAAAAACATAATTATTTTTAACTCAAAAGAGCACAAGATACATGCATACTAAGAAAACAATTGATCAATTGTTTCAAACTGCGTCACAAATATTATTCTTCGGAGATCTACCCACCCAACAACTTATAAATTACAGACCATTGTGCATAGGAGTTTCAGCAGCAAGTGATTCGCGCACTCAAAGTTCATATTTTCACGGCCTTCCCCCCCAAATTTTATATGATTTTTTTTCCAAAAATAAAAACTATTTTTATCCATATTTGTTTGTTGTCTAATCTTTAATAGCTTCTTGACAGCTTTTTTAAATTTATGTTAATTTTTTCTTACTTTGTAGCTCTTCTGGGTATTTTTAATATTTACACAAATAGTAAACAACAAGCCAAAATAACACACACACATTCCAAAAATAACAAAAAAACGAAAATAAAAAAACATAAAATATCGTCAACATTTGTTTACACAGCGACACATCCTATGAATTCGGCAGAGCAGAGCAGAACTGCGAATTCATAATTATTCATGTCAATTATGAAAATGAATTTTTAATATGAGCCCACCAACCACCTCACCTTCCCCGCACCCATACCACTCTCGTTCATCATGTTGACGGCATTTTTTAATTAAACGCCATTGTAGATAATAGGTGTGTTTGATAACAGTTTCGTTAGGTTGGTGTACATTTGAATTGAAGAAAAATGTGTGATTTTCCAATAAAATAGCCAAATTCCCAAAGTGGCGAAAATAGGTTCCAAAGCTTGGATTTTTTTTACTAATTTGTATACCCTCCACCACCAGGACGGGGGTATACTAACTTTGTCATTCCGTTTGTAACACCTTGAAATATCGACCTGAGACCCTATAAACTACAATGTGGCGCAAAAATAACCTTCCGATGTTTTTTGGCTGTAATTTAAAAAAAATGAAAAACTTTGATTCTTCTTGTGGATTATTTTTATTCGGTCTTTTAATTTTTTGTACATCAAGTCGAGAATATGATGTCATGTAAATGGCCGCCGCCACAGTTAATTGCCATTTGAGCCCTTTTATGGCATTTTCCATTACTTTGGCCAAAACTTCCGGCGATAGGTCCTCACATTCTTGACGGATATTGTCTTTAAGAGCTGCAAGAGTCTGAGGCTTGAGGGTATGTTAGACGCGATTGGCGGTCAGCAGCTAACAGCTGATGCACCGTCTGGACTTTGTACGGAAACATCTCCAAATCTTGTACCAAAATTCGCTGTAAAGACCGTCGACTGATACCCATTTACGTGGCACGTCGTCTGGTCGATGTCGACGGCGCTTCCATGACATCCTCGGCTACAGCAGCAATATTCTCTGCAGAACGGCTACTCCGGAGTCTGCCACGCCTGGCAGCATCTCGTGTTGTTCGAGGCGAGCGGCTAAACGTCGCAGTGTTTCACCAGTAGGCGTTGGACGGCTAGGAAATCTGCGACGAAATTCACGTTGTGCCAAAGTCACAGACCGATTATTGGTCAAATAAATAGTCACCAATATTCCGCGTTCTGGAGCAGTGTAGCGTAACATTGTTTATTAACGTGTATTTCGCATGTGTTTACTACACAAATGTCAAAACAGAACTGACATTAGGGGCCAATCGCAAAATTTATAGCATTTTCTGATAGGAGGATTACTTTTGCGCCACCTTGTATATATATTCTTGATCCTCAAAAAATTCTAAGACAATCTAGCGTCCGGCCGTCTGTTGAAAACACGCTAGCATCTAAACGAAAGGAGCTAGGAGGTCCAAATTATGCAAATACGTCTTATAGTCGTAGATCGGTTGGGATTGAAACGGGGCGAAATCGGAGCAAAGGGAAATTTTTTTCCCTCACAAGGACTAAAAATACCCACAATAACCCCCAATATTTTAGAGTATTTAAGCAACTTTTTTCAATATCTCTGCTTGTACTTACTTGATATTGGGTATGCTCATTCCCCCTATGACAAAAACGTGCACCATAAAGTGATTTTTATTCGTAGCGGGTGAAATGGGACAAAAAGGGATAAAAATGGTACCTGTCAAACGGCAACAGCTAAAAACACAAAATGTACGATGTGTACATTCCTCTAATTGAGTAGATACATAATATAAAAGTATTTTTTCCAAATTCGTACTTTTAAGGGGTAAAATGGGAATAGAGGGATAAAAATGGTACCAACCAAACGGCTGCACCTAGAATAATGAAATTCGGTATATACAATCCTCTGATTGCGTAGACACGTAAAATAAAGGAATTTTTCGAAATTCGTACTTTTTGGAGTTGAAATGAAAATGGGGATAAAAATAGTACCAACCAAATGATCGCAGCTAGAGTAATGAAATTCAGAGTATACATTCGTTTGACTGCGTAGACACGAAAAATAAAAGTTTTTTCCAAATTCGTACATTCAAGGGATACAATGGGTACAGAGGGATAAAAATAGTACCAACTAAACGACTACAGCTAGAATGATGAAATTCGGAGTGTACATCCCTCGAATTGCGTAGACACGTACATTAAAGAGATTTTAGAAAGTCGTACTCTTAAGGGGGTAAAATAGACAAAGGGGATAAAAATGGTACCAACGAAATGGCCGCAGCTATAATCATGGAATTCGGTGTATTCCTCTGATTGCGTAGACACGTAAAATAAAGTGATTTTTTAAAATTCGTACTTTTTGGGGTTAACATGAAAAAGGGGATAAAAATAGTGCCAACCAAATGACCGCAGCTAGAGTAATGAAATTCAGAGTATACATTCGTTTGACTGCGTAGACACGAAAAATAAAAGGTTTTTCCAAATTCGTACTTTCAAGGGATACAATGGGTACAGAGGGATAAAAGTAGTACCAACTAAACAGCTAGAGTAATGAAATTCGGTGTGTACACTCCTCTAATTGCGTAGACACGTAAATTAAAGAGATTTTAGAAAGTCGTACTCTTAAGGGGGTAAAGTAGGAAAAATGGGATAAAAATGGTACCAACCAAACGGCTGCACCTAGAAAATTGAAATTCGGTGTATACATTCCCCTGACTGCGTTGACACGAAAAATTAAAGATTTTTTTCCAAATTCGTACTTTCAAGGGATACAATGGGTACAGAGGGATAAAAATAGTACCAACTAAACGTCTACAGCTAGAATAATGAAATTCGGTGTGTAAATTCCTCTAATTGCGTAAACACGTAAATTAAAGAGATTTTAGAAAGTCGTACTCTTAAGGGGGTAAAACAGGAAAAAGGGGATACAAATGGTACCAACAAAATGGCCGCAGCTATAATCATGGAATTCGGTGTATACATTCCTCTGACTGCATAGACACGCAAAATAAAAAGATTGAATCAAAAATTGATTGAATCATGATTCAAGTTAGGTTATTTTGAACTATGTACGTGAGATAATGTATTTTCAAAGTTTTTACTTTTGGAATTAAAATAGAATGGAAATACAAATAATAGCACCACTATCTACAAATATTTATGGTATTTAAGCTTTTTTAAAAATATAAATATAAGAACACTAGCTGAACCACGCCCGCTTCGCCAGGCAAAAAAAAAAACAAATGGTAAAATTAAAATCAGGTTTCATATTGATCTTATCATACTGAAATTATCGTTGTCTGTAATATATACGTTCCAAGACAATACGTTCCACAACAGCCTTCTAGCTAAAAAACACTTTTGCCACGCCCCACCGCCCACGAAACGAAAATCCAAATTTCGGCATCAAATTGATCTTTATCGTGGTCAGTAATATATATGTACCAATATTCAGCATATTACCTCTCAAAAGCACTTTTGCTACGCCTCCACCGCTCACGAAGCGAAAATTCAAAATCCGGCATCATATTTATCTTTATCGTGGTCAGTAATATATACGTTAAAATTTTCAGCCTTCTAGCTTAAAAAACACTATTGATACGCCCACTAAACAAAAATGCAAATTTCGGCATCATATTTATCATTCTCGTGGTCAGTAATATACATGTACCAATTTTCAGTCTTCTAGCTCTCAAAAACGCTTTTGCCACACCCACTTCGCGCACAAAACGAAAATCCAAAGTTCGGCATCAAATTGATCTTTCTCGTGGTCAGTAATAAAGAGTGATTTTTTTGAGGTTAGGATTTTCATGCATTAGTATTTGACAGATCACGTGGGATTTCAGACATGGTGTCAAAGAGAAAGATGCTCAGTATGCTTTGACATTTCATCATGAATAGACTTACTAACGAGCAACGCTTGCAAATCATTGAATTTTATTATCAAAATGCGTGCTCTGTTAAGAAAGTTCAGAAAGAAAGAAATTGTGTTCAGCGACGAAGCTCATTTTTGGCTCAATGGGTACGTAAATAGGCAGAATTGTCGATTTTGGAGTGAATATCAGCCAGAAGCATTGCAAGAGCTACCAATGCATCCAGAAAAAGTCACAGTTTGGTGCGGTTTATGGGCTGGTGGCATCATTGGACCGTACTTCTTCAAAGATGATGCGAATCGTAACGTAACTGTGAATGGTGAGCGCTACCGTGAGATGATATCCAACTTTTTTTTGCCCAAAATGGAAGAACTGAACTTGGTTGACATGTGGTTTCAACAAGATGGCGCTACATGCCACACAGCTCGCGATTCTATGGCCATTTTGAGGGAAAACTTCGGAGAACAATTCATCTCAAGAAATGGACCGGTAAGTTGGCCACCAAGATCATGCGATTTGACGCCTTTAGACTATTTTTTGTGGGGCTACGTCAAGTCTAAAGTCTACAGAAATAAGCCAGCAACTATTCCAGCTTTGGAAGACAACATTTCCGAAGAAATTCGGGCTATTCCGGCCGAAATGCTCGAAAAAGTTGCCCAAAATTGGACTTTCCGAATGGACCACCTAAGACGCAGCCGCGGTCAACATTTAAATGAAATTATCTTCAAAAAGTAAATGTCATGGACCAATCTAACGTTTCAAATAAAGAACCGATGAGATTTTGCAAATTTTATGCGTTTTCTTTTAAAAAAAAGTTATCAAGCTCTTAAAAAATCACCCTATATATACATTCATTTTCCGCCTTCTAGTTCAAAGAAAATTATTGCCACGCCCACTCCGCCCACAAAACGAAAATCCAAATTTCGGCATCATATTTATCATTATCGTGGCCAGTAATATATATTTCTACAAATTTTCAGCCTTGTAGCTCTCAAAAACACTATTGTCACGCCTCCTCCGCCCACAGGTCAAATTTTTAAAAATTCTATAGCCTATAGTTCCTTCCAGATAGATGCAGGACCTTTATTGAAAATTTCAACAACATCGGTTCATCCGTTTACACGTGATTGCAAACAAAGAAACAGACAGACAGACAGACTTACACTAAGGTTTTATAATATTAATAGGGATTTATTTTTTGAATTGACTTGAAGTATTATTTCGATATACTTATACATTGTAAACGTATTGGTAGCCTTGCCTTGAAATAATAAAAATATTATATTTTTTTTATAAAATTATTTTTTCAATATTTGTACTTGTTTTGGTTTGGCTATATTAAAAAATTATATTACTGCACTTCTACGAAAATCGACAGCCTCTGTGGAATGCAATCCATGGTGGAGGGTATATAACGCCGTTTTTACTTGTTTTTATTTACCACAGAGATATGAGGCTAAAAAATTCTAATCGTCTCATTGCGATTTGAAAGAATTTCGAAAATTTGAACATAAAAATTTTGATGTTGGCTAATAAACATAATACAACAAAAACAAGCCAATCATACAACCACAATGAATGTATATCTTTAACATATTTGTTTGTTTTGAATTTGTATGCCGTCGAATGTTTACATATCCTAAGAGCACTTCTCCCAATTAATTAATTGTTCGTGGTGGTTCATTATTAATATCCTGTATTTACTTAGCGATTTTTTCGGGGCTCCACATTCGTTGAGTGTTCTTGAACAGCTACAGATACAAAATGTAAAATTTATTATTTGTTGTTTGTTTTCATTTTAAAACAACTTCAACAATTATGCCTACTGTTGAAGTATATTTTCTTCCCTTGCATATATTTGTTTCGACAGCTAACAAATCATTAAAATATAAAACAATAAATTAGCTGTGCGCCTTAGATAAGGCAACAGTTGGAAAGTGGTCTTTGAAGAAAAAAAAAACGAACTCTGGAAATATCCAGTATATGAAAATATAATTTGTAGCTCTTTCAGTTAGTTGTTAAGTGATTACATCAAATGATAACCAATTTGTTTAAATATATTTGTATTTATTATTAAATAAATCATTGGAATCATCATTATATAAATATAATTTTGTATTTATTATTAAATAAATCATTAGAATCATTATATAAATATAAATATTCATATTTTTGTTTTTGATTTTGTTTATACACTTTTAGGGCAAATCAATATTTGGCCACTACGACAGACTAACCAACACAAAAATGGTTATATTTTTGCAATACTTCGCTTTTTTGCTTATGCGTTTCTAAAGCGCAAATAAATTAATGGCAAATGGCCAAAAGATTGATTGAAAAGAAAATAAATATAAAATAAAAATTTATTTTATCTTATCTTTTGTTCTAGATGTATGTATATATGTATGTAGATGGAACTGTATTGTGTCTGCGCAGATCATTTTCAATCTAATGGACATTTTGTAAAAGATAAACAGTAGATTTGGTCAATTATAAATGTATCATGGATGGATTCGATACTGGAATGACAATATTGAGATTTGCAAATAGAAAATAACAAAAATTATAATCCATTTTTGGTCTAGTTCTTCTATAGGGTTCTCCAGAAAGTGTGTGAGGTATTAACTTTACTCTTTATTTTTTGCGGCTTCGCACAGTGCTACTGATCCGAGATGGTTCACATTTTCGATGACTTTTCCACGTAGATGCGACTGAATTTCAGAGGATTCAGAGGTCTGGATTAGGTTTGATGGGTGGCCAATTGGGTAATGACTTTACCAAGAAGTGTGCCGTTGCACAGTGGAATATTTTCATAAAAGCTGTGACAAAAAAATGTTTCGCATACATCCCTTATATTGTGAAGTTAGATCAGAAAAAAAGTTTTTGTTTAAATCTGCCCGCAGCTACACCTACTTCCATTGTAACATGAAAGGAAAAAATCGTCAAATATTTCTTATTTTAATACAAGCGTCGATACAAATCATTACCAGTGATTTCATTTGAGTCCACAATTAAAAGAAATTTGTCAGCCAAACGTCCATATGGGCATTTCCCAAAAAAGGTCCACCAAAAAAATGAAATCAGATCACACTAATAGCGTTTAACTTTATTATACCCTCCACCTCCAGGATGGGGGTATACTAACTATGCCATTCCGTTTGTAACATCTTGAAATACCGACCTGAGACCCTATAAAGTATATATATTCTTGATCGCCATAAAATTCTAAGACGATCTAGCCATGTCCGTCCGTCCGTCTGTTGAAAGCACGCTAGCATCTAAACGAAAGGAGCTGGAACGTTCAAATTTTCCACAAATGCGTCTTATAGTCGTAGATCGGATGGGATTGAAACGGGGCGAAATCGGCCCAAAGGGAAAATTTTTTCCCTCACAAGGACTAAAAATACCCATAATAATCCCTAATATTTTAGCGTATTTTAGCATGTTTTTTGAATATGTCTGTTTATAAAGAGTGATTTTTTTGAGGTTAGGATTTTCATGCATTAGTATTTGACAGATCACGTGGGATTTCAGACATGGTGTCAAAGAGAAAGATGCTCAGTATGCTTTGACATTTCATCATGAATAGACTTACTAACGAGCAACGCTTGCAAATCATTGAATTTTATTATCAAAATGCGTGCTCTGTTAAGAAAGTTCATCGCACGCTTCCATTTTATGGTCAGTTTAATCGACCCACTGAAGCGGCTATTCGGGCTATTGTGACTAAATTTCGCACCAAATTTACATTGTTGGACATTAAACCACCAACACGCTTACGTAAAGTACGAACTGAAGAAAAGATCGCAGCTGTATCGGCCAATGTTAATGATGACCATCAATTATCGATTCGTCGCCGTTCGCAGCAATTGGGCCTCTGTTACTCAAAAACGTGGAAATGCCAAAATTGGACTAAGCGGATGGACCACTTGAGGCGCAGCCGCGGTCAACATTTAAATGAAATTATCTTCAAAAAGTAAATGTCATGGACCAATCTAACGTTTCAAATAAAGAACCGATGAGATTTTGCAAATTTTATGCGTTTTTTTTTTAAAAAAAGTTATCAAGTCTTAAAAAATCACCCTTTATTTGCTTGATATTTGGTATGCGCATTCCCCTTATAGCAAAAACGTGCACCATAAAGTGATTCTTATTTGTAGGGGGTGAAATGGGGCAAAAAAGGGATAAAAATGGTACATATTAAACGACAACAGCTAGAAACACGAAATTCGGTGTGTACATTCCTCTAATTGAGTAGATACATAATATAAACGTATTTTTTCAAAGTTCGTACTTTTAAGGAGTAAAATGGGATAGATGGATAAAAATGGTACCAACCAAACGGCTGAACCTAGAATAATGAAATTCGGTGTATACATTCCTCTAATTGCGTAGGCACGTAAAATAAAGCGATTTTTCGAAATACGTACTTTTTGGGGTTAAAATGGAAAAAGGGGTAAAAATAGTACCAACCAAATGACCTGACTGTGTAGACACGGAAAATAAACTGATTTTTCGAAATTCGTACTTTTTGGGGTCAAAATAGAAAAAGGGGATAAAAATAGTAGTAATAGCTGCTAGAGTCATGAAATTCGCAAAGATTGGCAAAAAATATATGGAGTGCTCGTAAAATCTTGAAATTTTGCTCTGGGCCTTTGGTTAGCTCAATTAAGAAAAATATAAAGTTTCATCAAAATTGACCAATTAAGAAAAATATAAAGTTTCATCAAAATTGGCCACGCCCAGTACCCACCGCCCATAGAACCCAAAATTTATTTTTGGTCCAAACTTTTTGAAATTTGGCACATAACCTTTTAACCAATTAACGCCCACCACTCACCGCCCATATAACCCATATTATATTTTTCCCCAAAACTTTTTGTTTCTTTAGCAAAACTAATTATTTTATAAATAAATTTCATTAATTATAAAAAATTTTAATTTATTTTATAAATAAATTTTTTCATCATCTATCATTTCTGTAACTACAGGGTGGCTGATGAATTTTGCTACATTAAGAAACTCAAATAATTTTTTTTTCAGTGTATGGAATTCATTTTTCTTTTATTCATGTTAAAGCTCATTCAATTTTATTAAATATAGCTTAATTAGTTTTAAAAATAATGGAATTTAAATGCCCCCCCTGCTCGTTGATGCATATGCGGCATCTTACCAAAAAGTTGTTCATTACTCTTTGGAGAGTTGAGACAGGAATATCCGCAATTATTTCTCGAATGGATTGCCTTAGTTTATTCAAATTTGTTGGTTTTGCTTTGTAGATTTCCTGTTTGCAATAACCCCACAAGAAAAAGTCAGGTGCAGTAAGGTCAGGCGACCTGGGTGGCCAACGGAATGTGGAGTTTCTGGATATCAGCTTATTGGAAAATTTTCGTCGCAATTCTCTCATAACAGGTTGGGCTATGTGAGGAGCTGCACCATCTTGCTGAAACCACACAGAGTTGAAAGAAATTCTCATTCGGCGTAATTCTGGATAGAAAAACTCTCTCAACATGCTCAAGTAACGGTCTCCAGTAACCGTAACGGTGTGACCGTTTTCTTCGAAGAAGTAGGTCCCGACAATGCAGCGTGATGAAACTGCACACCACACTGTGACACGAAGTGGATGCAATTCCGTCTCATGGAGTATCTGTGGGTTGGAAGCACTCCATATTCGATGGTAAGGTCTTCTGTTGACTGTCCCATGCTCGGCAAAATTGTTTACAAGTCTCATTATGGTCGATCTGCTCGGAGGATTACCGCCAAACGTGCGCCTATACTCTCTTTGAACCGAAACTAAGGACTCCAGTGCGTGTAGGGGCGGACAATCCAAATTCTTGTTTCAGTGTCCCAGTTATCCATTTTTGTTAAATGTAAAAGTCAATCCGCAAAATAAAGAAAAAATTAACCGGATTCATTAACTAGAAAAAAAGTTATTCAATTTTTTTTTGGTAGCGGCTTTCATCAGCCACCCTGTATATCATCAAGTTTCAGAACCTGTTTATGAGGTTGACATCTAATGCTACTTATAAAAGGATCTGACGATACTAGAAGTCGATGAAAAACATCTGTATTTGTTGCAACTCTATCACACTTTCTGGAGAGCCTTAATCTATAATTTTTATAATCTTTTATTTTTTTCCATATCCATGAATTTGGAGACAAATTTTATTAAAGATTATTAATTATTTAAACATTTATTCTTTTTAATTGATAGTATGGAGTCTTACCTTTCATTTTATTATAGCGGGAGCACCTATCACGACCGAGCAACCTTTTTTCTTCCAAGGAAATTTGCAATCACGGCACATTATAGAACAAATTTTATTCTATCATATCTTTTAAACTTTATACTTTTTTTAAGTACACAGAAAAGGCTATATTTAAAAAAAAATACTATTTAAATCCGAGCAATAAAATTACCTTACGTACAAACACTATAGAAGTGCGTAAACAGTTTTCAATATTTTGAACCAAAATTTACATGTGACTTTACTTCATTATTTCAAAGACAAATAAACGTTTTTCGGATACAATTTATGGATTCTTCGTACTGAATCAATTTTCTACAAAACTGCATCATTACATTTTTAAATTTTATGTATCGAAAAAATTACTTATTGCACAAACAATCCCACTGTGTAACATGACCGTTAATATCGACTTGCTCTAATTTGAAAACAAATAACATTTGAGCTTACCTCAATCATGGTCCTTCTGGTACTATTACAGGAAATAGTTTGAAAGTAGTCAAACTTTTAACGGACCAGCAGTTTTTATTTATTCTTAGATTTTGTGTTGTTTGATTAGTGATCGACTTTTAGGTGTTTTTGAATGTACTTTCGAATTCCAGCTATTTCGATCAAGTTTTTTTTCGAAGGAAATTTTCTGTTTGGTAATGGAATGGTGGAGAACCACACTCAACTATACACTCCGTGGTCATAAACATATTTCGTATATTGTGTGAGTATAAGTCATCAGTGACGCTTTTTGCAGAATGCTGAATGTAGAATCCTCACTCTACAGAGTAGGAGGGTATATATCATTTGGGACACCCCTTCTGGTACCTCCCACACAAATAGCCCATATTTCTATGTTAAACAAAAGCCAGTGTAACTTCCAAACATATATTCGGAATCAGCTATATTTTGGTATTGGATAAAGTTTTTATAATCACTTTAAGTGTACTAAATATGGCCGGTCTTGCCACTCCCCTTGCAGTACCTCCCACACAAATCTCCCTAAACTATGTAATATTAAAGCTGATATAACATCTATACGGATGATCGGAATACTGTGAAGTTTGATATTTGGCAATGCATTTATAGAGGTTACATTCGTGTGGAATATGGGCGATATTGCCACAACCCATGCTGAAATATTCCAAATATTAGGGGTATTTTCAGTCCTTGTGAGGGAATCCCGACCGATCTACAACCATAAGACACATTTAGGCAAAATTTGAACCTCCTAACTCATTTCGTTCGGCCGCTATCGTGCTTTCAACAGACAGACGGACAGACGGACATGCCTATATCGTCTTAGAATTTTACCACGACCCAGAATATATATATACTTTATGGGGTCTCCGATGAATATTTCAAGGTGTTACAAACGGAATGACAAAGTGAATATACCCCCATCCTGGAGGTGGAGGGTATAAAAATGCAAACGAAAAAACTAAAACAAATAAAATAATTAAGAAAAATTTCGAAAATCGCCATCGCGTGGCACTGACTATTTTCATTTAATTGTGGTCTCAAATGAAACCACTGGAAATGATTTGTATTCACATGTATGTTAAAATAAGAAATTTATGAGGTTTTTTCATTTTAACGTACATAGGAGGTGGGCGTGGTTGTGGACGGATTTAAACAATAATTTTTTTGATCTAATTTGACGATATAAGGGATGTGTGCACAATTTTAAGGTCCTAGCTCTATTCCTTCTATTTTTTGCCGCAGCTTGTATGAAAATATTCCACTGTGCGCCGTCTTGTAGAAAGTAAACGTTGTCCATATCAATACCATCCAACTCCGACCATAAAAAATCATTAATCATCTCTCGATAGCGCAATTCATTCACCGTAACTGTAGATCCAACCTGATTTTCGAAAAAGTAAGCTCCATTGACCCCGCCAGACCATAAACCGCAGCAAACATTCACACGATGAGGATGGAGAGGCTTTTCAACAATAACTCTTGGGTTTTCCGAGCCCCCGATGCGACAATTTTGCTTGTTGACGTAGCCACCGAGGTTGAAATGGGCCTCATCAGTCAAAGAATAAAAACTTCAAAAGTGACAGTTACCGAAATACTGGGTGATTTAAAATAACACCTCTTGTTGGAAAACCTTGTATTATAAATAGAATCGTGATATTTGGTATGACAATTCCTCTCTCCTCATAGAAGAGTAATATGAATGCATTTTTGCGACTTTAATGGGCGAGCGGGACAAAATGGGATAAAAATGATACCAACTAAAGTATTGAAGCTAGAATCGTGAAATTCGGCGTGTACATTCCTCCGACCACGTAGACGGCCAACATAAATTGATTTTTTGGAATTTGTACTTTTATGAAGTGAGGGGGACAAAATGAGATAAAAATGGTAATGGGTCCGCCATCTAACGTTTTTTTTAACTATTCAACCGTTGGACCATTATTTGTGGGGTGTCCGAGGCAGCCATTTGAATGAAATTATTTTCCATTATTAACCGGAAGGATTGTACTTTCAAATAAAAAAAGAAATTTGAGAAAATATTCAGTAGTTTTTTTATAGCATTTTCAAAAAAAGTTATTTGGCGGACTCTTTATAAGTCCGAAAACGTCTGCTAATATGTTTAATTAAAGGTAATTATAATGGCTACAAATATAACACTGCAAAACAGTTTAGGAACAGTTTACAAAAAGTTGAGAAAAAAAATATTTTTTTTTCCAAAAAAATTCAATTTTTTTCAAAAAAAATCTATTTTTGTTGGCTTGAGAAAAAATCAATCAATCATGAAAAAATAATAAAAAAATGCCACACGATTTTTTTTAATTTCCTTACAATAAGGATCATAACTTCTACATATATCCTTAAATTCTCTTTAAATTGGCCTTATTTTCTAAATTGTAAAATTGCTTTTGTGCTATTTAAAAAAATTAAAATTCGTGATTTAAAAAAGAATCTTTTGCGTAGGGAAAGAGTGTCATAACTTCTTCATTTATCCATAGATCTTTTACATATGGATATTGGTTTCTGCTCTTAAGAGAGACATCTTCAAAAATATATAAATTAAAATTACGTATCTTCTGGATAACACCTCAGTGATGCTTCTGTATAGAATGTTGTTATATTTTAACTTTTTAATAATTCTTTATTTTTTTCTGGATCATATTAAACCCGTTCGATTTCGAGGTGTATTTTTTATTATTTATTTTTCAATATTTCAACTGTTATCGAGAGATAACATATCCAAAAATATTTATATTAAAATGACGTATTTTCTGTAACAGGTTTCGAGCCAAAAGGTTAGGGTACTCTCAAGTATTCGAAATCAATAATTTCCAAAGCTTCTTTATCAAAATTAAATACAAATCAAGTTTCATTAGAAGTGCTGCAGTGACAATTCTTTGAATGTTGAGCCCTCTAATGTACCTTGATAACTCATCTGCAACTCATCTGGGTGGGGATAAGTCATTAGTGGCGCCTCCGTATAGAATGCTGTTATATTTTAACTTTTTAATATTTTTTATTTTTCTGGATGATATTAACACCACCCGATATCAATAGGGAGGTCTATATTTTGTTTTATTTATTTTTCAATATTTCGACTCTCAACGAGAGTAATCTTCAAAAATATATAAATTAAAATGATGTATTTTCTGTATAGGTTTCAACCCAAATGTTTAGGTATTCTCAAGTCTTCAAAATACAATTTTTCGAAATTGATAATTTTGTTAAGATCAACATCTAAATAAGCTTCATTAGAAGTGTTGTAGTGCTTTATTTGTTTAAAGATTGAGCACTCTAATGTACGTTGATAACGCATCTGCAAATAAAGGCCATAACCAAATGATAAAGTCTCTGCATCAGCCCATTTTACGATTTCCATTCATGCCACTTTATGGCCCAACAACTTTTAATTTACTTTTTATCTAATTTCAACAGCAAATATTTGCACAACTCTCTCGACTACCACCATCTCCACAAAAGTCAGTAGTCAAGTGTGGCCATAATATAACCAAGTTTATATATGCCATATATAGCTCCTGTAATAGTTCGGAGACTCTTGTATTCAAATACTGTTATACAAAAGTAAGAAAAAGTAAGCACATCATTGTACTCCAAGCAAATTAGTAAGCACAGTGGGGCGAAGTAGCGTGACGCATGTTAGAGACACACACAAAGCTATTTGATAAAAATGCAATTAGCAATATTTCTACCTCCGTGCAGATTTTGCACATGCCGTTGATATCTAATCAATCCAGCGAACGTCACTCGTCCCTCATAATCACGGTCACGTGGTCTGTCATCCCCAGATTGGAAATCATGGAAAAAAGTAATCGTATTAAAAATAAAACCTGTAAATTGTTAGACTAAAATTAGCTACAAAACTCAGGCTAATATTTATTTTATGATTATGATAATTGTAGAGTTTTTAGGACATGGAGAACAACTCGCATACGAGGTTCATCGGGGAAAATTCCATGCTAAACATTAGGACACGTTTTGAAGACTTTCAAGAAAGATTTTTTGTATTATTGTTCGAACTTCGTACACGATGATAACAATCACGCCAGTGCTTTAAATACCGCCTGATTGCATTGAAATTTATAATTAATTTCCGTTGCTTTCCTTTTGATTCCATATCTTTTGTCATCAATTTATGAGCGCTCATCAAATCAAAGACACACCACTTTGTTGTGTACCTACAACGAAATCTAATCACAACTAATGCTTGTTTACGATGACGACGACAACGACGAGGAGGTAGTCCGTCATAAATTGTGTTTGTTTGCCTAAATCTCAGTAGACTGCGGTGTCATTAAGAAGTGGACTGGACGATGATTTCAATTCACCGTCCAGAAGCGTTGTCGCCAGCCATCATCGGCCACTTGTCGCTTATCGTGCCGCCGCTGTCGCGTAACAAAACGCTAACGATGATGATAAGCGGATCGAGCCAATATTACTTGAATTTATTAGGTTCGATAATGAAAAACTCGATTGAGTGGCCGGTTGGGATTTTTATTTGCTGCTGATGTTGTTGTTGTCGCAGTTGTTAAATATTATTTTATAATTAACATTGACAGAGTCACTTGATAATTTTTGGAAACATAAGTGGTTCGTTCGTTGCGGTGTTAGTTGTGGGTACTTCATCGCAACCATGGCGAGAAGTAGGTTAATTGAGCTCTGGTCGGCTGGATCCATGTGTGCGATAAAAACATGAAAGGCAGGAATCGCCTGGTGTAATAAAGAGTGATTTTTTTGAGGTTAGGATTTTCATGCATTAGTATTTGACAGATCACGTGGGATTTCAGACATGGTGTCAAAGAGAAAGATGCTCAGTATGCTTTGACATTTCATCATGAATAGACTTACTAACGAGCAACGCTTGCAAATCATTGAATTTTTTATACCAAAATCATTGTTCGGTTCGAAATGTGTTTCGCGCTTTACGTCCGATTTATGGTCTACATAATCGACCAAGTGAGCAAACAATTAATGCGATTGTGACCAAGTTTCGCACTCAGTTTACTTTATTGGACATTAAACCAACCACACGAATGCGTACAGAAGAGAATATTGCGTCTGTTTCTGAGAGTGTTGCTGAAGACCGTGAAATGTCGATTCGTCGCCGTTCGCAGCAATTGGGTTTGTGTTATTCGACCACATGGAAGATTTTACGCAAAGATCTTGGTGTAAAACCGTATAAAATACAGCTCGTGCAAGAACTGAAGCCAAACGATCTGCCACAACGTCGAATTTTCAGTGAATGGGCCCTAGAAAAGTTGGCAGAAAATCCGCTTTTTTATCGACAAATTTTGTTCAGCGATGAGGCTCATTTCTGGTTGAATGGCTACGTAAATAAACAAAATTGCCGCATTTGGAGTGAAGAGAAACCAGAAGCCGTTCAAGAACTGCCCATGCATCCCGAAAAATGCACTGTTTGGTGTGGTTTGTACGCTGGTGGAATCATTGGACCGTATTTTTTCAAAGATGCTGTTGGACGCAACGTTACGGTGAATGGCGATCGCTATCGTTCGATGCTAACAAACTTTTTGTTGCCAAAAATGGAAGAACTGAACTTGGTTGACATGTGGTTTCAACAAGATGGCGCTACATGCCACACAGCTCGCGATTCTATGGCCATTTTGAGGGAAAACTTCGGAGAACAATTCATCTCAAGAAATGGACCGGTAAGTTGGCCACCAAGATCATGCGATTTGACGCCTTTAGACTATTTTTTGTGGGGCTACGTCAAGTCTAAAGTCTACAGAAATAAGCCAGCAACTATTCCAGCTTTGGAAGACAACATTTCCGAAGAAATTCGGGCTATTCCGGCCGAAATGCTCGAAAAAGTTGCCCAAAATTGGACTTTCCGAATGGACCACCTAAGACGCAGCCGCGGTCAACATTTAAATGAAATTATCTTCAAAAAGTAAATGTCATGGACCAATCTAACGTTTCAAATAAAGAACCGATGAGATTTTGCAAATTTTATGCGTTTTTTTTTAAAAAAAAGTTATCAAGCTCTTAAAAAATCACCCTTTATTAGGTCATGTAAAATTACAAAATATAAAAATGCAAAGATTCTTTGAGTAAAAAAGCAAGCTTTAAATCATTCAAAACATAAATTAAAAATTAAAAAAAAAAATAAAATTTGTTATATTTATAAAACAAATAAAAAGTATATATTTTTAATATATCCGTTCAAAAATATCTCACTTCTGATTTTTTCTGTGTATTAAAAAAATATTTTTGACACAATCTTCTTTCTACAAATCCACAATTTGTTCTTACATGATGCGAAACACAAATGTTTGAAAATATGAACAAAAAACAAAAATAAAACTGTCACTTTTCAAGTGCCAAAAGAAACGCGCTTTCAGCAAGTAAAAGTGGCATTACACTTGGTGGCGCCGAATTTTAAAGACCCTTCCTTGAATACTTTTAAAATTTCCTATTTTGAACGGGGATATTGTCCTGACTCAAGACCATTTTGCATCTATATTTAATAGAATGCAAATTTATTTACAAATGGCATGGTGACATTTATTACTTGGCTGCAGACTACCACGATCATGATTTCGACCATGTCAAAAGTCTTTTCAAGTGGCTTCGCAGCGACTTTTCAACATCAAACCCGGCCTCTATAAGGAGATGATTCTCACAAACGAACGAGAAGCACAACTCACTTGCCGAATTTGCATTTTTTAAATATTTTAATTTTTTATTTTTTAATCTTTAAATTTTTAATCTTTAAATTTTGATTTTTTTAATTTTTTAAATTTTTAAATTTTTAAATTTTTAAAATTTTAAAATTTTAAATTTTTAAATTTTCAAATTTTCAAATTTTTAAATTTTCAAATTTTCAAATTTTTAAATTTTTAAATTTTTAAATTATTAAATTTTTAAATTTTTATATTTTTAAATTTTTAAATTTTTAAATTTTTAAATTTTTAAATTTTTAAATTTTTAAATTTTTAAATTTTTAAATTTTTAAATTTTTAAATTTTTAAATTTTTAAATTTTTAAATTTTTAAATTTTTAAATTTTTAAATTTTTAAATTTTTAAATTTTTAAATTTTTAAATTTTTAAATTTTTAAATTTTTAAATTTTTAAATTTTTAAATTTTTAAATTTTTAAATTTTTAAATTTTTAAATTTTTAAATTTTTAAAATTTTATATTTTTATATTTTTAAATTTTTAAATTTTAAAATTTTTAAATTTTTAAATTTTTAAATTTTTAAATTTTTAAATTTTTAAATTTTTAAATTTTTAAATTTTTAAATTTTTAAATTTTTAAATTTTTAAATTTTTAAATTTTTAAATTTTTAAATTTTTAAATTTTTAAATTTTTAAATTTTTAAATTTTTAAATTTTTAAATTTTTAAATTTTTAAATTTTTAAATTTTATAATTTTATAATTTTATAATTTTATAATTTTATAATTTTATAATTTTATAATTTTATAATTTTATAATTTTATAATTTTATAATTTTATAATTTTATAATTTTATAATTTTATAATTTTATAATTTTATAATTTTATAATTTTATAATTTTATAATTTTATAATTTTATAATTTTATAATTTTATAATTTTATAATTTTATAATTTTATAATTTTATAATTTTATAATTTTATAATTTTATAATTTTATAATTTTATAATTTTATAATTTTATAATTTTATAATTTTATAATTTTATAATTTTATAATTTTATAATTTTATAATTTTATAATTTTATAATTTTATAATTTTATAATTTTATAATTTTATAATTTTATAATTTTATAATTTTATAATTTTATAATTTTATAATTTTATAATTTTATAATTTTATAATTTTATAATTTTATAATTTTATAATTTTATAATTTTATAATTTTATAATTTTTTAATAATTTTAATAAATATTCCTTTGCATACCTCGGCGTAGGGCAAGTACTGCAACATGTGCCAAATGCTTAAAATTGTTAAATTAATTTTCAATTTTCAACAGAAAAACAAAATGACAATCTTTTCGAACATCTGTTGTGTTTTGTAATTTCTGTGGGTAGAAAAAAGAAAACGTTGGGATTGTGTCCTTGAACGAAACGTCATCATTCGTATAGGCCGCCTCACCCTCAGCACAGACATACAGGGTCAATAACACAAAATGACGACAGAAATATGTGCTTTTGTCGCTCTATAAATTGGCAAAATGTCACAGACATATACACGCGAGTGTAAATTTAGCCATCAACATCAGCATCGAGAGTTGCAATTAATTTGGTGGGCAAATTGTGCAGTCGTGCTGAGCAGTGTGTGGTGTTGTTGCCGCGTTCTTTTCGGGAATTGTTTAATAATTTTAATGGTTTGTTTGTGTTTTGGCAGCCAACGAAATTATTATAATTTAGTGTGTTTTTATCTTCCTTTTCTTTGGATTAAAATAAACACAGTGGGATATTTGCAAATGGAATTTGCTTTCTTTTCTTTTCGAAAAGTAATGTTCTCGAAAGGCCTTCTATCGTGGTGCTGTATTTAATTTTTTAACAATTCAAAAATACCATAAAATTTGACCTCATTATATGTGTTTGTCTATGTATGTATGTATATTCCATTTGCAATTTATTCACCATGGACTTTATCTCTTTTTGCTGCTGCTGCTGGCGCTTGATGACTATAGGTAGGGATGCTGTTGAATAACACGCGTGCTTTATCACTATCACCATCACAATCTTAATCCCGCCAATGTTGGAAGGCAACTGAGCGCTGAAGCACGTGCTAAATTATCACTGGTTTTTTCCAGTATTAAATAAATAAAAGCAGACAGAAAACACATAGGAGTATTATAATATAATAAAATGAACAAACAAAAGCTTAAAGTGCGAAATTTATTTGCCAAAAAAAAAGAGATAATTTTTAGCCTAATGATAGTTAATGTGATTTGAAACCGTCGTCTGTCTGACTAAAATGTAGTAATTTTCCTAACAATAAATATTTCACACGAGTACCCTACCTTGCGGAATTGGTGGAGACAGGCACAGGTTCACAGATAGGCGGTAAAAGTGGATAAATTTCACATTATGGACGTAAAATATAGTTTTTAATAATTAGTTACAACAATAACTTCATTTTGCAAAATATCCCACTTCAGAATATGTATAAAAAGTCCATGAGCTGAATATTTGTAGAAGACATGGTCTCACATAATGGATACATACGTTTTAATAATTTTTCATGTTCCACTTCTGAAGTTTCAATATGAAGATACTAAAAAGTCAATGGGTTGGATAATCAGCTTCATATAAGGTATTAGGTATTAAGCTCTCATAAAATATATTTTTAGTTATCAAATGCAACAATAATACGACGATAAAGTGGTTTTGCCTCATGTCCCACTTCTGAAGAAAACTTCGGAGAGTATGCAAAAGTCCATGAGACGAATTTTCACTTTTAAAAAATCAATTGTGAGGTATTTTCTACAATAAAGTATAGTTTTTAATAATTAATTGAGACGATAACCAAAATTTGGGTTTAATCCACTTCTGAAGAAAACATTTGATAAAGTACTTTTCTCTCATGAAGTAAGTTTTTAATAATTAAAGGAGAAATTAACCAAATTTTTTCTTATATCCCGCTTCTGAAGATTACATCTGAGTTTGTACTAAAATCCACGAGATGAATATTCTGTTTTAAAAAATCATTTAGAATGTAGTTTCTTCTATAAAGTAAAATAATAGTTTAATTTTAGCTCATGTCCCACTTCTGAATATCTGAATGTGAGCCAATATTCATGTGATGGTATTAAAAAAATCAATGTGAAGATCTATTCTCCCATAAGGTACTATGTATGTGTACAAAAGTCCATGAGATGAATTTTCATTTAAAAAAAATCAGTTATAAGTTATTATTAATTGAAACTATGTCTCACATCTGAATGTCCGAATGTGAGCCAATATTCATGAGATCGTTATGCTGTAATAAAAATCAATTTGAAGGCACATTTCCCATAAAGTGTAGTTTGTTAATAATTAATTGATAGCATCTGAGTGTGTACAAAAGTCCATGCGATGTATATTCTGTTCCAAAAATCATTTGGAAGGTATTTTCATCCATAAAGTATTGTTTTTATTAATTTTTTTAGACAATATTCAAATTTTGTCTTACATCCCACTTCTGAAGATAACATCTGAAAGTGTACATAAGTACATGAGATGGATATGCGGTTTAAAAAATCATTTAGAATACATTTTCTTCGCAAAAGTATAATTTTTAATAATTAATTGATTTTAGTTTTTTCTTATGTCCCACTTCTGAATATCTGAATGCTATACAATATTCATGAGATGATTAATTCTGTATTATAAATTCATTTTGAAGGCCTATTATCCCACATAGTAGTTTTGTTTATTAATTTGTTGAGACTATAACGAAATTTTGCCTTATATCCCACTTCTGAAGATTACATCTGAAAGTGTACATAAGTACATGAGATGGATATGCGGTTTAAAAAATCATTTAGAATACATTTTCTTCGCTAAAGTATAATTTTTAATAATTAATTGATTTTAGTTTTTTCTCATGTCCCACTTCTGAATATCTGAATGCGATACAATATTCATGAGATGATTAATTCTGTATTAAAAATTCATTTTGAAGGCCTATTATCCCACATAGTAGTTTTTTTTTATCAATTTATTGTGACTATAACGAAATTTTGCCTTATATCCCACTTCTGAAGATAAAAGAGTACAAAAGTCCCTGAGATGGATATTTTGTTTTAAAAAATCATTTATCAGGTATGTTCTCCCATAAAGTTCTCACATATACGTAAATTTATTGAGATAATGACCAAACTGTGCCCTATATCTCACTTCTGAAGATTACATCTGAATGTGTAAAAAGCGCATGAGATGAGATATCCTGTAGTAAAAAATTATATACCAGGGGTTTTATCCCATAAACTATAGTTTTTAATAATTAATTCAAACAATATTTTTTTTGCCTCATGTCCCACTTCTGAGCATCCGAATGTGATCCAATATTCCTGAGACGATCAATTTTGAATTAAAAATTCAATTTGAAAGTCTTTTCTCCTACAAAGTATAGTTTTTATTAATTAATTGTACTTTTTACTTTATATCCCACTTCTGAAGATTGCATATGAGTGTGTGCAAAAGTCCATGAGTTTATTTTTTAGTTCAAATTCAATTATAAGGTATTTTCTCCAATAAAGTATAGTTTTTAATAATTAATTAAGACAATAACCAAAAATTTCCTTTTATCCCACTTCTGAAGATTACATATGAGTGTGTGCAAAAGTCCACGAGATGGATACTCTGTATTAAAAATTCTATTTGAAGGCCTATTCTCACACAATGTATAGTTTTTATTAATTAATTGAGACCATAAGCTATTTTTGCTTTATATCCCACTTCTGAAGATAACGTTCTCCTCAACGGTCATAACTTCTACATTTATTACTAGATTTTCTTCAAATAGGCCTTGTTTTCTTCGTTAAGATCTCAGCTAATATAAAACGAAACTAAATATTCTGTCATTTAAATTATAAAATTTCGTGATATTAAACAACAATTTTACAAATCATTATATTTTTTAATTATTTTGCTTCTACCAAAAGGGCCATAACTCCGTTATTTATCCATAGAACTTTTATATGTGTACATCGTTTCCTTCGTAAGAATATTAGCAATTAAAATATAAAACAAACTATATTTTTTCAGTTTCCTTTTTCCATTTTTATATGGGTTTTTTCGTACCAACATTTTTATGGGTTTTTCGAGCCATCAAAAATATTTAAAAAATCAAATTTTTCTCAATACGCTGGAGACTTTTCCTGGAACACTGAAATTCACAACATTTGTATCCATCATTATTTACTTTAATTCAAGGTATAAGTGGGTGTAATCGGTCCCATATTTGAAAAACTGAGGGTAATTTTAAAGGTACCTTCTGCGAAAATTCGAATTTTATGTTATGAACAAAATTGAAAAATAAAATAATAAACAAACAATATCTTGTTTTCATTTATTTAAGAAAAATATTCATAAATTTTTTAATACAAAAATACATCTCCAACTATTATACATTGCCCTGTGGTAAAATTTTTGTTGCCTAGTGTTATCCATCCTTTCACGCTTTTCATAATTACCCCACTTGTATGGTCCATTTAAACTATCTCATATTGGTAGTGCTAAATTTTATTAGTTTTTTAACTGTGTCTTTACTTTCAAGTTAGCGGTTATATCGAATTCGTTTTATGTCGCCCATAGTCGACTCATTTGAAACGCTTCGCATGTGTCAACAAGAAATAGTGTCAGTTGAAATTATTAGCACATTTAACTATTTACTATTTAACCTATGGTTCAATGAAACTAATTCATTGATGTGAAATTATTCACACACCTTATCTTCAAAGGAAATGAAATCGCTGTAACAAACGTGTGTTGCAGGCCCCCTGTTCCGAAACTCCCGGAAAAGTTGCAGGAGTGGTGAGTTAATTCGAAATTAATTTCAATAATGGAAGACGCAATTTGTTCTGCATATCACAGCACAGAACGGCAAAAAGACTTAAGTAACTAATATAAAAAAATGTTTTTGTTTTTTTTTTTTCTTCCATAAAGTATAGTTTTTAATAATAAATTGAAACAATGTCCCACAATGTGATCCAACATTAATGAGATGGATACAGTTTTTAATAAATATTTACGACTACAACACTGTTTTACCTCATGTCCCACTTCTGATGAAAACTTCGGACTGTGTGCAAAACTCCATGGCTATGATACTCGGGTTTGAAAATCAGCTATAGGGTATTTTTATCCATAAAGTTTAGTTTTTATAATTTAATTGAGAAAATAATGAAATTTTCTTTATATCCCGCTTCTGAAGATTACATCTGAGTGTGTACTAAAATCCATGAGTTGGATATTCTGTTTAAATTAAACATTTAGAAGATACCTTCTTCCATTAAGTAACAATTTTAATAATAAAATGAAGCAATACTATCATTTTGCCTCATGTCCCACTTCTGAATATCCGAATGTGAGCCAATATTCATGAGATGGATAGCTCTGTATTAAAATTTCAATTAGAAGGCATATTTCCCCTAAAGTATAGCTTTTTAATAATTAATTAAGGCAATGACGCCGTTTTGCCTCATGTTCCACTTCTGAAGATAACATCTGAGTGTATGCAAAAGTCCATCTCATGGAATATTCTGTTTTAGAAAATCACTTTGAATGTATTTTCTCCAATAAAGTATAGTTTTTAATAATTAATTGAGAAAATAACCAAAAATTATCATTTTATCCCACTTCTGAAGATTACTTCTAAATGTGTGTGCAAAAGTCCATGAAATAAATTTTCAGTTTAACATCTATAAGGTATTTTCATCCATAAAGTACAGTTTTCAGTAATTAATTGAGGCAGTAAGCAGTTTTTTCTATGTATCCCACTTCTGAAGATTACATCTGAATGTATATACAAGTCCATGGAATTTATATTCTGTTTTAAGTCATTATTAAGAAGGTTTTCTCCCATAAATTATATTTTTTTCTAATAATTATTAACATTTTGCCTTATGTCCCACTTCTGATTATCCGAGTTTAAGTCAATATTCATAAGATGGATATTCTGTTTTAAAAATTCAATTTGAATGTCTTCTCTCTCACAAAGTATAATTTTTATGAATTAATTGAGACAATAAGCAATTTTTTCTTTATATCCCACTTCTGAAGATTTCATCTGAATGTATACACAAGTCCATGAAAATTATATTCTATTTTAAGTCATTATTAAGAAGTTATTTTCCCATATATATAATTTTTAATAATTATTAACATATTGTCTCATGTCCCACTTCTGAATATCCGAGTTTATTCATGAGAAGGATATGCTGTATTAAAAATTCAATTTTAGTAATTAATAAAGACAATAACGACATGTTGCCTTTTGTCCCACTTCTGAAGATAACTTCTGAGTGCGTACAAGAGTCCATGAGATGAATTTTTAGTTTTAAAAATCACTTATAAGGTATTTGCCTTTTATTTTCTCCCTAAAATATAGATTTTATTAAGTAATTGAAACCATAAACAAATTTCGCCTTATATCCCACTTCTGATGATTACATTTGAATGAGTACAAAAGTCCACGAAATGAATATTATTTAAAAGTATTTTAAAAATACTTTTGATGTTATTTTCTCCCATAAAATATAGTTTTTAATAATTAATTGAAGCAATAATTTCGTTTGGTCTCATGTCCCTCTTCTGAATATCTGAATATGGGCACAATATTCATGAGATGGTTAATTCTGTATTAAAAATTCTACTTGAAGCTCTATTCTTAAATAAAGTATAAGTTTTAATAATTAATTAAGACAATAACGTCATGTTGCCGCCTGTCCCACTTCTGAAGATAACTTCGGAGTGTATACAGAAGTCCATGGGATGAATTTTCAGTTATAAGGTATTTGCCTTTTATTTTCTCCCTAAAATATAGATTTTATTAAGTAATTGAAACCATAAACAAATTTCGTCTTATATCCCACTTCTGATGATTACATTTGAAAAGTCCACGAAATGAATATTCTGTTTTAAAAAATTCTTTTGATGTTATTTTCTCCCATAAAATATAGCTTTTAATAATTAATTGAAGCAATAATTTCGTTTGGTCTCATGTCCCACTTCTGAATATCTGTATGTGGGCACAATATTCATGAGATGGTTAATTCTGTATTAAAATTTCTATTTGAAGTCCTATTATTCAATAAAGTATACGTTGTGATAATTAATTAAGACAATATCGTCATGTTGCCGCTTGTCCCACTTCTGAAGATAACTTCTGAGTGTGTACAAGAGTCCATGAGATGAATTTTTAGTTTTAAAAATCAGTTATGAGGTATTTGTTTTTTATTTTCTCCCTAAAATATAGATTTTATTAAGTAATTGAAACCATAAACAAATTTCGTCTTATATCCCACTTCTGATGATTACATTTGAATGGGTACAAAAGTCCACGAAATGAATATTCTGTTTTAAAAAATACTTTTGATGTTATTTTCTCCCGTAAAATATAGTTTTTAATAATTAATTGAAGCAATAATTTCGTTTGGTCTCATGTCCCACTTCTGAATATCTGAATGTGGGCACAATATTCATGAGATGGTTAATTCTGTATTAAAATTTCTACTGAAGCCTTATTCTTTAATCAAGTATAAGTTTTAATAATTAATGAAGGCAATAACACCATATTGCTGCCTGTCCCACTTCTGAAGATAACTTCTAAGTGTGTGCCGAGTCCATGAGATGAATATTCTCTTTAAAAAAATCATTTTGAAGGTATTTTCTCCAAGGTGGAGGAACAAAAAATCATAATAATATGAAAGATTATTATGAAAACTTGCGAAACACAAAAACTACACTGGAAAAAATAGTTGTGTATATTCCAAATAAATTTGTTTTGGGGCCTTTTGAATTTCTTTAATAAAGTTGTTATTTGTGGCAAGAGTAGGGTACATTTTTGTATTTTTTTTTGTTCCACCAAAATTTGATTTTTCTGATTTTGCGCTCTTTTGCCTTTCAGCTGACAGACGTTGTGTATGAATTTGCGAAAATTGTATTTGTGAGATTTCTGTTTTCTTGCAATCAAACAATAAAATTAGCAAGTTCATAAATTGATACTTAATCGTTCAATTATCACCAGTAGCCCGGCAGCATTTGGGAATACTACTCACTACGCACATACATACATATGTACATATTTGTTTATCAGTTATTTTTAAACTATTTCCACAATAAATATTTATCTTGCCATTGTGATTTGTTGTGATTTTCAAATTTGAAATTGACAAAATACAACAAAATGTTTAATTATTTTCTAGACTCCAACACCAGCACCACCACCAGCACCAGCACCTCGTGTTGAAGTTTTTATTTGTTTTATTACTTTTTTATTGAAACTTAACAGTTCATATCACACTTTTTTGTGGATAAGAAAATGTTATAAAGTTTGGGTGGCAAGAAATTTTGAAACTAGTTTCAGTCGGTTATTGAGAGAGGTCAGTCAGTCAGTGAGTGTGGGTTTTGTATGGTGGGATCTTGCAATGGAAATCTATTTGGTGCGAGCTCCTCCTGTAAAATTGGTAAGTGCTGACTTTGATTCCATTTAATTTTTTCAATTTTTTGATTTCGTTATCAAATGTTCATTTCATTTGTCAACAATGAATGACACTCACCAGCAATTGACAGTAGCGACGCGGCGCTCTCTCAATTTCAAAAGATCAAGTTGAAGTTCGTTACTTTTTTGTTTTTATCTGTTTGAATAACAAAGTGATAAATTTTCATTTTTTCTCAATTTGATTGTTTTGATTGTTCAAATTGATTGTCTTTTTCTCGTTGCTGCTGTTGTTGTTGATTGCCTATCTGTACATTGTGGCTGTATGTTTTTCAACAATTTAATTAGACATAATTGCCATAGAAGAGGAACAACAGCAGCAGCGCCGCAGCAACAAAGTGAAAAATAAATTAAAGAGAAATATTGTGACAGATGTGTGGTTTATGGCGCAGCGCGTCTAGGGAAAACACGACCACAGAATACATTGTTCGCCATCCCCTCCCGTCTCCCCCTACCATTTAGTGTCACAGTAAAAGTCGCGGAAATTTGGGGCATTGTAAATAGGAAGTAATATGTGTGTATGTGGCAGTGTTTGGAGTTACTCTTCAATTGGATCATTTAGACGCCACGTGACTCCTAAAGTCACGTGTTAGCGGGCCGTTCATTCGTTTTCGTTATTGCATTCCACTCCACACAATATCGAAAAATCATGGGGTAAATATTTACAGTGTTTGATTTTTTTCCCACTGGGGACATACGACCTAGATTTTTCAAATGTCCAAATTATAAGTCCGCTCAGCTCAGTAATTAGGGGAGCATTTCAAGCATGCTCTATACAACACGCGAATATACCGCTCGAAGGACAATTCATATCCATCGAACACACCGTAGAGAACATAGTAAGAAAGGCTACGAAAAATCTCCCAAAGAAAAATGGAAAATCGCCCCAAAAAATGGAAAAAATTGGCCGGTATTTAATATGACAAATCACCCAAAAATTGGACCTTTATTCATAATTATTACTTATTTATTCATAAATGTTTTTTGGGTAATGTTTCGTTATAAATAAATTCGGTGTGTCCATTCCTCTAATTGAGTAGATACATAATATAAAAGTATTTTTTCCAAATTCGTAATTCGTTAAGGGGTAAAATGGGAATAGAGGGATAAAATTTGTACCAACCAAACGGCTGTACCTAGAATAATGAAATTCGGTGTATACATTCCTCTGATTGCGTAGACACGTAAAATACACGGATTTTTCAAAATTCGTACTTTTTGTGGTTAAGATGAAAAAAGGGGATAAAAATAGTACCAATCAAATGACCGCAGCTAGAGTCATGAAATTCGGAGTATACATTCCTCTGACTGTGTAGACAGGGAAAATAAACTGATTTTTTGAAATTCGTACTTTTTGGGGTCAAAATGGAAAAAGGGGATAAAAATAGTACCAACCAAATGACCGCAGCCAGAGTCATGCGGAGTATACATTCCTTTGACTACGTAGACATGAAAAATAAAAAAGTTTTTTCCAAATTCGTACTTTCAAGGGATACAATGGGTACCGAGGGATAAAAATTGTACCAACCAAACGGCTACACCTAGAATAATGAAATTCGGTGTATACATTCCTCTGATTGCGTAGACACTTAAAGTAAACGGATTTTTCGAAATTCGTACTTTCAAGGGATACAATGGTACAGAGGGATAAAAATAGTAAACGACTACAGCTAGAATGATGAAATTCTAATTGCGTAGAAACGTCAAGGGGGTAAAAATGGTACCAACCAAATGGCTGCAGCTGGAATCATGGAATTCGGTGTATACATTCCTGTGACTGCATAGACACGCAAAATAATTTTTTTTTCCAAATTCGTACCTTTTCTTTTACGGCAAAAATTGGTTGAATCATGAAGTTAGGTTATTTTGCACTAGGTACGTCTGATAATAGATTTTCAAAATTTTTACTTGTGGAATTAAAATAGAATGGAAATACAACCAACTGTAGCACCCACTATCTACCAATAGTTATGGTATTAAAGTTTTTTGAAAATATAAATATAAGAATATATATTTTTTTTGAATTTGACGTCTTGGTAGTCTTGCCTTACAAGCGTGGTTTGAAATAATTAAAATATTATATTTATTTATAAAATTATTTTTTCAATATTTGTATTTGTTTTGGTTTGGCTATATTAAAAATATTATATTTTCCTGTAATATTACTGCACTTCTAGGAAAATCGACATCCTCTGTGGAATGCAATCCATGGTGGAGGGTATATAAAGTTCGGCCCGGCCGAACTTAACGCCGTTTTTACTTGTTTTTTCATAAAATAATGATTTTTAAATTAAAAAGTTAAAAAAATTAAAAAAAAAAAAATAAAAAATTAAAATATTAAAAAATTAAAAACTTAAAAAATCAATAATTAGGAAATTAAAAAATAAAAAAATAAATTTAAATTAAAAAACTGAATAACTAAAAAATTAAAAATGGCTAACTATACGCCTTAAACTACGCCAAAAACAAGAAAGAAACTGGAAAAGTCGATCAGCCTTTTTAGTGTTCTAAAGTGCTTAAAGACTACTACATTTTAAAAATATATCGTCAGGATTTAGTACAAATTTGTACAAAATTATAAACAATTTTACATCAAAACGGACGCGACAAAAAACAGAAGTACTTTTGAAGGTCTTGTTAAAATATACAAAGTTCAGCGATTTTTTGAGAACTTTGTTTTTCCTCATATACATGTAAATGAAGGTCAGAGGATATTCTCTTAATTATCTCTTAATATTTTTTAAATTAGTTACAGCAGAAATACGGACGGGACAAAACTTTCCACTCGTAGTAAAAAAATTGTGATTTTCGTATAACACTTCTACTTTTATTAAAAATTAAAGAGAACAAGTTAACTTCAAGTTTCATAATAAAACAAGTTGTCTAAATCAGGAAAAAATAAAGTTAAAAGCTATTAATGTGTTCTGATTTCACATTTTCGGTGGACCTTTTTTGGGAGATGCCCATATGTAACTGCACTTCTAAGTGCCCGTAATACTGCGGAATAAAATCGCCTTTTTTACTTTTTTTCTAAACAAATCACCTCAAAATCATGAATATTTTTCTACAACATTAGCCTGACTAATTTGTGCCTATTTACCATTTCTCTTTGCAGAATTAACCAACAACAACAACGTACTTAATTTACGCTGCAACAACCAACTACTTATTAATATATTTAGAAAAAACACAAAAAACCCCAAAAATAGTTTCTAAAACAATAACCACAAGAATAACAAGAAGAAAAAACATTACAAATGTTTGCGTGATAAGAACAAAAAACAAAAACTAAAACATTCTCAAGTCTTTATGAACCCAAAACACTACCCCACTCTTTATGAACAACCACAAAGTTTTTTCGCATAAAAACCAAAAAACAAAATTAACCTCCTCCCACACCAACATCCACCCAACCCCCCCAACCTTTTCATAAACTATGTTCCACGACCTCTTTCAGAGAAGTTCCAATGAAATTTTCTATCGAGGTCCGGCGGGAACAGAGGACGACGACGGCGAGTCAGGAGAGGGATATCTGAGATTTCCCAAAAAGCCAACACAAAAATTCCAAAATTCCCCGACAACAAAAATGGCTGTTAATAAGACATTGACATTGAAAACAATGGCTCTGCGCGACATGAAAGAGCAGTCGATGGACAAAAAGAAGACGCCATCGCTGGAGCAGGAAATGAATTTGGCCAGAAGGGCATGTTGGTGCAGCAGTAGTAGTAAACCGGAAATGAATGAATCCGAACAACAACAACAACAACACGAATGCTGTGAGAATTGCTTTAAACGTAATAAAAATGATGATATTGATATTGTTAATGCTAATGCTAATGATGATGATAGTGAAGAAGAAACAACAAAGGTTTTGAATGGTGCTAAAATAATATTTAGTAAAAATATTAATACAAACTTAAATCATACTACAAATTCTACTACTACAACAGCAACAACAACTAATAATATAAAAACAAAAACAAATACAACTAATGCTAATGCTAATGATAATAATACTATGAATAGTAAATTAGAAATGTCTAGTAAAACTGCAGCCACAACTCCCACTACAAATAGTTTAAGTAAAAGAAATATCCACAATAAGCACAATGAAAAGGAGCAGCAGCTTGAGGAGCCGCTAGATGCCGCCTCTGTACATACTAATAATAATTCCCCCAGCACTACTGTGGCCGCCCGCCTGCGTCTCCTGCTATGGCACATGTGGTTGGGCTTCGTGGCATTTTGCGATCGCAACACCATCAAACGTAACGATCCACGTTTCGAGGCCTATCGCGAAAAACCTGTGCCTCAAACAACGCAACAATCCGCCAATTCGACATCGTCTGCTTCCGCTTCCTCGACGGATGCCACCAAGAAACCGGGTCAATTTAAATTCAAAATACTTACAAGCAAAAAGGTGATATTTTTGTTATTGGTGTGTTTCTTCTTTTCGTGCATCAATCGCATTGAAGCCCGTCCAAATACGAATGGTGCCGATGGCGGCGGCAATGCCGTCGCTGGCGATGCGGCTGCCGCTGCTGCCACATCAGCGATTAGTGGTGATGCATCGAAATCGGCTGGCACAGATAATGCTTATCAAGTTACACCCGGAAAATTAAACGTGAGTATAATTTTAAATTTTAATATTCTTAAAAAATTAGCTAAAAATTAAAAGTATTTTTTTATACACTCAGAAAAAATATCTACCGAAAACTGAGTAAAACCCTAGTCCAATTAAGTTAAATAAATTTATCTAATATGTTCATGAAGAGAAAGCTGTATAGTCTGAGACCCCATAAGCCTACAGTAAATGGTAATGCGAAAGGCAGATCATAACGCACTTCAAAACGCCTTGCGGTTAGATTTTGCAAATTTGCTAATGGCAACATGGTTACTGATGACTTATCCCCACACAGGATATGCAATTCATATAGTTGAGTGTGGATCTTTTCCTTTCAATTACGAAAAACTAAATTTCCTGACATTCGAATTTACAGGGTGGCTGATGAAGGTTGCTACATACTCGAATATTTTATTCTAAATTCATATAAATTATTTTATCTTTATTAATTTTAAAACTAATACATTTTTACAAAATCTGTTTAATGGGTTTTAAAAATAATTGCATTTTTAATTACATCCACTTCTTATCAAGAAGTTATTAATTACTGTCTGGTGAGTTGCAGCGGGAATTGTTCCAATTGTTGATGAAATAGAGAAGGCGTTCTACACTCATAAAATCGTCCTCGTCCCCACAGCAGCTACAAAAGTCGTTTGACTCGATGTCCAACCTCTGGGCATGTGTACCTATTACTGTGTGAAGATAAATTCGTAAGTTAAATTCGTCCCACACCCATGACACAAACCAATTTAGCTTGTGGAACGTATTAAAATTTTTTTTCATAAAAACACTAAAAATAATAAAAATAAAAGGAATTATGTAGTTATTTTTTAACAATATTTTCCTTTTCAATTATTTGACTGATTATTTGATTCTAAAGTCCATTCGAGATATCGGACAATCAAAATTCGATATATATATATATAGCCGATATCTGAAAAACCTATATATCTCCGATCTCAAACGGAATTTGGACCAACTATATTTTGGAAAATATTCTACTTGTCAATGGCTAAGTAATTGCCTTTGGAATACCCGATTCATGTATTCTAGTTTTCGAGATATCGGACAATCAATATTCGATATTTATATGCCCGATATCTGAACACCTATATATATCCGATCTCAAACGGAATTTGGATAAACTCTTTTTTGGAAAATATTCCAATTGTCAATGACTAAAGAATTGCCTTTGGAATACCCGATTCATGTATTTTAGTTTTCGAGATATCGGACAATCTATATTCTATATATATACCCGATATCTGAAAAGCTATATATCTCCGATCTCAAACAGAATTGGGACCAACACTTTTTTGGAAAATATTCTACATGTCTATGGCTAAATAATTGCCTTTGGAATACCCGATTCATGTATTCTAGTTATCGAGATATCGTCTCTTATATGTCACTTCAATACATGAGCTAATATAACCTATTTTATATAGTTTATTGACTATTGATTCGATACATTCAAATTATTTGAGCGAAGAATATTGCTAAACCAATTTTGCATAATTCCTTTTATTTTTTATTGTTTTTAGTGTTTAGTTTAGTACGAAAAAAATATTTTTTAAATACGTTCCACAAGCTAAATTGGTTTGTGCCTTAGGTGTGGGACGAATTTAACTTACGAATTTATCTTCACACCGTTACATACATTTCGACTGAGTTGTACCTGTAAAATGGTTACCAAGTCCATGGTATATGCTACAGACATCGGGTAGCCAGCCTACAAGCCGTGTTAACTTCCAGTTCCCATACCCACCCTATCATCAAGTTTGGAGTCCTCTGTGTACACCAGGAGTTTCACCCACCCAGTCATCTCTAGCTGGAACGTGTATGCTATAGTTCTTATCAAACAGTTCCAACGGCATGGTGTAGCCCACCCTATGTGACAGCGATGACCACCGACTAGAAATTTACATATGACCAAAGTCCCTATTGGTCCAAAGGGATAAGCCATTAAGTCTTATTGCTGCATGATAACCTTCTATATCGTTCATTTTCTAAACCCCCAACGGGCTTCTTCATTCGCTCCATTATATTTTCTTTGAAGTAGTTCAATCAAAGTTTCTACACGAACAACGTCTTCGTGCCAAAGTTCTTCCTTCTCCTAGGGGAAGTAAGAGCTTTTGGTCATTTGTAAGAAGAGTAAAGGATAACTCCTCATCTATCCCAACTCTTGTTAAAGATGACCAGATATTCACTAATCCGGTTGTCAAAGCTAACCTATTGGCTGAAATGTTTGCAAGGACTTCATCCTTGCCGGAAAGAAATCAACCACTCCTCGTGATCGAAAATGTATCTAGTTCCATGCCTCAGATATTTTTTCGAACACGTGGAGTTAAAAGGGTTCTTGCAAATCTTGACGTAAATAAATCTCCAGGCCCGGATGGTATCTCAGCACTTGTCCTATGTATGTGCTCTTCGACGCTAGCCCGTTCACTTCGCAACCATGCATACCGTGCAGGGGTCTTCCCAGCGCGTTGGAAGATTGCGAACATACAGCCCATCCCTAAAAAAGGTGAGGCTAACTACCGCCCGATTGCGATTTGCTCTGCGCTCTCGAAGGTTATGGAGAGTATGGTTAATCACCATCTTGTGATGTATTTAGAGACTAACGACTTACTTAATGATCGACTTACTTAATGATTGACAGTATGGCTTCCGTAGGAATCGATGTACGGGAGACCTGATGACGCTGCTGTCGGAAAAGTGTAATCGATCCATCCACAAGTTTGGGGAGAGTAAGGTTGTTGCTCTAGATATCTCCAAGGTTTGATAGAGTATGGCACGGCACACTCATACCAAAGCTCATTGCTTTTGGTGTTGGTAGTGACTTCTCTCGATTTATATCGAGCGACCTCAGAGGTCGCACTATACGAGTTGTTGTAGATGGGTTCTCTTCCGACGAGCATAGGTTTACCGCAGGGCTCTGTCCTTTCCCCTTCCCTTTTTCTTATTTTCATCGACGACCCCTTGGATCGGACTACAAATCCAATCTATTCAATCGCTGTCGATAGCAACCTCTGTCATTCATACTCACTCGATCATAGACCAAGTCGTCAAGAAATTGAGGACAAAAGGAGATTGATGGGTGAGTCACTTAGCCATTTCCAAATGGGGTCAAGTGAATAGACCCAGTGTTCCTTGTTGTCTCACAAGCGTTTCACTGATGATCCAATGGTGTCGTCGATTTCTATGAACGGTGTAGATATTGAGCAATCGGACACTCTTGATGTTCTGGGCATGAAGACACATTGTGATGTTCGCTGAACAAAACATGTATTTGATGTGTCGAAAGAAGCATTCAAGTGTCTTGGCGTTTTAAAGCGGTCTAAGAAATTCTTCACTCCCTCCGCTCTTCTCAATATCTATATTACGTACATCAGACCTAAGATGGAATACAACTGCCAAATGTGGTCGGGTGCTCCAAGATTTTCCTTGGAGCTACTAGACCGTGTTCAGAGGAGGGCGATGGTGTTGATAGGTGACAGTAGGATATCCAATTATGTTGTCGTAATGTGGATTGTGTGTCGCTGTTTTATCGATACATTTATGGTGTTCCTCGGATATTCGTGATCTCATACCAGACGTGAGGACGTTCGGTAGAGATACGAGACTTTCAAGGAAATCTCACCCATTAGTTGTCGATTGGACAGCTGGCCGCACTACACATTACAGAATCAATTCGTTCTTTGCTCGCGCAACTCCTATGTGGAATCGACTTCCGGCAAATATCTTTCCCGCCAATTATGACATCCAGAGATTCAAAACAGATGTCAACAAATACTTCTCCCTTTTTCCTCCATCCTACCCCTTATCTTCCTTTAGCCAACGCAATGCACTGCATTTATAGGGGACACCACCTGAGTGTTGGTTCAGTGAAAAAAAAAATTAAGTCACGTGCACTTTGCTAATCCGAGTCAATTTTGAGGTCTCCAAAAATCGAACTCATACGACAGGGCAGTATGAGTCCAAACACTTTACACAATGCCGGTACAAATTAAATAATTTTTCACAATTTGACCAAATACAATAAAACATATTTTTTTCCCATTTGTTTTTGTTTGTTTTGATTTTGTGTTGGAAAGCAGCAAAGCCATTAAATTTATACAAAAAAATATATAATTCTATCACACTCAGTTCAGTAACCTTTTATGCGAGAAATATCCATTCAAACATTGTGAATATGTAGACTGGCATAGTATACAAACATACAATGTGAATTATTGAATTCAACTCCATTCAAACATACACATACACCTAAAAAACACATTTGTATATAATCTTTATATATGCTTGGCCATTTGTATAGCCATACCATGCCATGCCATTTAATTCGTTCAATACATAAATTTAGATTTGTCGGACCGTGCCCGTATGATGAACCGCACATCAAGTGTTTTCATTTCAGTTCGCCGTGATGATAAAAAGATATTCGATTCTCGCTGTAAATAATGCCCGAATTGTTATTGTTATTTTTAGTTTGTGTATTAGTATTGCATTAATATATAATAACAGCAACAAAATGATATTCCATGGGAATTGGTTGTTCGTTGTTGGTCGTCATGCACTCGTCGACGACGACGACGACGACGGCTGGAATTATAATCACATCATATCATATTCATTTTGATAATTTCATTCTGACTGAAATTTTGCGATTTCAATTCAATTAACACACAATGTGGTTTGTGGCAGAAATTGATTCAATTGAATTGAAATGTTATTTCGAAAATACACGGATTCTTTCGTAGGCTTCCTTTTGACAAAGCAAATCGCCATATTAAAGTGGCGTGGAAATAACTGTGGTGCAGCTTCGATATCATTTCTTCGGAGATGAAATTCTATAGGGTGGGCCATTGTGTTGTCATTTATTTTGGTTTAAGACCAAAGATTGTGCTGAAGTCTTCAGCAGAACCCAAAATTAGCAAAAAGGCAAAATGAGACCTTTATTGTTGGCAGCTAAAAGTTGACTGCGCAGTTTCGATGGGCGCTACCCCATCTCGCTACCCCATTCGCAACGAATGTATGTCTTTGACTTAAATCAGGGTTCATATTAGTACCAGCGGTCTCATATGACAAATGAGAAGCACTGATACACAAAATATTCTACCGAACTAAGTCGACACACTAAAAATCTTACTTTGCCAATTCAATGTTGTGCATGTGCTCGCATCGCTCGCAACAATGCAAAGGTTGTTGTTGTACGGTATGTCCCGTCTTCACTGTACCTCGTGTGTATTGTTGTTGTTTGTATGTATAGTAGGTCTGTTATGTTGTATGTGTTGACATTTATTTTGGTTTAAGACCAAACGTTGTGCTGAAGTCTTCAGCAGAAACAACAATATACATACAAACAACAATTTTAAATTATTTTAAACAAAATACTGATTATTTTTTCAAATTTCTGGTTTTATTGCTTTGGCTTCTCAATAGTCACGTGTGGGTTCTCTGAACCCCATATGCGGCAATCTTGCTTATTGACAAAGCCACTGAGAAGAAAATGAGCTTCATCAGAAAACACGAAAACTTCTAACGTAAATTTCTTACAGTTTGTGTCTATTTTGGAAGTAAGTTTTTAATATTTTCCAATTATGTTCGAGGGTTTAGCGCCCCATTTTGCAAATGTCAAATATAAACCTGAAAATAAAAATAAAAAATAATGTTATTTTACCTTTCAAAGTCAAAGTAATCGGTAGTTCAAAATTAATCGAGTTTTTTGCAATTTTTGAGAGTAATGGGCCAGTAAAGAAAATAATCCCAGGGGTCTAACTCTGGCTGAATAGGGAGGGTGGGTAACACTGTCCGACAGTCCATATTGCTTTTGCAGCAGATGATATACGCCTGAAACTATAGGTGGGATGGAGTTAATTGACGTTTTTAGTTGTTCATTTCCTCCGCCAGTTGCTGCTTAAAAGGACTACAAAGCTTCAAAGGGTAAAATTTTTCAAAAATTATTTCAAATACTTATTCCCAACCTATGATACAGATAAAAGTGTCAAATTAAAGAGGAGTCTTTCTGTTGAAAATACCTAAAATTTCATGTTTCTATCTGTATTAGGTTAGCATTAACAACCATTTCGAAGGCACACTATCATAAGAAAATATATATGCAAAATGGTCTTGAGCCAAGACAATATCCCAGTTCAAATCAAATTATTTTAAATACTTATTCGAAGCCTATGATCTAGATATAGGTATCAAATTAAAGAGGAGAATATCTATTAGAAATACATAAAATTTCATGCATCTATCTGCATTAGGTTAGCCATTACCATTTATAAAAAATGTAGATGCAAAATGATCATGATCCAGAAGAATATTCCAATTAAAATCAAATTATTTTAAGTACTTATTCGCAGCTTATGACATCGATATAGGTATCAAATTAAATAGGAGAATATCTCTTAAAAATACTTAATATATCATGTGTTAGGTTATCATTAACAACCATTTCGAAGGCACACTACATAGAATCAAAATGGTCTTGGTCAAATGGACAATAACAAATCAAATAATTTTAATAATCAAATCAAATTATTTTAAATACTTATTCGCAGCTTATGATACCGATATAGGTATCAAATTAAAGAGAAGAATATCTCTTAAAAATACTTCAAATGTCATGAATCTATCTGTATTAGTTTAACATTAACAACCATTTCAAGATTTCTCTCTTAAAAAGTCAAATATGATTAAACTAAATAAATTAAGGGGTTCAACTTTGAACGTTTGTACATGTTGAATTAATACAGACAAAACATGGTATTTAAAGTATTTTTAAAAGTTATTCTCTTCTTTAATTTGATGCATATATCGACATCATAGGCTGGGAATATCTATTTAAAATAATTTGATTTGAATGCAATATGGAATCCTATTAGACCTTGTTTCTATCGTTAAGGTAGCAGCTATTATAAAATAATACAAAATATTGACCCAGCAAAAAGAAAAAACACAAAGAAGTGAAAAAGATGTTCATCTTGTGATTCGGAAGTAGAGAAAATTGGGATATTCTCCAATGAATTTAACATGGAGTTGTCCTTTATTTTGAAAGACTTGAAACTTATTTTAAATTAGTTGCAAAGGCACGCCATCTATACGTCAATTTGGATAGCTCTGCTGAAAATCTGGTTCATTAGCACTGTGCTACAAAAGAGAAAGGAGTTGATATTATTTTTCTGGTAGGTATTGTCGTGTAGAACAAAAATCTGTATTTGAATTTTCTCAGACACCACCAAAATCTTGAGTTGTGGGTAAAAAAAGCGGGTTTTCGTACCTTTGCACACTTATAAGCCTGCAACTTAGATGATTATCAACCGAATTTTTCACTTTCTCATCATCATTTGCAAAGATGAACCCGGGAGATTTCAATCGAAATATAATTTATTTAAGACAACTTAGAAATCTCTATGCCAAACATATTTTTTTAAACAATTTTTAGCAATTTTTCAACTTTGTCAATGTTTTTGCACATAATTTTGTTGGGTAACCGTAACACTTGTATATTTATTTAAATAACACATTTAGTAAAGAGTAAAATGCCGCATTGTTTTTATAAATCCATTAATAATTGACTGATTTATTGAAGTTTTTATTAGTACAGAATTTTTGCAAAAATACAAGTTTTGGTCATTCCAGTTCACATTTCTCATAATTCTACGAATTATAGTCTCTTTTTAATACCTAAAATTCATCAAAACAGATAAAAATGCTAAAAAATCATGTCGACAATTTTTATAAAAAAAAATCCCCAATTTTGGAGCACATTTTCCCCACTTTGGGAATTCGGGTATTTTTGTTGGAAAACAATGGAAATGGAAAATTTAGTATTTTTTCATCGTCTTTTTATCATTTTGACGAATTTTAAAAATTTTTATTGGACCTCAATTCATAAAATTATGAGAGAAGTGAACTGGAATGATGATTTTTCAAAGAAAAAATGTATTATTCAAAACTTCTATAACTCAGTCAATGATGAAAATAGTAGTTTTTTTATTTTGCAAAAAATATCCAAATTCCCAAAATGGGGAAAATTTGTTCCAAAATTGAGAATTTTTGCTAACATGATCGCCCTTAACTAACTTTTTTTATATGTTTTAATGATTTTTAGGTATTTTTACTGGAAGTCATATTCGTAAAATTTTGCGAGATGTGTAGTGGAATGACCAAAACTTGAATTAAAAAAATGATTTTAATGAAAACTTCAATAACTCAGTCAATGATGACTGAGTTATAAAATGCCACTTTGTATTTATAAATCCATTAATAATTGACTGATTTATTGAAGTTTTTATTAATACCAAATTTTTGCAAAAATTCAAGTTTTGGTCAAAAATACCAGTTTTCAGTTTCTCTCTCTCATTATTTTACGAATTGAAGTGCAATTAGAATACCTAAAATTCATCATAACAGATAAAAATGTTTAAAATACATGTCGACAATTTTAATAAAAAAATCCCCAATTTTGGAACACATTTTCCCCACTTTGGGAATTCGGGTATTTTTGTTGCAAAACAATGGAAAATCTAGTATTTTTCATCATCTTTTTATCATTTTGAATTTTAAGTATTTTTATTGGATCTCAATTCGTAAAATTATGAGAGATGTGAACTGGAATGATGATTTTTCAAAAAAATCCAAATTCCCAAAATGGGGAAAATTTTTTCCAAAATTGTGAATTTTGCTAAAATGATCGCAATACCCTTAACTAACTTTTTTTATATGTTTTAATGATTTTTAGGTATTTTGACTGGGCGAAAAATTTTGAGAGATGTGTAGTGGAATGACCAAAACTTGAATTAAAAAAAATAATTTTAATGAAAACTTTAGTAACTCAGTAAATGATAAAAAACTGCTATATTAGCATATTTTGCAAATTTTTGTAGAAAATATCCGAATTCCCAAAGTGGAGAAAATGTGTTCCAAAATTGGGTTTTTGCTAAAATGGTCACCATGCCTTCATTTACTATTATTATATGATTTTATGATTTGTAGGTATTTTTGGACATCATATTCGGAAAATTTTAAGAAAATTTAGTTTTAACAAAAATTGCAATAACTCAGTCAATGATGAAAAAACTAATATATAATTTATATTTTTTTGCAAAATATTTTTATATTTTTATATTTTTATATTTTTATATTTTTATATTTTTATATTTTTATATTTTTATATTTTTATATTTTTATATTTTTATATTTTTATATTTTTATATTTTTATATTTTTATATTTTTATATTTTTATATTTTTATATTTTTATATTTTTATATTTTTATATTTTTATATTTTTATATTTTTATATTTTTATATTTTTATATTTTTATATTTTTATATTTTTATATTTTTATATTTTTATATTTTTATATTTTTATATTTTTATATTTTTATATTTTTATATTTTTATATTTTTATATTTTTATATTTTTATATTTTTATATTTTTATATTTTTATATTTTTATATTTTTATATTTTTATATTTTTATATTTTTATATTTTTATATTTTTATATTTTTATATTTTTATATTTTTATATTTTTATATTTTTATATTTTTATATTTTTATATTTTTATATTTTTATATTTTTATATTTTTATATTTTTATATTTTTATATTTTTATATTTTTATATTTTTATATTTTTATATTTTTATATTTTTATATTTTTATATTTTTATATTTTTATATTTTTATATTTTTATATTTTTATATTTTTATATTTTTATATTTTTATATTTTTATATTTTTATATTTTTATATTTTTATATTTTTATATTTTTATATTTTTATATTTTTATATTTTTATATTTTTATATTTTTATATTTTTATATTTTTATATTTTTATATTTTTATATTTTTATATTTTTATATTTTTATATTTTTATATTTTTATATTTTTATATTTTTATATTTTTATATTTTTATATTTTTATATTTTTATATTTTTATATTTTTATATTTTTATATTTTTATATTTTTATATTTTTATATTTTTATATTTTTATATTTTTATATTTTTATATTTTTATATTTTTATATTTTTATATTTTTATATTTTTATATTTTTATATTTTTATATTTTTATATTTTTATATTTTTATATTTTTATATTTTTATATTTTTATATTTTTATATTTTTATATTTTTATATTTTTATATTTTTATATTTTTATATTTTTATATTTTTATATTTTTATATTTTTATATTTTTATATTTTTATATTTTTATATTTTTATATTTTTATATTTTTATATTTTTATATTTTTATATTTTTATATTTTTATATTTTTATATTTTTATATTTTTATATTTTTATATTTTTATATTTTTATATTTTTATATTTTTATATTTTTATATTTTTATATTTTTATATTTTTATATTTTTATATTTTTATATTTTTATATTTTTATATTTTTATATTTTTATATTTTTATATTTTTATATTTTTATATTTTTATATTTTTATATTTTTATATTTTTATATTTTTATATTTTTATATTTTTATATTTTTATATTTTTATATTTTTATATTTTTATATTTTTATATTTTTATATTTTTATATTTTTATATTTTTATATTTTTATATTTTTATATTTTTATATTTTTATATTTTTATATTTTTATATTTTTATATTTTTATATTTTTATATTTTTATATTTTTATATTTTTATATTTTTATATTTTTATATTTTTATATTTTTATATTTTTATATTTTTATATTTTTATATTTTTATATTTTTATATTTTTATATTTTTATATTTTTATATTTTTATATTTTTATATTTTTATATTTTTATATTTTTATATTTTTATATTTTTATATTTTTATATTTTTATATTTTTATATTTTTATATTTTTATATTTTTATATTTTTATATTTTTATATTTTTATATTTTTATATTTTTATATTTTTATATTTTTATATTTTTATATTTTTATATTTTTATATTTTTATATTTTTATATTTTTATATTTTTATATTTTTATATTTTTATATTTTTATATTTTTATATTTTTATATTTTTATTTTTTATATTTTTTTTGTAAAAAATATCAATTTTTTCCAATTTTCTTTTCAATTCCAAGAAGAAAGTGAGAATCGGTTGGCAACTAACTAAGTTACAACCTGTTTTTTCCTGTAAGTCAAGATTTTGCTCATGTCTGGGAAATTTCAAATACCGATTATTTTTCTACTCGACCATACCTACCTCCAGGTTAAGTCCAAACGACATCTGACAACTTAAATATTTTCCGCCTCCGGAACCAAGATAATAGTTTTTTCTCCCAAAAACGTCTTGAAAGTTCGACGCCACACTCAATTTGACCCGTGTGAGTTTTCACATCGTCATGTAAGAGGCTGTAAAGTTACAACGTATTTAGCCAACCCCATCTCCCCCTCAGTTCTTTATCATTGAACACATTCGTTTAGGACGACGACGACGGGTATGATGACGTACATTAATACCTTGGAATGTATGTATTTCGCTTGAATTGGGTAGACGAAAAGAAAACAACTTCCACGTGATTTTTGTACCAGTGGCAGAAGTAAACCTCCTCCCGCATCGTTGCCCCCTTATCAACTTTACATATTTCAACGAATTCAATTCAATGGAGAAAACGTTACAAAGTAAATCCACGAATTCGCCTAATAGTGGGATTCACACTGTGGCAAAATTAATTGATTCTTTGTAAAGTAAGAATTCGTTGAAAGCCTTTTTATGATTGTTTGTCATCTCGCACCCTTCCCCATTTTAATGTTTATCCAATGACATATTGTTGTAGAATGTGTAGTGTATTGTGTGAACCTCTCTTATATTTAGTTGGGGTTAATATCGTCGTGAACCCTCGTGTCTGAGGCATATGTTTTTTTGTATTAAGAATACAATCCCAACCGAATGCTTGCAAACATTTTTTAATTTTTCGGAGAATGTTGAAACTGACTAAATTAATTGTTTTGTTTTTCTACTTTTTTTTGCTCACAAATATTTATGTAATTTTACAGCGACGACAAGTGTCTGCTCTGGCCGGAGTAGGGTAATGCTGTTACAACACAGTGGCACAGTGTTTAGATGAATAACTGTACATGAGATTGAGGTGTAGGGCACAACGAAGTGAGGATAAAAGATAGGTGATTTCAAACTTTGCTTTACAACATTTGAAAAGAAAAAAACTGATTCAAAAACAGGTTATCTATAGATTTACTGCTGCTAATATAAAATATAATATTATAAAGTTAAATATACACTTATTTAATGTTTTTCTTCGATTAGAATATTAGATATTAAAAAATTAAAACAAAATAGTTATTTCCAAAGTAGTTTTTTTCGAAAAAAAAATCAAAATGTTCTCAATTTTTTGGAGAACATTCCTAAACCACTGTTTCCATGTGAAAGTGAAATATGCAACATTTGTAATAATTACCATTAATTGAAGATATAATAGGCTGTTAACGGATTTATATTTTTAAAATGAGAGTACGCATATTAAAGGTACCTTCCAGTGCAAATTTAAAAAGAGATATGTGCCAGTTAGAATGATAGTGGTCTAAGCCAAAAACCAAAAACTTTAGTTTGATCAAATCTCTAATTTAAGAACTTTTATTTTTCATTTCTCATTTTATGCAAAGTAGTCTAAGTCACACTATATTCACTAATATTGATGTGTGGCAATGCAAACACACATTTTTTATTTGTAATGTCCATTTTAGGTGATTCAGATAATTTGAATAACATATAAAATGAGATTATTGGAAAAGTAAAAAATAATTTCAAAGTAAATTTTCTGTAAATATTTTTATATTTTTTTTAAATAAAATATTTTGCGTTTTCTTTCATTTTTGGTAAGGATATATTATTTTGCGAAAAAAAAATAAAAACTTTGTGTGTTAAATTTTTTCAATTTTGAGAAGAATGAAGGTGGCCTTAGCCAGTAGATCCTCTGAAATTAGTGGTTCCCTTAAAGGTACCAACGTTGTCGATTTTTTTATAAAAAATCGATATAGTAGTAAGATATTCTAAGAAAAAATTTTGTACTTCGGTGGAAAAATATTTTCCAATTGACTCCAACATAAACCATTTCATATCTCAGAACGTATAAAGTGTGACTTAGATCACTATCATTCTAACTGGTACATATATCCATTAAACATTTTCTAAGCTAGTTTTCGAATTTAGAAATCCCAAATATATCAGAAATTGTTATACATTGGCCTTCGGGATAATTTTTGTTGTATAGTGTAATTTTGTAAAAATCCAGGTTTTGGTCATTCCGGTCTCAAAATCTCTCTCAAATTTTTACGAATATGAGGTTTAAAAAATATCTAAAAATCATTAAAAAAGATACAAAAATAAATAAAGGCTTGGCAACCATTTTAGTAAATATTCCCAATTTTGGAACACATTTTCCCCACTTTGGGAATTCACATACTTTTTTTGCAAAATTAGTAATCATTTATTATTGACTTCAATTTTGAAGATTTAATAAATATTTAAAAAAACACAAATTTTGGCCATTCCAGTTCACATCTCTCAAAATTTTACGAATATGAGCTCCACAATAATACTTAAAAATCATTAAAACAGATATAAACGACAAGCCATTAGGACCCCACTTTGGGAATTCGGATTTTTTTTGCAAAAAATGCAAAATATGTAAATGTAGTAGTTTCATTGACTGAGTTATGAAGATTTCATTGAAATTGTTCAAATGAAAAAAATAAAGTTTTGGTCATTCCTGTTCACATCTCTCCAAATTTTACGAATATTAGCTCTGCAAAAATACTTAAAATCATTCAAGCAGATATAAACGACAAACAAAGCCAAAATGACCACTTTAGTAAAAATCCCCAATTTTTGTACATATTTTCCCCACCTTGGATATTTCTTTTTTGCAAAATATGCAAATCTAGTAATATTTCCATTATTGACTGAGTTATTGAAGATTTCATAAAAATTATTATTTTTAATTTATGTTTTTGTCATTCAAAATTTTACGAATATGAGATCCAAAAAATAACTAAAATTCATTAAAACAAAGAAAAAATAACAATGATGACAATTTTAATAAAAATCCCAATTTTGGAACACATTTTCCCCACTTTGGGAATTTTGATATTTTTGCGAAAAATTGCAAATCTAGTATTCTTTCATCATTGACTAAGTTATTGAAGTATTCAAGTTTTCATTAAAATTATTTTTTTTTAATTCAAGTTTTTGTCATTCCACTACACATCTTTCCAAATTTTCCGAATATTAGCTCCGCAAAAATACTTACAAATCAGATATAAACGACAAACAAAGCCAAAATGACCACTTTAGTAAAAATCCCCAATTTTGGTACATATTTTCCCCATCTTGGATATTTTTTTTTTTGCAAAATATAAAAATCTAGTAATATTTCCATCATTCACTGAGTTATTGAAGATTTCATAAAAATTATTATTTTTTAAATCATTTCATTCCAAATTTTACAAATATGAGATCCAAAAAATACCCAAAATTCATTAAAACAAATAAAAACAAAATTTAATAAAAATCCCAATGTTGGAACAAATTTTCCCCACTTTGGCAATTCTGATATTTTTGCGAAAAATTGCAAATCTAGTATTTTTTCATCATTGATTATGTTATTGAAGTTTTCATTAAAATTATTTTTTTTTAATTCAAGTTTTGGTCATTCCACTACACATCTCTGGAAATTTTACGAATATGAGCTCCGCAAAAATACTTAAAAATCATTCAAACAGATATAAACGACAAACAAAGCCAAAATGACCACTTTAGTAAAAATCCCCAATTTTGGTACATATTTTCCCCACCTTGGATATTTTTTTTTGCAAAATATGCAAATCTAGTAATATTTCCATCATTGACTGAGTTATTGAAGATTTCATAAAAATTATTATTTTTTAAATCATTTCATTCAAAACTTTACGAATATGAGATCCAAAAAATATATAAAATTCGTTAAAACAAATAAAAAGAACAATGACGACAACTTTAATAAAAATCCCAAGTTTGGTACAAATTTTCCCCACTTTGGGAATTCTGATATTTTGAAAATTGCAAATCTAGTATTTTTTCATCATTGACTAAGTTATTGAAGTTTTCAAGTTTCCATTAAAATTATTTTTTTTTAATTCAAGTTTTGGTCATTCCACTACACATCTCTCCAAATTTTACGAATAAGAGCTCCTGTAAAAATACCTAAAAATCATTTAAACGTATAAAAATGTTAATCAATGGGAGTTTTTTGTCAAAAATACCCAATATTGGAACACTCTTAGCGAATCCTGATATTTTTTGCAACATATGCAAATCTAGTAGTTTTTATCATTAACTGAGTTATGCAGTTTTTATTGATTTTTTTTCTCAAAAATTTTATAATTTTTTATATGAAGTCCAAAGAATGCCTAAAATTCATCAAAACAGATCAAAACGTAAAAATCTCTTATTTTGGAACACATTTTCCCCACTTTGGGAATTCGGCTTTTTTTTTGCAAAAAATTTAAAAATATACAAATCTAGTTGTTTTTCATTATTAACTGAGTTATTGAAGATTTCATTAAAATTATTTTTTTTTTGGAAAAAATCATGTTTTGGTCAGTTCACATTTCACAAATTTTACGAATATGAGATTAAATAAAAATACCTAAATTAATTGGAACATATAAACATGTTAGTAAGCAAAAATCCCCAATTTTGGAACATATTTTCCCCACTTTGGAAATTCGGATATTTTTTGTAAAATATGAAAATCTAGTAGATTTTTCATCATTGACTGAGTTATCGAAGATTTCATTAAAATTATTTTTGTTAATACAAGTTTTGGTCATTCCAGTTCAAAATTTTACTAATATGAAGTCCAAAAAATACCAATAATTTATCAAAATAGATAAAAATAGTAAATGAGGGCATGGCGACCATTCTAGTAAAAATTCCCAATTTTGGGACATATTTTCCCCACTTTGGGAATTCAGATATTTTTTGCGAAATCTGCAAATCTAGTAATTTTTCCATCATTTATATCTGTTTTTATGAATTTTAGGTGTTTTTGTTGTACCTCAAATTTAGAAAATTCTGAATTCTGACCAGAACTTGAATTTTTGCAAAATATTTTGTTTTAATGAAAACTTCAATAACTCAGTCAATTAACAACGGATTTTTAAAAACAAGGTAGCGTTTTACTCTATACTAAATATACCATTTATATGAATTTTCCAATTATATGGTCACCTTACAAAATAATATGTAAAAAATAGTGTTAAAGTTAGTGAAAAATTCTGAATTCTGACCAGAACTTGATTTTTTTTTGCAAATTTTTCGTTTTAATGAAAACTTCAATAACTCAGTCAATTAACAACGGATTTTTAAAAACATGGTAGTTACAATTAATTTTTATTAATAATCCCGCGAGTCTGCAGTAAGTTACGCAAAATCGGATTTTCCCCGCACGTCAAGATTTTCATATATTTCACATACATTCTTTTTGTTTTGCTCGACACAACCTACTACAAAAATAATTGAAAATGCTAGAAAAATTATTAGAAATATTTCTAAGCCACATAATGTGACAGTAAATTTACTGCCTTTGAAATACTGTCTATTCTAGGAAATATATGTAAGTCGGATGTTTCTAACAGCTGAACAACATTAATAATTGTTTTTCCACCTCGCTCGCTCATAAATCAAACAAGGTTTCAGTTAAGATCCGAACGTGTGTGTTTCAATTCAAAAGTCTTGAGTTATTTTTAGAACGAACCATATCGCCAGAAGGTGCTATTTATTATATTTATATTTACTTTTACGAAACAAAACAAATAGATAATAAAAAAATTGTAAACGTAATTCTTGGAGCAAGCGACCGGGGACGACGTCTCTATTGCAACAGTTGTTTTAATATTCAATTTTCAAAATTCATATACATTCGTATGCATTCTAATCAATTAAAAATATTTAAATATCATCTGTGTGAGTGTCAGTTTAATATGCCCCGTCCAAAGTAAGTTGAACAAAAATCTATTGCAGTGAAAACGTTTCAGAATAATTAAAAAAAAAAAAAAACAATTTGCTGATTACTTATTAAGAAGGGGAAGCTCGTGTTGTTACCCAGCAAAAATTCTTGCACATTGCAAGTGTTACAGAAAATGAATGAATGAAGTAGAATACTCTTATTTTTCTTGTAGGTATTGTCGAGTAGAACAAAAATCTGTATTTGAAACTTCCCAGATACTCACAAAATCTTGAGTTAGGGTAAAAAACAGGTTTACTTATTATCCCACTTGACATCTCTCAAAAATTTACGAATATAAGTTTCAAAAAATACTTAAATGGCGACCATTTTAGTAAAAATCCCCAATTTTGGAACACATTTTCCCCACTTTCGGGATTCGTATTTTTTTGCAAAAAATGCAAATTTAGTTGTTTTTTTCATAATTTACTGAGTTATTGAAGATTTCATTAAAATTATTATTTTTTTTTGTAAAAATCATGTTATGGTCATTCCAGCTCACATCTCTCAAAATTTAAAAAAAAATTAATTTCAAAGAAGCACATAAAATTCATAAAAACAGAAAAAACGACAAATAAAGTCATGACGGTCATTTTAATAAAAATCCTCAATTTTGGAACACATTTTCCCCACTTAAGAGATTCGCTTATTTTTTGCTAAAAAATCAAATCTAGTATTTTTATCATTGACTGAGTTGTTGACGATTTCTTTAATTTGTTTGTTATTTTTTTTTTTGAAAAAATCAAGTTTTGGTCATTCAAAATTTACAAATATGAATTCCAAAAAATACCTAAAAATCATTAAAACTGATAAAAACGACAAATAAAGTCATGACGACATTTTCCTCACTTTAGGGAATCGGTTATTTTTTGCTAAAAATGCTAATCAGTAATTTTTTCATCATAGATTAAGTTATCGAAGTTTTCATTAAAATATTATTTTTTTAAATATCATATTTTGGTCGTTTCAGTTAACATCTCTCAAAATTTTACAAATATGAAGTCCAAAAAATACCTAAAAATCATTGAAAGTGATAAATACGGCAAATAAAGTCATGAGACAGACCACTTTAATAAAAATCCCAAATTTTGGAACACATTGCAAAATATGCAAATATAGTAGTTTTTTATCATTGACTGAGTTACTGAAGATTTCAATAAAACTATTTCTTTTTTTTTGAAAAAAAAAATCAAGTTTTGGTGATTCAACATTTTACGAATATGAGGTCCAAAAAATACCTAAAAAGTATTAAAACAGATAAAAATGGTAAATAAAGGCATGCGACAATTTTAGTACAAATCCCCAACTTTGGAACAATTTTTCCCGACTTTGGGGATTCGGATATTTTTTGCAAAAAATGCAAATCTAGTTGTTTTTTCATCATTGACTAAGTTGTTGAAGATTTCATTAAAATTATTTCTGTTTTTTTTTTTTTTTTGAAAAAAAAAAAAAAAATGTTCTCATCATTCCCGTTCGCATCTCTCAAAATTTTACAAAAAATGAGTTCCAAAAAACCTAAAATTTATTAAAACATGTAAAAATGGTAAATAAAGGCATGGCGACCATTTTAGTAAAAATGTCCAATTTTGGAACACATTTTTCCCACTTTAGAGATTCGGCTATTTTTTTGTGAAAAAAAATACAAATCTAGTTGTTTTTTTCATAATTGACTAAGTTGTTGAAGATTTCATTAAAATGTTTTTTTTTTTTTGATAAAAAAAACGTCAAGTTTTGGTCATTTAAAATTTTACGAATTTCAAAATTTTATGAGGTCCAAAAAAACTTAAAAATCATTAAAACACATAAAAATGGTAAATACAGGATATTTTTTGCAAAAAATGCGAATTTAGTAGTTTTTTTCATTATTGACTAAGTTATTGAAGTTTTCATTAAAATTATTTTTTTCTAAATTCAAGTTTTGCGAGATTCATTACACTGTGCCACAAAAAAGAATGAAGTGTAATACTCCGGGAAGTTATATTATTTTTCGTGTAGGCATTGTCGAGTAGAACAAGAAAATTTCCCAGACAACCCCAAAATCTAGATTTACGGGTAAAAATTCGTTTTTCGTACCTTTGCGCACTTACTTACTTACTAATTGACTAAGTTATTGAAGTTTTTATTGATATTAAATTTTTCTAAAAATACAACTTTCGCCCATTCCAGTTCACATCTCTCATATTTTTACGAATTGAAGTGCAATAAAAATACTTAAAATTCGTGGAAATGCTAAAAACGATGAAAAATACTAGATTTTCCATTTTCCAAAAAAATTCCCGAATTCCCAAAGTGGGCAAAATTTGTTCCAAAATTGTGGATTTTTTATTAAAATACTAGATTTTACATTTTCCAAAAAAATACCCGAATTCCCGAAGTGGGGAAAATTTGTTCCAAAATTGTGGATTTTTTATTCAAATGGTGGATATCCTTTTTTTACCATTTTTATATATTTTGATGAATTTTAAATATTTTATTGGACTTCAATTCATAAAATAATGAGAGATGTGAATTGGAATGGCCAAAACTTGGATTTCGCAAAAATTTAGTATTAATAAAAACTTCAATAACTCAGTCGATTATTACGAATTTTGAAATACAAAGCAGCGTTTAACTCCCTACTAAATGTGTTATTTAACCCATTTTGACCCAGTGTTCGATTAATCGAACAGTAGACAATAAGAAACAGCAAAAAAATTGTGGCTGGGCTTTAATGGGTTAAATAAATTTACAACTGATAGCGGTACCAAACAAAATAATGTGCAAAAGCAATGCCAAAGTTGAAAAATGGCTTAAATTTGTTTTAAAAATGTATTTGCTGGACAAAAGCACGCTGATTTCTTAAGCTTTCTTAAATAAGCTATATTTCTATGTAAAGTTCCAAGTCTTCTTCTTTTTAAATTCGATGAGAAGGTGAAAATCTTTTGAAAACCATCTAAGTAAGCAAAAAACCGGTATTTTACCCGTAACCCAAGCTTTTGAGGGTGAGGGTCTGGGAAATTTCAAATACGGATTCTTGTTCTACTCTACAATATCTACTAGAAAAATAATATCACTTCCCAGAGTTTTTGGACTGTGTTATCATTCGCTTCGCTAGCCTCTCGAATAAGGGTAGTGTTTTTTTTTTTTTTGGGAGAAATGTCTCGATTTAGAGCAATTACTCGGATCCCATATATTGCATGTCAAGTTTCGTACACTGTGTGGGGATAACTCATCAGTGGCGCTACTGTATAGAGTGCTTGATATTAAAAATATTTTAAATTATTTTTTTTATCCTGTGTTGGGATAACTCATCAGTGGCGCTACTCTATAGAGTGCCTGATATTAAAAATATTTTAAATTATTTTTTCTTATCCTGTTTGAGGATAACACATCAGAGGCGGTTCCATATTAAGTGCTAGGTGTTACCATGCTATTAAAAATATTTTAAATTATTTTTCATTGATTTGCTTTCCGTTCAGTTTTTGAAATTGCTCCAAAAGATGTTGCTTAAAATATCGCCATGTGTTGACTAAGTTCACTCCAATGCGAATATTAATTCTAAGCACATCTCATTTAACCATTTCACACAAAACAATTTTTTGTTATTATCAATTCACATCAAGTTCAAGTGTCAATTAGCTTTGTCTTCGTTTTTACGGATTTCGATAATCTTCTTCTTGGTTTTTACGATATTTAAGTGGTTTTTAAACATAAAAATGTCTATGAGCAACAACAACTTAATACGCTGTACGAGACAATAAGCTTCAATTATTCATACTGAGATCATTTGTTGTTTGCGGCTTTAATTCATTTCAGTACTTTGCAATAGAGCTTGAGGGAGGTATATGCATCTACATCTTTGTCATCTCGCTTTGTATAGTCTTGAAATATTCTGTGAAATATATTTGCTGTGGGATCTCACAAAATTTCTAAGAAATATATTGATAAATAAATCGCATTGTGCTCTCATCCATGTTTTAAATCTTGGGAGCACTTAAGAAAACGTACTGCTGAATGACTCATAATTGAATTACAAAGAAATAAAATGATTTTTTTGAAAAGACTAATTTAATTTAAAGTTCATGTTTCTATCTGTATTAGTTTTGCATTAACTCAAGTCATTTCATGTTTACCCCTTTAAAAAGTAAAATATGAATAAAGTAAATAAATTAAGGAGAGAATGTTAGCTTGAAATGGTTCTAAATACTAAACTAATATAGACAGAAGTATGAAATTTGAATTATTTTTAACCGATAGTCTTCTCTTTCATTTGCTATCCACAACGTTTTTATATGAGTCGCAAAAGTATGAAAATAAATTAATACACCAACCATAGTTTTTCTACATGCCATCTCTAGTTTCTAGTGTATATAGTCTTGTCCAGTTGCAGAAAGTTCTGTCGCACGCTATTATCAGTTTCTATATGGGCATTTCCATTTTTCAGGAAAGGTCCACCATGCTCAAAAGATACAAAAGTTGAAAAAATATTGTTTCTGACTTGTATAGGGTAGGCCATGTAAAATTGTAATTTAGAATCGGCAGTGAAAAAAGTACTGATTATTTTTTCAAATTTATGGTTTTATTGGAAAGGTTGAACTTTGTCATTTAATAATGGAACACAATTCGTCATTCATATGACTACCACAATTGGCTCGGCAGTGCCTCAACCAAATTTTCAGTACATGGCCCAATTTTTCAGTACATGGCCCAATGATGCCGCCAGCACAAAATCCACACCAAACAGTGACTCGTTGTGGATGCATTGGCCTCTCAATAGTCACGTGTGGGTTCTCTGAACCCCATATGCGGCAATTTTGCTTATTGACATAGCCACCGAGATGAAAATGACCTTCATGAAGGCCGATCTCTTCTGGACAAATTTCCGCGTAAATTTTTTACAGTTTGCGTAATCGGTAGATCAATTTTAAAAATTAAAAAAAAAATATAGCTTTTATACAGATGATCCGAAAACTGTGAAATTTGATATGTGGCAATGCTTTTATAGAAGTTATATTTGCGTGGAATATGGGCGATATTGCCACATCCTTTCTGGTATCTCCTACACAAAGTAGCATAAACTTTGGTTACAATAAAACCGACATAACATCCTTAGGAGTGCTCAAAATTATTTGCAATTTTATATTTGAACATGTTTTTTAATCGTATTAAACCTAAACAAGTAAGAAAGGCGTTAAGTTCGGCCGGGCCGAACTTTATATACCATATAAAAAAATAATTTTATAAATAAATATCTTTATTTGACGTTTCTTCGCAATTAGCATTTCATCATTTTAGCTGTAGTCGTTTAGTTGGTACTATTTTTATCCCTCTGTACCATTGTATCCCTTGAAAGTACTAATTTCGAAAAATTCGACTATTTTACGTGTCTACGCAGTCAGAGGAATATATACTCCGAATTTCATGACTCTAGCTGCGGTCAATTGGTTGGTACTATTTGCAACCCCTTTTTCATTTTAACCCCAAAAAGTAAGAATTTCGAAAAATCCGTTTATTTTACGTGTCTACGCAATCAGAGGAATATATACACCGAATTTCATTATTCAAGGTGTAGCCGTTTGGTTGCTCCCATTTTTATCCCTTTGTACCCATTATATTCCTTGAAAGTACGAATTTGGAAAACAGCTTTTATTTTCCATGTCTACGTAGTCAAAGGAATGTATACTCCGAATTTCATGACTCTAGCTGTGGTCATTTGGTTGGTACTATTTTTATACCCTTTTTTCATTTTGATCCCAAAAAGTACGAATTTCAAAAAATCAGTTTATTTTCCGTGTCTACACAGTCAAGGAAAGTATACTCCAAATTTCATGTCTCTAGCTGCGGTCATATGATTGGTACTATTTTTATCCCTTTTTTTCATTTTAACCCCAAAAAGTACGAATTTTGAAAAATCTGTGTATTTTACGTGTCTATGCAATCAGAGGAATGTATACACCGAATTTCATTATTCTAGGGGCAGCCGTTTGTTTGGTACCATTTTTATCCCTCTATTCCCATGTTACCCCTTAAAAGTACTAATTTGGCAAAAATACTTTTATATTATGTATCTACTCTATTAGAGGAATGTACACACCGAATTTCGTGTTTCTAGCTGTTGTCGTTTAATATGTACCATTTTTATCCCTTTTTTGCCCCATTTCACCCCCTATAAATAAGAATCACATCATGGTGCACGTTTTGGTTATCGGGGGAATGGACACACCCAATATCAAGTAAGGACAAGCTGACATATTGAAATAATATGCTTAAATACTCTAAAATATTAGGGATTATTATGGGTGTTTTTAGTCCTTGTGAGGGAAAAATTTTTCCCTTTTATGCCGATTTCGCCCCGTTTCAATCCCAACCGATCTACGACTATAATACGCATTTGTGGAAAATTTGAACGATCTAGCTCCTTTCGTTTAGATGCTAGCGTGCTTTCAACAGACGGACAGACGGACGGACGGACGGACATGGCTAGATCGTCTTAGAATTTTATGACGATCAAGAATATATATACTTTATAGGGTCTCAGGTAGATATTTCAAGGTGTTACAAACGGAATGACAAAGTTAGTGTACCCCCATCCTGGAGGTGGAGGGTATAAAACTATTTACGCTTTAGCCACTCCCCTTCTTGTACCCCCCACACACAATTGTCTCTATTGAATCCTATGATATGATATTTGATCATGTTTTTAGAAATATTTCATAAAGCTGGGACCATCGAACCTCCCACTACCGTCCACACTAATTATCCTGCCCTACGTAAAATGTAATTCCTTATAACTTCCGTATATATGTTCTCTGAGAGTGAGGGTATATATAAGTCGGTTTAGCCGACTGAAGCTTACCTACTTGTTTTTCTATTTTTTATGATTTTTAGAGCCAGAAAGAAAAAATAATTTTTTTGTGGAGACTGTTCCCAAACGGCTCTTTCCACCGAGCTAAAAATACTGAGCCCACCGAAACCAAACGGAAAATATTGTGTGAATAAAATGTATAGCAAAGGTAGCCCTGAGCGAGCCATATCCGAATTTGGCCCCCACATACTGCAAATGTCTCTCAGATTCAGATTCTCTCGGTTGGCTCAAAAATGTCCATCTACAAAATTCAAGATTGTATGAATTTGAGAGACATCTGAAGAATGTGGGGCCAAATACGGATAGGGCACGTCCAGTGCTATCTGTGCTATAAATTTTATTCACCCAATATTTTCCGTTTGGATACTATAAACTCCCATAGTTACCCTCCATCAGAATTTGTTTCCTCTGTTAACTCCTAACAGCGGTGCTCTGTTAACAGCGCTCTAACAGCTTCCAAGTTGTATTCGAATTTATTTTCACATACATTGACACAGTATGAATGTTATTTTTTGTGACACGACCGGTGATTTGGACGATCTTCAGAAATTCCTGCATGAGCGAAGGTATATCAGCCTATCACAGTGGCTATGGACAGTGTTCATTATTACCAGTTAGTTCCATTTTTTTGCTGACACAGAACTTTTCAACGCCAAACTACATAAAACGAGCTCAAATGTCAACAATGTTCTTAGTGAGGTTATGGTGTGACATTCCTTTGGAGATATCAGTTGCCACCTATCAATCAGGGTTACCAAGACTCGCAATATAATCTTGATGTCAGAGCAGCATTGATGAAATCATGTGGTTTGTCACCACTTGTAGACTGTCTTCGTATTTTCAATGCGCAGCAAGACCTCTCTCTGACAGATGTTGAACAGCAATTGATATGACTTAAAATAACGTTCGTGAAGAGCAATAGAAGCCACGTTTACGATAAAAATGTTTATTTGTGGCAAATGTTTCAAGCATTATAGAAAGAGTAGATCGTTTGAGACAAATAAACTATGTTTGCGAAAAACGACCTCCCAACGTTTTTTCCAACCCACGGTGCTAAACAATGGTAAATTTTGAATTTTGTTAAAGCTCTAGTCTACTATAGACAAAGGCGCGAAGAAGAAGAAAAAACCTGTCATCATAAGAGACATAGGATATAGGATTACATTTGCTGTAGTTGAAGTGCTCTGATAAATGCTAGAAAATTAATACCCCGACGAGTATCATCATACCACGCCACCCTATTATCGCAGCACAAGCACACTGATTGTCGAGTATATGCGCGGGGGCGGGTCTGACAAAGGGACTGCCTGTCTGGCCTGTAATTGTATATCGATTGTGTTTTCTTTTTGCTGAAATTAGCAATATTTTTTCTTCCTTCATTTTCTCGGCCTTCTTTCGCATCTTGAGAAGTTTCATTTCGGTTCATACGCCCGCCCGTCCATCCATCCATCCCTTCCGTCCGTCTCCCTGCTTGTTTGTTTTGTGCTTATTTTTCAAGATGAAATTTTAATCTTGTTTATGATTTCCTTCGCTTTATTTTCCCTAATTCAAATATTATCATGGGGATGATGATGCTGCTGCTGATAATGATGATGACGATGATTTTTTTCTCAGATTGTTTTGTTTTCCTTTCCATAAATAAGTGTTGGCAGAGGCAAATCAAAAAAAGAAAACGTTAATAATATCGTAATACAAAACAGAAATTATACACATACATATAGTACATATACTCGTAAACCCGCAGAGAGATCTCTCATAAACAAAATGTTATGTTGGCAAAATAAATATCGTGTTTAATCTTTATAGTCATTCCGCAGATTTGATCATTAAACGCCTCATATGGCACTGGCTCTCGGGTGCAGAACACTTTTTTGGTTTGTTATTTTAACCTTTTTAAGTTATTTATATCGAGTGTTAATTTTTAGTATTTATTGCGAAATGTTGGGAGATCTAACACTGATTGTTTTGTTATTTAATTAAATTTTGTACAGTGGTTCCAAATTGATGGAACTAATTATGTAACTTTTGAATGGAAAGAGATAGCTTGACGAAATTTTACATGCTTAGAGCAGAGCGGTTTTCAAGATGATTTGCAAATTTATGAATCTCTAGTGTGTATGGAGGCGTACTGGGTGACCCGCAAAAGTTGGTCATCTAGGAAATTATTGCCAAAAACATGATATCACTATGCCACAAAAATTTTGCCGATAGAATATATATTATATTTTCTGGTGGTATTTTGGCTTTCTAAATTCGAAAACTATATTACAAAAATTATGGATAATTTTTATACCCTAAACCACTTCGTGGACTAGGGTATTATAAGTTAGTTTTCCGCCAAATGTTTTTAACACCAAGAAATAATTGAGCTAGACCCACCTTAAAGTATACGGATCGGCTTAGAATCACCAGCTGAATCGATTTAAGAGATTTAACGATGGCGATTTAAGAGATTTTTTGGCCAAGGACGATCGGTATTGAATTTGAAGGAAATCGGTTCAGGTTTAGATATAGCCCTCATACAAATGTCGCTCCCGATTTGACTTTTTCAGCTCTAGAAACTGCATATTGTTCCCGATTTTCTTTAAAATTGGCACAACATCTTATAATCCAACTAAAAACACCTATGGTGAAAGTGGGTAAGATCGGTTCAGATTTATATATAGTCCCCATACAAATGTCGCTCCCGATTTCACTTTTCCCGCTGTAGAAATCGCATATTGTTCCCGATTTTCTTTAAAATTGGCAGAAAATTTTATAATTGAATTAGAAACACTTATGGTGAAAGTGGGTATGATCGGTTCAGATTTAGATATAGCCCCCCCATATGAATGGCGCTCCCGATTTGACTTTTTCCGCTCTAGAATCCACATATTGTTCCCGATTTTCTTTAAAATTGGCACAACATCTTATAATCTAAATAAAACACCTATGTTGAAAGTGGGTAAGATGGGTTCAGATTTAGATATAACCCCAATACAAATATTTCGTGTTTTGTTTCACTGTCAAACATCTTCAGTTTGGTCTATAATTTAACCATGAATCGTCTTACAAACGAACAACGCTTGCAAATTATTGAATTTTATTATCAAAATGCGTGCTCTGTTAAGAAAGTTCATCGCGCGCTTCTTCCATGTTATGGTCAGTTTAATCGACCCACTGATTCGGCTATTCGGGCTATTGTGACTAAATTTCGCACCAAATTTGCATTGTTGGACATTAAACCACCAACACGCTTACGTAGAGTGCGAACTGAAGAAAATATCGCAGCTGTATCGGCCAGTGTTAATGATGACCATCAATTATCGATTCGTCGCCGTTCGCAGCAATTGGACCTCTGTTAATCAAAAACGTGGAAATGCCAAAATTGGACTAAGTGGATGGACCATTTGAGACGCAGTCAAGGTCAACATTTGCATGAAATAATTATCAAACATTAAATTATATGGACCCTACTATCGATTCAAATAAAGATTTCATGTATTTTTCTGAATTTTATGTGTTTTTTTTTTGAAAACTTTCCTATAGCTTTTAAAAAATCACCCTTTATATATATTAATTACATTTTTCACTTCCCTTAATTATAATAATTTCACTTTGACTGTCGAGCAGTGTAATAGGTAGATTTGGATATTTTCGCGCGTGCGTGAAGGTAACGCGCATTAGTTAGTTAACTTATAAAGCCCTGTTTCAAATAAGGGTAAAATTTGAATCAGAAAAACAAAAACTAAAAATCCATACAAACATTTAATGACACTTTGATGTTAGGTAAGCGAAATACTTAAAAACAGTGGTATTTACAACCGACTATAATTGTTTCCTCTTCGGTTGCCTGGTGTTATTTGTGTGTTGGTCTGTTGCAACCACTGCAATCGATGTGTTCCCCTCCACCATAAACAACAATTAAGAGACTTACACGGGGACGGACGGACAATTTACTGCAGCCACAACAACATAGTTTCATTCTATTGCTGGCGGCCACTTCAACATCCTCAGTTCAGCTCTGGGTGTCGCTATTTTGTCGCACTGCAATTACAACACTAATTATTTATCCATTGTTCTTCTGTCGCTGTCGTTTGTTTTTGTTGTTTTTTGTTCAGGTTCATGACTACGAAGCAGCAGCACCCAGCATGGAATGGAATGGTGGACAAGACGTAGAAACTTAAATCACTTTGGAATAGAACAGAATAGAACAGCAGGAAACTTTTTTTTCGCCTCAGAATTTCAATTTATTTATGTGCGCGTATTAATTCCCCCACTTGATTTGTGTGTTAAGTTATTTGACTATTAACTGTGGATAATTGTAATTTAGAGAGGAATTGGAACGTTCATCGCTTAAGATTGATGTTGGCAATAAATTTGAGTACCCTATAACTAGCTGGTGGGCGAAACGACCAGGTCGATCAAACAGATGCGACAGTATCATAATTTATAGAATAAAATTTTTAAACGATCAGGGATTGAAATGGCCTGTTTTGGAGGACATGCACACCGATTCATAAAATCAACACCAAACATTTTTTTTATGTATGCGTAATTTTTTCAAAGAGCTATGTTCATTCAATTGCATCTAAGTTCTAAAATAAATATAGGGTGCGACATTTAAAATTAGAACCGACTATTAAAAATTACTGATTTTTTTCTTCAAATTTCTGGTTTTATTGGAAAGATTGAACTTTGTCATTTAATAATGGAACACAATTCGTCATTTATATGACTACCACGACTGCCTCATCCGATCAACCCAATTTTTCAATACATAGCTCAATGATGCCGCCAGTCCAAAGCCCACACCAAACAGTGACTTGTTGTGAATGCATTGACTTCGCAATAGTCACTTGTGGTTTCTCTGAAGCCCATATGCGTTAATTTTGCTTATTGACATAGCCACCGAAATGAAAATGTGCTTCATGAAGGCTGAACTAAATTCCGATCTCTTCTCGAAAAATTTCCACGTAAATTTCTTATAGTTTGCGTTAAAGACTCACTACTTTGGAAGTAACTTTTTAATATTTTCCAATTTTGTTCGAACGTATATCGCGTTCCATTTTGCAAATGTCAAACATAAACCTGAAAATAAAAATGAAAGTTAATATTATCCAACCTTTCAAAGTCAAAGTAATCGGTAATTCAAATTTAACATTTTAAATGGCCCACCCTATACACACACGGAATATTTTCATTCTAGGTGCACGACTTTGATTGGCAACATTCTTATCCCTTTGTGTCCCGTTTTTCCATAAAATTAAAAATTTTGCAACATTGTTTTATGTGCAATACTTTGGTTGGTACCATTTTTAGGCCTTTGTGTCCCATTTTGTTCCTAAAAAAATGCAAAGTTCTTTTTTATGTTGCGCGTCTACGTGGTCAGTGGAATGTACGCACTAAATTTCTGAATTATAGCTACAATACTTTGGTGGGTACCATTTGACCCCTTTTGTCCTGTTTTTCCTTAAAAGTACAAATCTCGAAAAATCCATTTTCCCTCCCTTTTGTCAGCTTTTTCATAAAAGTACACGTATCGATTTTGTTATATTGGGCGTCTGTGTGGTTAAAATTTCACGATTCGAGCTGCAATACTTTGGTTGGTACAATTGCTATCCCTTTCAGCCAGTTCTCCCTTAACAGTACTAATTTTTCCTAGAAGGCACTAATTTCGAAATTATTTTTATTTTGTGCGTCTTCGTGGCCAGAGGTATGTACACTAGAGCGTACCAGGTTACAAGTAAAAAAAAAAAAGTTCGCCGTACACCTTCGAATATGAAGTATTATTGAAAGGTAGTTTTTTTATGCCGAACGTAGGGGTCGCGCTTTTACATTTTTCTATATAACTTCTGCATTTATAAACGGATTTTAAAGTGTGATACATCGATGTTTTTGTCTCGACGAGGCCGATTTTTTTGTCTTTGAAGTCATTGAGCTCTAGCACCCCGTTCTGGTACTTACCCATCATATCTCAGTTGCTACTACCCTAATGTACCACTCTAATATCAGAAAATTAAAGCTCGCATAAAATCATGAAACTCTTCCTAACGAAGTATGTCGATTTTCCCAGCAGAAAAAGTGTTAAACTATTTTTTTTTCTTATTTTACCGAGAGCATTGCATGTATTTATAAGTTGTTCTTTGTATCTTCGATGTTTACAGTCGGTTGTCAAAGTGTAATACATATATTGGTGTTTTTGTCCCGCACATACCAGATTTTCAGTTTTTAAAGTCGTTGACCTCAACAACCCCCTTCTACTATTTATACATCATATTTCAATTCTTAGAACAATAAATATAAAAATTAAGGTACAATTAAAATTTTAATCAACCATATTTCGACGCGATTCAAGTTGGGTGTATTTTTGGCGGCTCTCAAGTTTAGAAAAGATGTGGCCCATGCGTTGCTCATCGGTGACCGCCATAGCTGATTCATGCACAACATGAACAAAACGCTCGGTGTTTTGAGAATGGCATGGATAATCTGTGAAAATAAATGAGTTCAGCAAAGAAAGCAATCAAATTAAGTTTTTCTTGTGCTAACCTGGTAAATCGATAATCTTCTGAAAATTGGAATGCTTCTAACTGTTCTTGCGAAAAAAACTGCAAGCATGGCGGCTCAGTCAATTCAAATTGTTTCCAATCGATCATATTGAAATATGAGTCACTATCAAAATTGATAAAATTATGAACTGGTGGACCGAACATTTGTCGAATGCTTCCCGTGGCTTCATTGCGGGCTGATAAAATCTTATCATAGGCATCTGAACGCACTAGTTGATCTGGGTCTGTTATCATCGATAACAAAATATTTTCAGGATGAAAAAAATATCCGTTATTTTCAATGAACGGACGGATGACCTCTTGAATACCTTTTGGCAACTGACGAATCCAACATATATAAAGGAAAACATTCCGACTTCCGTGAATTGCCAGTGGTTGGCTTTTTACAAGAAACCAGAATGGTGCATACACTTTCACAACGAACTGAGCCAGTTTTCTCAATACCATCGAGGGTTGCGTACACGTCATATAAAAGCGCAGAATTCGAGAGGCTGTTGTTAGCCAGCGCGCTTTGCAAATAGCGCCGGGCTTCTCGCTGGCTAATTTTTCATCGCATTCTCCGATATGAACGGCTCGAACCATACGATACAAGTAAAGCTGGTCGCCTCGAATATTCCACCCATCTATGTTCGCTGGCATTTCTCCCATTGTAATGCGTTCGAAATTTTGTTTGACCTGACCAAACGGAATAAGCAACAAAATATGCGAATTATTAATTAATAAAATGCTCACAAGTAAAGTATACGGAACACACGGACACGAAACACTATTAATATATTAAACTTACAGGGTAGTGTATGCAATTTTGAATGCCTTCTCCGATACTTCCGGGCCAGATTCCAGGTCCTTTCTGTTTTCCAAGCAATGATCTTAACAGCGCATTAAATGGTAACTCGTTGAAGTGGAAAAGGCACACGAACCACTGCAGCGGTCTCTGTAAATGGCGTTCCATTCTCACAATGACTCCACTTTTGTACCCAGTGTTGGTAGCAGTTCCATCGCAACTTATGGCAACTAAGTCATCCAAAGTGAAGTTTTCACGACTCAAGTAATCCACGATGCTCCTCTGGATCCCCAAAGCAGAGCTATCAGTGGGCGTAGCATAACCAATGAATTTGGAGTCAGGCTCTTTTACAATGGTGATGTGTTCTTCATTTAAAACAATATTTCGCGTCACATTTGCCTCGGTTACTTTTTTCAAAGTTGGCTCTTTCTTGCCATCGAAAGAGATACACTTTAATAATTGATGGCATTTGGCCGCCGCTTTTGCTTCCTTACGGAACTTCACACGTTCTCGAAATATTTTATTTTTATTGATGATAAGCCCTTCAAAGAACTGACATATATTTTCGGCTGTTTCTGCAGATAACTCTTCTTTGGCTTTTGCGGCAATAGACAATTTTAAATCTTTTATTAACATGGTCGCAAGCAAGGCACCGTAGCGAACTGAAGTATCGCTGCGATCCAAAGCCGAACTAAAATTACGCAAAGAAATGTCCGCCACCGTAAATGTTGTTTTAATCTTCTCTGAGGAATCGCCAACATTTTCTTCAAATTCTAGCTCTTCATCGCTGCCTGGTTGATACCCAATACTGTTGAACTCGGTATATACCGCTTTTGATGGTGCAACAATTGAGCACGTTTGAACACCGCAATTTTTCATCGACATCATATGATAAACATTATCCAAAGTCATCAGCCGTGGACCCCATTGATCGATGAAAAAGTCTTTCGCATCGTCTGGGATTTTATCAGAGGCGGTGCAACTGCATGGAACATTTCTTTCTATGCCACACTTACAACGCGAAATTGAGAACAATTTATTCCACTCATTTACATTGCATTTCAATGGACTTTTAACCAATTTATAGTAATCGTCTAGAAGTTTATCCAACCGTTTATGAACACCTGATACCGATATAATTGGAATGCCTGCCCGCTCCCATAAAAGGGTAATGCTTCTGAAAGCTTCTTGTTTAAAAGCACTCAATTTTCTATTGGGATTAGTGTTATGCCGCAGATACAAGAAATAATTAATAACATCGTACTTAGTCGGTAACATAGTGTTGTTTAATGCACTGATCGTAAAAGACATTTTTTTAGTTTTTTTACCGTTGTATAATGGAAATTGAAATATTTAATAATGCTTTGTTGAGCCACCAACGCCTTATTACTGAACTAATTTTTATTGTTACAATAAAATATAGACCGTTACTTCACAGGTAAAACGATTTGCAATAGGGAAACAATGTGACAAAGTAGTTTTGCTCATGTTGTGCATGAATCAGCTATGGCGGTCACCGATGAGCAACGCATGGGCCAAAAACACCAATATATGTATTACACTTTGACAACCGACTGTAAACATCGAAGATACAAAGAACAACTTATAAATACATGCAATGCTCTCGGTAAAATAAGAAAAAACTAGTTTAACACTTTTTCTGCTGCGAAAATCGACATACTTCCTTAGGAAGAGTTTCATGATTTTATGTGAGCTTCAATTTTCTGATATTAGAGTGGTACATTAGGGTAGTAGCAACTGAGATATGATGGGCAAGTACCAGAAGGGGGTGCTTGAGCTCAATGACTTCAAAGACAAAAAAATCGGTCTCGTCGAGACAAAAACATCGATGTATCACACTTTAAAATCTGTTTATAAATGCAGAAGTTATATAGAAAAATGTAAAAGCGCGACCCCTACGTTCGGCATAAAAAAATAAAAAAAATTTTTTTGAAACTACCTTTCAATAATACTTCATATTTGAAGGTGTACGGCGAACTTTTTTTTTGAGGTACGCCCTAATGTACACATCAAATTTCACGATTCTAGCTGCAATACTTGGTTTGGTACAATTTTTTATCCCGTTTTTCCTTAAAAGTACAAATCTAGAAAAATTCATTTAGTTTGCGAGTCTGTGTTATCAGAGAAATGTATATACGTAATATATACACGTCCGGATTGTAGCAGCAATACTTTGGTTGGTACTATTTTTATCCCCGTTTTCCCTTAGAAGTACAAATTTTCGAATATTTTTTTATGTAGCAAGTCTACATTGTCAGAGGAATACACACAAAATTTTTTTCAATTCTACCTACAATACTTTGGGCGGTACCTTTTCTGTCCCGTTTTTCCCTTAAAGGTACAATTTTCGAAAAACCTCTTTTTGTCACATGCCTCCGCATTAAGGGATAAAAGTAAACCCCCAAATTTCATGTTTCTTGCAAAAGCTGCAATACTTCGGTTGGTACCATTTTTATCCCCATTTTGTCCCGTTTTTTCATAAAATTATAAATTTCGAAAAATCCCCTTTTGTCGCGTGTCTACGCATTAACGATAAAGTAAATCACCAATTTCATGATTCTTGCGAAAACCCATTGGTCCGGCCGGCTCAAAAACTCAACAAAAAAATAGTTCATTTTGACTAATAATTAAAAAAATTATTTAAAAAAAAATCACAAAAAAATAGGAAATGATTTAGTTTTTATACACTCCACGAGAGTATTATATCTTTGTGCATATGTTTGTAACACCCAAAAGGAAGGGAGATAGACCCATTGTTAATTATACCGATCGGCTTAGAACCACTTTCTGAGTCGATTTAGCAATGTCCGTCTGTCCATATATTGTTCTAATCAAATTACAGGTCGCAATTATAGTCCGATCTTAACAAAAATTGGCACAAGTAAGTTTTGTGGATCAAGGACGAACGCTATTTAATTTGAGGCAAATCGGAAACACCCATGCAGAAAGTGGGTAAGATCGGTTCAGATTTAGATATACCCCCCATACAAATGTCGCTCCCGATTTGACATTTTCCGCTCTATAAACCACATATTGTACTCAATTTTCTTCAAATTTGGCACAACATCTTATAATCCAACTAGAAACACCTATACAGAAAGTGGGTAAGATCGGTTCAGATTTAGATATAGCCCCCATACAAATGTCGCTCCCGATTTGACTTTTTCCGCTCTAGAAATCACATATTGTATCCGATTTTCTTTAAATTTGGCACAAAATCTTATAATACAACTAGAAACAGCCATGCAGAAAGTGGGTAAGATCGGTTCAGATTTAGATATAACCCTCATACAAATGTCGCTCCCGATTTGACTTTTTCCGCTCTAAAAACTACATATTGTACTCGATTTTCTTCAAATTTGGCTTAACAACTTATAATCTAACTAGAAACTCTTGTGGCGAAAGCGGGCTAGATCGGTTCAGATTTATATATATCCCCCACACAAATGTCACTCCCTATTTGACATTTTCCGCTCTAGAAACCACATATTGTACCCAATTTTATTTAAATTTTGCACAACATCTTATAATCCAACTAAAAACACCTGTGGTGAAAGTGGGTAAGATCGGTTCAGATTTAGATATAGCCCCCATACAAATGTCGATCCCGATGCAACATTTTCCGCTCTAGAAACCACATATTGTACCCGATTTTCTTTAAATTTGACACAACATCTTATAATCCAACTAGAAACACCCATGCAGAAAGTGGGTAAGATCGGTTCAGATTTAGATATAACCCCCATACAAATGTCGCTCCCGATTTGACTTTTTCCGCTCTAAAAACTACATATTGTACTCGATTTTCTTCAAATTTGGCTTAACAACTTATAATTTAACTAGAAACTCTTGTGGCGAAAGCGGGCTAGATCGGTTCAGATTTATATATATCCCCCATACAAATGTCGCTCCCTATTTGACATTTTCCGCTCTAGAAACCACATATTGTACCCAATTTTCTTTAAATTTGGCACAACATCTTATAATCCAACTAAAAACACCTGTGGTGAAAGTGGGTAAGATCGGTTCAGATTTAGATATAATTTTTTTTTATATATATACAAATGTTGCTCCCAAATGTTTAAGCATATTATATTTCACCTATAAACATACATGGTGAATGGGGCTCACATCGTTCCAGGTTTCAATATACCCCCATACAAATGTCCTTTCCGATTTAACATTTTTTGTCAAACACATACATTTACAGGATGCAAAAATCCTTCCCGATTTCACTTTTTACCGAATTGAATTGTAATAGGATAGAACGTGGAGTGTATCATAGAGTCGGCTCCGCCCGACTTTAGCCTTTCCTTACTTGTTTATAATTGATTAATGTTCAAACTAAATTATTATGAAAAAAATTATTTTTTTTTGTTTTTTTTTTAACCATAAAAAATTGGGAATTTCTCAAATATTTATCTTTAAAATTCAAATATATAAAATTAAATGGAGATAATTAAAATTGGAGAAGATTTTGTTTTTTCTAATTGATTGATGTTCAATCAAACTAATGAAAACAAATCATTTTTCTTTTTTATGTTTTCTTATCCATCAAAAATTGTGAACTTCTCAAATATTCATATTCATATTTAAAATAAATTAATTATTTATAAATTAACGAAAAATAATATTCTTATGATTTAGAAAAAATCAAAATTTGTACTACTCCTGAGCTATTCAGAAAGTATATATAATAATATTCAATTCCGTCTATAAATGTATTTTTGAGCAATATTTTCCATCAACTACTCGCCCAATTTCTTGGGTCCAAATATGTATTTTTATGAAAAAATCTTTGCGAATATTTCTTATTTGTTTTTTTTTTGTCTGATGTTTGCATATCTCTGTAGCTGAGTCGATTCAAGGATGGTTTACGTGGCCGCTATCACGGGAACGTCAAGTAGAGTCTACCTATTCAATGGACCACACCACTCCAGCCTGATATATACTTGATTAGGTCTCTAATATCAATTTCCGATAATGTCGCGTAGTAAGTACTTCCCAAAGGCCCTGTGCCGTGGTTTTATTAGAGCTGGGATGAAGTACTCGACTTCTTTCTCTTATTTATCGCTTCGGCAGAGATCGTTGAATTGCAGCTCGCATTCATTTCAATTCCACTTATTTCGATCAAGTTTTTTTCTTCTTACGAAGGTAGTTAAAAGGAAGATAATCATACTCAACTATATATACACTTTGACCATATACGTATTTCCTGTGTGGGGATAACTCATCAGTGGCGCTTCTGTGTACCATATCTCGGTCTAGAGCGGTATTTGTATGCCTATCTTTCTGTACATCGATGCCGGTTCGTCCGTACTTGCTTCGAGAAAATCTCCTTGTGAGGGAACTTCTGAGTTCTGGGATAGACCACCACAAACATCAGCCACCACATTTTCTATTGTGTGGTGTGTCACCAATGGAACCGACAACAATTGGCTAAATGCAAATTATTGTAATCGTGTGTTTACACGTTGCTGCCTGTCACTGTCATCGTCTGTTTGGTCTTTTGTTGTTCGAGTGCGATTTGGAACAACCAAACAACGTTTTGAAATAAATATATTTATTTATTTATTTGTTAATTGTCCTATTGTTGCGCATTGTTGTCTTTTGCACATTTCCATACATAAATATGCATTTAAAAAACGAAGCTATGGAATTTATATGACATCTCGAATAGACAGACAGACAGACCAACGCAATACAGGTGTTATTTACGTTGTTATTGGACAGACGATTTCGTTTAGATCTTTGTTACAAGGCCCAGAAGAGAAAATTACACATTTTCCCCCATTTCAACTTAGACATTCTAATAAGGACTCATTGGGGCAGTATATTTTTATATTTTGTCCCAATGAATCCTTATGGGGAGGGTCATGGGTACCACCAACTGTTTACTAATTAAAATAATTCTTTACGCTCCCAATATACTTTCATTTGATCGATTCAATTAAATTTTGTGTTTTTATTTGATAAGAGCCAAACTTTTAATTGACACGAGAGTCTTTTTTGTTTTAAATAAATTGCAAATAAGGTCTTATTGATTTTTTATTTTCGTTTTTTGCTTTTCATTCCAAACGGCAATTAAATGTTGGAGGTCGTCGTTGCCAATGTTATGTTTGGTAAATGGCAGAGTCTTAAGGGTATGGTAGGGGAAAATTCTGAGAGGGTGCAGGGTATATAAAATGTGATGAGTAGCCCCAAAATACGAGGGAAACTATATTTTTTATACACTCCACGAGAGTATTATGTCTTTGTGCATTTGTTTGTAACACCCAAAAGGAAGGGAGATAGACCCATTGATAATATAAAATAAAGATCGGCTTAGAATCACATTCTGAGTCGATTTAGCAATGTCCGTCTGTCCATCTATTGTTGTAATCAAATTACAGATCGCAATTATGTTATAGATCGTAACCAAAATTGGCACAAGCAAGTTTTGTGGATCAAGGACGAACACTATTTAATTTGAGGCAAATCGGTACAGATTTAGATATAGCCCCCATACAAATGTCGCTCCTGATTTGACTTTTTTCCGCTCCGATTTTCTTCAAGTTTGACTTAACACCTTAAAATCTAACTAGAAATACATGTGGCGAAAGCGGGTTAGATCGGTTCAGATTTAGACATAGCCCCCATACAAATGTCGCTCCTGATTTGACTTTTTCCGCTCTTGTAACCACATATTTCACTAGATTTTCTTTAAATTTGACACAACATTTTTCAACTATTCAAAACACCCATGGTGGAAGTGAGTAAGATAGGATCAGATTTAGATATAAATTTTTTATATAAAGAGTGATTTTTTTGAGGTTAGGATTTTCATGCATTAGTATTTGACAGATCACGTGGGATTTCAGACATGGTGTCAAAGAGAAAGATGCTCAGTATGCTTTGACATTTCATCATGAATAGACTTACTAACGAGCAACGCTTGCAAATCATTGAATTTTATTACCAAAATCAGTGTTCGGTTCGAAATTTTTTATCGACAAATTTTGTTCAGCGATGAGGCTCATTTCTGGTTGAATGGCTACGTAAATAAACAAAATTGCCGCATTTGGAGTGAAGAGCAACCAGAAGCCGTTCAAGAACTGCCCATTAGGGCGTACCTCAAAAAAAAAGTTCGCCGTACACCTTCGAATATGAAGTATTATTGAAAGGTAGTTTCAAAAAAAAAATTTTTATTTTTTTATGCCGAACGTAGGGGTCGCGCTTTTACATTTTTCTATATAACTTGTATTTATAAACGGATTTTAAAGTGTGATACATCGATGTTTTTGTCTCGACGAGGCCGATTTTTTTGTCTTTGAAGTCATTGAGCTCAAGCACCCCCTTCTGGTACTTACCCATCATTTCTCAGTTGCTACTACCCTAATGTACCACTCTAATAATCGAAAATTAAAGCTCGCATAAAATCATGAATCATGTTTGAGCTCAATGACTTCAAAGACAAAAAAATCGGACAAAAACATCGATGTATCACACTTTAAAATCCGTTTATAAATGCAGAAGTTATATAGAAAAATGTAAAAGCGCGACCCCTACGTTCGGCATAAAAAAATAAAAAAAATTTTTTTGAAACTACCTTTCAATAATACTTCATATTCGAAGGTGTACGGCGAACTTTTTTTTTTTTTACTTGTAACCTGGTACGCTCTACTGCCCATGCATCCCGAAAAATGCACTGTTTGGTGTGGTTTGTACGCTGGTGGAATCATTGGACCGTATTTTTTCAAAGATGCTGTTGGACGCAACGTTACGGTGAATGGCGATCGCTATCGTTCGATGCTAACAAACTTTTTGTTGCCAAAAATGGAAGAACTGAACTTGGTTGACATGTGGTTTCAACAAGATGGCGCTACATGCCACACAGCTCGCGATTCTATGGCCATTTTGAGGGAAAACTTCGGAGAACAATTCATCTCAAGAAATGGACCGGTAAGTTGGCCACCAAGATCATGCGATTTGACGCCTTTAGACTATTTTTTGTGGGGCTACGTCAAGTCTAAAGTCTACAGAAATAAGCCAGCAACTATTCCAGCTTTGGAAGACAACATTTCCGAAGAAATTCGGGCTATTCCGGCCGAAATGCTCGAAAAAGTTGCCCAAAATTGGACTTTCCGAATGGACCACCTAAGACGCAGCCGCGGTCAACATTTAAATGAAATTATCTTCAAAAAGTAAATGTCATGGACCAATCTAACGTTTCAAATAAAGAACCGATGAGATCTTGCAAATTTTATGCGTTTTTTTTTTAAAAAAAGTTATCAAGCTCTTAAAAAATCACCCTTTATATACAAATATTGCTCCCAAATGTTTAACCGATTTTGGCCAAACTTTACATATTATATTTCATCTATAAACATACATAGTGAATACGGGTCACATCGTTCCATGTTTCAATATACCCCCAAACAAATGTCCTTTCCGTCCGACTTTAGCCTTTCCTTACTTGTTTTTATTGGCAGCCTAATAATAAAACTGTTAATTCCTGATTGAATTTTTTATTGTTTTCTAAAATATTCATGGAGGAGATTTATTGGAATTTGCCCATTGGCTGTATGAATGGAATTAAAAGGCGTTAAGTTCAGCCGGGCCGTGTAGTGCATATCAGGAGTGTAATAATATATTAGGAAAGTTATGATATTTATATGAGAAATGCGATATTTGCGATATTAAATAAATTTTCGTTATGTGCTAAATTTTGAATAAAAATTATTTTATTAATTTTAAATACCACACCTAGGATGTCCCGGCTATAAGGGCGGGAAAAATTGTCGAATTGCGAATATTTCAATTTGATCCCAACAGCTGAAATATCAAATATTATTTCGATCGGAAAACTATTACCCGTGTCGACTTGATGTCAAACTTTGAAAATAGATGCTACTATTGTTTTTTTATATAGTCGTACTCGTTTCAAAAATGTTATGAAATGAAAAATGTTGCCTTCATAAGGACTAAAAATAATAAAATAATATTGCCTAATATTTTAAAGTATTTAAGCACATTTTTCAATATCTCTGCTTGTACTTACTTGATATTGGGTGTGCGCATTCCCCCTATAAAAAAACGTGGACCACAAAGTGATTTTTATTCGTAGGGGGTGAAATGGGGCAGAAAGGGATAAAAATGGTACCTTTCAAACGGCAACAGCTAAAAACACGAAATTTGATGTGTACATTCCTTTAATTGAGTAGATACATAATATAAAAGTATTTTTTCCAAATTCGTACTTTTAAAGGATAAAATGGGAATAGAGGGATAAAAATGGTACAAACCAAACGGTTGCACCTAGAATATTGAAATTCGGTGTATACATTCCTCTGACTGCGTAGACACATAAAATAAACTGATTTTTCGAAATTCGTACTTTTTGGGGTCAAAATAGAAGAAGGGGATACAAATAGTACCAACCAAATGACCGCAGCTAGATTCATGAAATTCGGAATATACATTCCTCTGACTGCGTAGACACGAATATTAAAAGGTTTCTTCCAAATTCGTACTTTCAAGGGATACAATGGGTACAGAGGGATAAAAATAGTACCAACTAAACGTCTACAACTAGAATAATGAAATTCGGTGTGTACATTCCTCTTATTGCTTAGTCACGTAAAATAAAGAGATTTTAGAAAGTCGTACTCTTAAGGGGGTAAACTAGGAAAAAGGGGATAAAAATTGTGCCAACCAAATGGCCGCAGCTAGAATTATAGAATTCGGTGTATACATTCCTCTGACTGCATAGACAAGCAAAATAAAAAAAAAAATGATTGAATCATGAAGTTAGGTTATTTTGCACTATCTGCGTGAGATAATGGATTTTCAAATTTTGTACTTTTGGAATTAAAATAGAATGGAAATACAACCAACTGTAGCGCCCACTATCTACCATTTATTTATGGTGTTTTAGCTTTTTGAAAGTATAAATATATACGAATATTTATTTTTTGAATTGACTTGAAGTAATATTTTCATATATATATAGTGTAAACGTATTGCTAGCCTTACCTTATAAGCGTGGTTTGAAATTATAAAAATATTTTTAAATGCGATTTTTTGATATTTGGCCTATATTTTTAATATATTATTTAAATATTGAAAATTCAAGCTCGAGGCCAATTTTGGTTTTATTAAAATAAGCGGTGGAACGAGACGTAGATTTAATACGTGTAGTGTTGTTTTTTTTTTTGATTTGTTACTTTAGTAAGTGAATACGTAGATTATGTTAAGATGTCATGTTTTGTACATATTGTTATGTTTTCTTTTTATATTATTTGTAGAACCCTGATGATGTTCTTCAAAGAAGGACGAAAGAACACAACAAAAAAATCAATATTTGCCTCGAGCTTGAATTTTTAATATTTAAATAATAAATAAATTAAAAATATTTTATACATATATTTTTCATTTGTTTTGGTTTGTTTGGATATATTAAAATAAATTATATTTTCCTGTATTATTACTGCACTTCTACGAAAATCGACAGACTCTGTGGAATGCAATCCATCGTGGAGGGTATATAAAGTTCGGCCCGGCCGACGTTTTTACTTGTTTCTAATGAAAATCTATATATTTTAATTTTATTTTTTTTTGTGCTAAAATCAACAATTCCCGTGCAACAAATATGCCAAAATTCGTCGTTACAGTGATTCCATTGTTCTCGAAAATTTTCTAAACTAAATTTCATCTGTCACATATCTCGCAATAACTAATGCTTGGTGAACGCGAAATTGGAAGACCTTCGAAAATTTCTCTCCGAGCTCCGTAGTACAGAAAACTTTATTTGCGATTGCTTTGCGATCATTTAAACAAAATTAAAAATATTTTTTTTAGCACTTCCTAGCCACATCCAAGTATAAGTGTATTAGAAAAGACAGTATTCTTCAACAAATGTATGCGTTAATACCCTAAACATTAGTGATTTTTGGCGATATTTGCATTCCTTGTTAGGGAAGATGTTTATACCTTTCACACAGTCGGAGGAGCATCCGTTATATCCATTTTGTCCTTAAAAGTACGAATTTTGATAAAACATTTTATTTTGCGCGTCTACAGAGAAATATATAAATAGAACGTCATGAATCTAGCTGCATCGGAACCATTTTTATCCTCTTTTCCTTAGTTTCCCTTAAAGTTCAAATTGCTCGTAAACCCAATCAGATGAATGCATACGCCGAATATTATGATTATAGCTGCAAACATTTATTCCTTCTTGCCCTCTTTTTGGACCCTAAAAGTACGAATACCGAAAGTTCGCTTTTATTTTCGAGTGTACGCGAAACGGAGCGAAGTATACACCGATTTCGATTATTCTAGCTTCAGCCATTTCATTGGTATCTTTTTTATCACCTTTCTCCCCGCTTCTTCATTTTGCACGTCTATGAATTAACTAATCGAATTTTATGCTTCAAACTGCAGATCTTTGGTCGCTACCAATTTTATCCCTTTATCCACATTTTACCCCTTAAAAGTACGAATATCGAAAAATCTCTTATTCCCGAATTTCACGATACTAGCTATTGACGTTTAATTGGTACGATTTTTATCCCTCTTTGTGCCATTTCACTTCCTAAAAGTATGCATCACTTCATAATGCGCGTTCACGATGTGAAAGTATTTATCTTACCAAATACCGGGTGATTTTTTAAGAGCTTGATAACTTTAAAAAAAAAAAAAAAACGCATAAAATTTGCAAAATCTCATCGGTTCTTTATTTGAAACGTTAGATTGGTCCATGACATTTACTTTTTGAAGATAATTTCATTTAAATGTTGACCGCGGCTGCGTCTTAGGTGGTCCATCCGCTTAGTCCAATTTTGGCATTTCCACGTTTTTGAGTAACAGAGACCCAATTGGTGCGAACGGCGACGAATCGAAAATTGGTGGTCATCATTAACACTGGCCGATACAGCTGCGATATTTTCTTCAGTTCGCACTCTACGTAAGCGTGTTGGTGGTTTAATGTCCAACAATGTAAATTTGGTGCGAAATTTAGTCACAATAGCCCGAATAGCCGCTTCAGTGGGTCGATTAAACTGACCATAAAATGGAAGCGCGCAATGAACTTTCTTAACAGAGCACGCATTTTGATAATAAAATTCAATAATTTGCAAGCGTTGTTCGTTTGTAAGACGATTCATGATGAAATGTCAAAGCATACTGAGCATCTTTCTCTTTGACACCATGTCTGAAATCCCACGTGATCTGTCAAATACTAATGCATGAAAATCCTAACCTCAAAAAAATCACTCTTTACAAGGCAGGGGCTTTCCCTCTGGGCCGATTTCGCTCAATTTCAATCTCAACCGATCAAAAAATATTAGACATGGAATTATGTAGAAAAAAGTCTTCGGTTAACTAGGTTTTGCATTGTTTTCCCAACATAATAGCCAAATTCCCAAAGTGAGGAAAATATGTTCCAAATTATGGAATGCAAGTATTTTTCACTAAATTTGTAGCCATTCCTTTATTCAATTTTTTTAAGTAAGAAGTCAACATAGAAAAGTATAATGAGAAGTCAAATATACTTTTCTAATTGATGATTTGCGATTTGAGAATTTTTTTTGGCATTTTTTCTCACGATGAATCGGCATAGAAAACATTGTGATCCTTACATTTTATCAATATTACCGAAAACACTACGAGGAACATTGTTGTGGAACATTTTAACCCTCCAGCTCCTCAATATAGGTTTCATTTTGGTGCCTTTTGTGCAAAAGGGTAAACAACACCCCTACAACGTGGTTTTAAAGCCTCAAAATGTTCCACAAAAATATTTGCCATAAAATTCAATTATAAGTCTCTGAATACACCAAAACTGAAAACTCATCATAAGTGCCAGAAATAAGTCAATACTTAATTTCACAAGGTTAATTTGGTACTTTTTTCGAATTGCTGGTAAACTATAGCACAACACTAAATTTTAGGCCAACAAAAACAAATAATTGAAGAAGTTTTTTTTTAAATATATTTATTTGAATTGTGAAATATCTAAATGCCTAATTGTTTTGAAAAATTTGATTTTTTTGTTACAAATATTTTTTGTACGAAACGATTTTGATCCGTTAAGCCCCAATTTAAGGCCCAGTAAAAAAGGGTAGAAACCATTTTGCACAAACGCGACCAAAAAGACCCCATATTTGAGAATTTATGCAAATTATTTAAATTTGTGTTCAAAAATACACAATTTACAAGAGGACTACCAGGAAGGTCCTTTGACAAAAATTCAAGAAGGCCGCTAAACCCAACAAAATTTGGCTTCCTTCGTGAAAAATCCATAAATTTGGTCATTCTGCTGCTAGAACAAAATATAATTTTTTTCGATTTTTTATCATTGTTTACTGGTTCGAAAAAATTATAATAAATAAAAAAATATTTTCGATTTTTTTTTTCAAAAAAAAAAAAAAAAACTCAATTCTTTCTCATTTTTTTGGGACTGTTCCTAAACTTTAATGTTTGTTTTGCGTTTTAAAATTATAATAAATAAAAAAATATGTTCGATTTTTTTTTTCAAAAAAAAAAAACTCAATTCTTTCTCAATTTTTTGGGGATTGTTCCTAAACTTTAATGTTTGTTTTGCGTTTTAATTTTCACGTTATCAAATAGTTGGAAACTGCAAATATTGTATAATTTGATTTTTGGCTCTGGCTCCCAAATTCATCGCCAAAGGTGATAGTGATATTTTTCAAATTTCAAGAAATTTTCAGTAGTGAAAAGTATGCATTTTGCTTGTGACTCGAATATTCTTAATACATATGTATATTAATCCCCCCACGCACACACACACCGTTTCAATGCAGTCGTTGCATGGCAAAACACGTGTGACCCCGTTCTAGAAACCTAAGATGTTTATTTGCCACATAACCACACACGAGTGCTGCATAACTATTTATTTGAGACATGATTGATTGACTCGAATCGAATTGTAGAATCGTTTCCAATCGATTTTGTAACGCTTTGTCATTTTAAAGAATTTTCATTTCATGCAAAGAGTGCGTGCATCGTGTTTTCCAGTTTTCACTTTGGCTCAAACTTTTTACGATTTATTGGAAATTCTAATGACGACATTCTCTTTTCTTTACATCAAAAGGGGAAACTTTTTATGCAACTCCGAACAACAATTCGTACAAGTGGAAAATGGGAAAAGTTTTTCTGATGCGAATCAATAGTGAAATGTTCATTTGACATAATAGGTGGATGGGGGGGTGATGGTTAGGCAGGTGGCTAGGTAAGTTTACCTATTTACTTGGGGAGGCATGGATGAGTTGTAAATGGAAGGGGAAGAATAATTGTGTAATCATGAGACCATGACAATAGGGATAGAGGTAAAAAAGAAAATTCCACAAATCCCAGTAAATGGATAATAGGGATGAGAATTGGGATAGTTTTTTTTATCAAATCTCACAAAATTCCCATAGGGATACAAGAAATTCCATACATCCCACTTATTTATTTGATTTATTTTAGAACATACGTAGTAGAGATGACAAGTGGGATAGATTTAAAAAAGTGACATAAAATTCCAATAGCGATAAAGAATTCCATAAATCCCAGTGAGAGGATTTTTTACAACAAATGATATACGATTTTTTACATTAAATGGATTTTTTCAAGGAGAACATATATAGTAGGGATGACAATAAATCCCACGAAATCCCAAAATGGATAATAAATTCCATAACAAAATCCAATTGAGATAGGTTTTAACAAATCCCACAGCATCCCAATGCAGGTAAAAAATCGATAAAATTTCATAAATCCCCGCGGAAAGAAATTTTTATACTAAGGAAACTAATCTATTGCAGTGTATTCAAAAAGGCGATATGAAAAATCGCCAAAAAATAAAAAATGGAAAATGGCCCATGTCAAAATGTGCCAAAAAATCAAAATCAAAATGATATAGAAATTGTGCCCAAAATGGGTGCTCGAAAAATCGTCCACGAAAATTATGAAAAATTATCCAAAAACATACAAAAATAACCGATTATTCATAAGAAAAATAAACCACAAAAATTGGGTCTTTATTCGTAATAGTGGGTGATTTTTTAAGAGCTTGATAACTTTTTTTTTTAAAAAAACGCATAAAATTTGCAAAATCTCATCGGTTCTTTATTTGAAACGTTAGATTGGTCCATGACATTTACTTTTTGAAGATAATTTCATTTAAATGTTGACCGCGGCTGCGTCTTAGGTGGTCCATTCGGAAAGTCCAATTTTGGGCAACTTTTTCGAGCATTTCGGCCGGAATATCCCGAATTTCTTCGGAAATGTTGTCTTCCAAAGCTGGAATAGTTGCTGGCTTATTTCTGTAGACTTTAGACTTGACGTAGCCCCACAAAAAATAGTCTAAAGGCGTCAAATCGCATGATCTTGGTGGCCAACTTACCGGTCCATTTCTTGAGATGAATTGTTCTCCGAAGTTTTCCCTCAAAATGGCCATAGAATCGCGAGCTGTGTGGCATGTAGCGCCATCTTGTTGAAACCACATGTCAACCAAGTTCAGTTCTTCCATTTTGGGCAAAAAAAAGTTGGATATCATCTCACGGTAGCGCTCACCATTCACAGTTACGTTACGATTCGCATCATCTTTGAAGAAGTACGGTCCAATGATGCCACCAGCCCATAAACCGCACCAAACTGTGACTTTTTCTGGATGCATTGGTAGCTCTTACAATGCTTCTGGCTGATATTCACTCCAAAATCGACAATTCTGCCTATTTACGTACCCATTGAGCCAAAAATGAGCTTCGTCGCTGAACACAATTTCTTTCTTTCTGAACTTTCTTAACAGAGCATACTGAGCATCTTTCTCTTTGACACCATGTCTGAAATCCCACGTGATCTGTCAAATACTAATGCATGAAAATCCTAACCTCAAAAAAATCACTCTTTATATATATATTCATATAATATATATTTATTATATAGATTAAAATTTCATGAAAAATCGCCCACAAAAATCAAGTATGAAATATCGCCCATTGGGTGATATACTCCAGAAGAGATAGTCTTGGCCGGATTTGGACATATCCCAAAATATTTTAATATTTTTCGTATTATTTTCAATATTATTTTCAATTTCATAAGAAAAATAAACCACAAAAATTTGGTCTTTATTCATAATATATATATTCATATATAATATATTCATTATATATATTAAAATTTCATGAAAAATCGCCCACAAAAATCAAGTATAATCAAGTATATCGCCCTTTGGGTGATATACTCCAGAAGAGATAGTCTTGGCCGGATTTGGACATATCCCAAAATATTTTAATATTTTTCGTATTAAAAATCAATTTTTTTGGGCGGTTTTTTCCATATGAAAAATTACCCAATTTTTTTTTTGACGATTTTTCATTTTTGATTTGGTTTATTTATTATTTATTTTCGAGCGTGATTTCAGATTCATTTTTGGACCATTTTTCATTTCTTGACCCAATTTTTGCTTCGGTCCAATTTTTGTTTTGAGCTATTTTTCATTTATTTATTTTTTCAGTGATTTTTCTTTGGACTATTTTTAAAATCGCCCGCAGAAATAATGTAATATCACCCAAATTCCAAAAAATTTATTAAATAAAATAATCCCCAAAAATCGGGGAAAACTGCTGTTTTAAGGGTGTTTTTTTACCCTTTTCCACAAAAGGACCAAAAAGACCCCTATATTGAGTAGCTAGAGGGTTAAAATGTTCCACAAAAATGTCACTCGCAGTGTTTTAAGAAATATTGCTGAGCAAAGCCTAAACTTAAAATGTATGGACCACAAAGTTTCCTATGTCGATTCATCATAAGAAGGTTTCAAAAGGGGCAATTTTGACACCGCCCTCTAAAATCGGCTCATTTTTCATATCAAAAATCGCCAAAAAATTTTAGTAATTTTTAATATGAATACGAAAAACTGCGCAATAAACCATCCCCAACCCCAATCCCCGCGAAAATATAATAAACAATAATTCCGATTTTATTTTATAGAGTAAATTGGGGATCATTTTTTTCGGGAGTTATTTAATTTTTATTTTGGGGTTAATTTCATATGCAACAACCGAATAATTTTTTTGTGATAGTTTCATTTTTTTTTTTTCAAAAAATTATATAAGAAATTATTCCCAAAAAATTAATGTCAAATCGCCCAAATGAAAAATCGTCTTAAAATATTGGGCAATTCTTCATATGAAAGCTTAGTAATTTTTAATATGAAAAATCGCCCAAAAATATGGCGCTACAAAACAAGCTCCACCACCCCCATCCCGAACAAAAAAAAATAAAAAAAAATCGGGGAAAAAGTAAATTCAGGATAATTTATTTTTTTTCGGGGAGGTTTATTTGGGGGTTATATAATTAAATAAGCCCAAATTATTTTTGTGAGGATAGTTTCATATTTTATTTTGCGGATTTCTTTATCATATTTGGCAATTTTTCTTAACCCCCTTCAAAAAATGGCGAACTTTGGCATTTTTGGTTATATGGAATTAACTTTAAAAATAATCCCCGCATTTCTGTTTACCTTCAGTCTCTGTTGCCATCCCTAACATTCATTCATTTTCCTATATCTGGGGAGTATGTAAGTGCAAATTTGATTTGGTGTGTTGCGTGTTTTATCAGAACCCAACACCCGACAATTAGATGCCACCACCATGTGTGGACAATGTGAAACTATTTGACATTTTGAATGTAATGCGCTCGTGTCTTTCCTTCAGCCCGTCACACATGCCTTCAATTCACTCTCGTTTCGAGTCATTCAAAGAATCAATGGTTGGTGCATATAAAATGTAGGCGCCGTCAGCACGCCACGACACGACACGACACGTCATGACAGCGGCAGCGACAGCCAAAACTACAACTACTATGGACAGAGTTGGTGAATTACACGCTGGCGATTTCGATGAAAAAAAAAAAATACGCCGCGATACAACAGCAACATTTTACAACATTGTTGTTGTGACATGACCATTTGTTTAAATCATAAAAGAGGCACATGACAATTTGTCGTCATCATTCATGCTTCATTGAAACGAGGGTAAAGCCTTTAATTGGTTAGGGAGAATTTAGAAAAGCAAACTGATCCGCGACGGCGATAGAACGAACACTCAGAAAAAAATGTAATCTTAAGTGTAAATAAAAAAAATAAAAATATGAAAAATTGTATTTTATTTAAATTAAATATCAATAAATATTTCCAATTAAAACAAAGAGTTATTAAAAAATCACGGAATAAAATTACATTTCCTTAATTTTTTTCGTAAAAATTATCCATTGGAAAATTGACTCAAATTCTTAAATTTAAATTAACCATTTTCTATGTGGCTACAGCCCAGAAAAATAGTTTTCCTAATCTTTGAGTAAAGTCCATAATCCAATTTAGATCAACAAATTTTATTTTAATTAATTAAAATTAATTATGTATTATTTCAAAGTCAGAGTAAAAAGTTAATTTACTAAAAATCGTGTTGGTTTACGTGACCGCTCTCACGGGAGCTTTATGTAGTGCCTCAAGACACCGTTTTGAATAATGGGGTAATAGAAAAATCGAAAAAAATTCCTAGGCTTGAGGAAAAACATAATGACATTTTTTGTATGAAAAAATTCAATTTAGGAATATTTAACTTCATAATGTGTTTTTTTGTTTTTGCCTAAAGTATATCAAAAGAGATAAAATCGATAAGAAAATCACCAGATTTGCATACTTAGCACGCTTTCTTAAAAAATAGTCGAATTCCCAAAATGGGAAAATGTGTCCCAAAAATTGGATTTTTACTAAAATGGTCGGCTTGCCTTTATTCACCGTTTTTATTTATTCTGACGGCTTTTAGATATTTTTCTTGGACCACAATTGCCAAAAACCCGAATTCCTAAAGTGGGGAAAATGTGTTCCAAAATTTGAGCTTTCACTAAAATATGGTCTTTATTTGCCGTTTTTATCTGATAAATTTTGGGTTTTTTGTTGAACCTCAATTTGCAAAAAACAAAACCTGAATTTCCAAAATGGAAAAATGTGTTTCAAAATTGGAGATTTCTTCCAAAATTGTCAACCCAAAAGTGGGGAAAATGTGTTCCAAATATTTGGGATTTTTACTAAAATGGTCTCCATGCCTTTATTTGCCGTTTTTATCTGTTCTGATGAATTTTAGGTATTTTTGTTGGACCTCAATTAAAAAACCCCCGAATTCCCAAAATAGGAAAAAATGTGTTGGAAGATTGGAGATATTTTTACTAAAATGGTCTATATGCATTTATTTACCGTTTTTATCTGTTTTTATGAATTGTAGCTATTTTTATTGTACTTCAATTTCAAAAAAAAAACATTACCCGAATTCCCAAAATGGGGAAAATGTGTTCCAAAATTTGAGATTTTTTCCTAAAATGGTTGACATGCTTTTTACCGTTCTTATTTGTTTTTTGTGAATTTTAGGTATTTTTATTGTATCTCAATTAAAAAAAAAAAATAACCGAATCCCCAAAATGGGGAAAATGTGTTCCAAAATTAGGAATTTATACACAAAGGATCGCGAAGCCCTTTATTTACCTTTTTATTTGTTTTTACTAAATTTGCAGATATAGCATATTTTCCCAAAACAATAGCCGAATTCCCAAAGTGGGGAAAATGTGTTCCAAAATTTGTGATTTTTTTTTTAAAAAGGGTCGCATGCCTTTGTTTTTATTTGTTTTGATGAATTTTAGGTATTTTTGGGGACATAAATTTCCAAAAAATATCCAAATTTCCAAAGCGGGGAAAATGTGTTCCAAAAATTGCGATTTTTTTCTAAAATGTTTGTTATGCCTTTAATTACATTTTTATCTGTTTTGATGAATTTTAAGTATTTTTTAGACCGCAATTTCCAAAAAATATCCGAATTCCCAAAGTGGGGAAAATGTGTCCCAAAATTTGGTATTTCTTACAAAAAAATGGCCAAATTCTTTTTGCCGTTTTTATCTGTTTTTATGAATTTGGGTATTTCTGTTGAACCTTAATTTAAAAAAAAAAAACAAATTCCCAAAATGGGATAAATGTGCTCCAAAAATTTGGGATTTTTACTAAAATTGTTGCCATGCCTTTTTTCTGCTTTTATTTGTTTTGATGAATTTTAAGTATTTTTTGGACTCAATTTCCGAAAAAACGAATTCCCAAAGTGGGGAAAATGAGTTCCAAAATTTGGGATTTCTTACTAAAATTATCGTCATATACTTATTTACCATTTTTTTATCTATTTTGATGCATTTTTGGTATTTTTGTTACACCTCAATTTCCAAGAAAACCAATACCCGAATTCCCAAAATGGAGGAAAATGTGTTCCAAAAAATTGAGATTTATACTAAAATTTATCGAGCTTGAAAAATATTATTTATTTGGAAAAATAAAAACGAATGTTATACTATTCAATTTTAAAATTTTAATTTGAAGTTCAATTTTCCTCAGTGCCAATGAATTTTTACTTAATCCTTGAAATACATTTTTTCTGAGTGTATCTTTGAATTTACTCAGTTGCGAGTATACGTTTTATGGGGTTAGTTGCGTGGACATGCTGTTTGGAAATGCATTTGTTTGACTTTAATTTGGTTACCTTTGGTGTACACAAGGACAGACAGACAATATCTACGCATACAAGTGGTACTTCATAACTTCGTTGATAACTATATTTGCTCTGGAGATATTCTATCTGTTCAGTTTAAAAATGAAAACGTTTTTTTTGTATTTACAATTGTTATTATATCATTGTTTTTGTTTGCAGCCGAATATGTAACAATATTTGGTTTGTCTACCTAGAAGTCTCTTGATCTCATTAATATAACATTAATGTACACCATCGCACAGTGGTGGCCGGAATTCAATAACTATTGATGAAGTAAATATTTGTAAGTTTTGTAAAAATTGAAATTAGACAATTACTTAAGGATTGTGTTGAGATATTGACATAGAAAATCGGACAATTAGATATATTTTAGAAATTAGCTGCTTTTCGTATTTATCGAAAATAGAATTTTATTTTTTGTTTTTATGTTTATTTTTTGTTAGAAATTGAAGTTTCTTAGCTTTATTATGGCAATACTGTGTTTATCACAAATGTAAACTATTTGTCATAAATATTTAAAAAAGAATAACTTTATTGAAAACAATCTATGACTTGGGATCAAGATAACTTTCGTTTCTTTCGTTAGCCATTAAAATACGTATTTAGAAATGTTGAAGGAATTTCCTTTATTAATTACTTCCTGAGATGTTTAATAAATATTTATTTAATTTGCCATCTTTAATAACAACATAGTGGAAGGGAATCAAAAGTAAAAATTAAGATGCTAAATGTGTATTTTTGATAACCGGCCAATATTTTTAATTTATTATTTAAATATTGAAAATTCAAGCTCAAGAACAAATTTGCTTGTTTTGTTTATTTTAACGAATGGATTCATACGTATGAATCCAATAAGCAACGAAACGAGATGTATATTTAATAATTGTTTCTTTGATTTGTCACTTTATACCCTGATGATGATTCTCAAAGAAGGAGGAAATATTGTTATGTTAATAATAGATGCAATAACTTATTAAAACAACCCATGAATATTTGAGTATATCATATATATATATATATATATATATATAAAGGGTGTTTTTTATTGGGGTATAGAACTTTAAGTTGGCATCACTTTTTTAACTGGCGGCCATTTTGTCAGCTGTCAAGTGATTAATATTTAGTTTGGTTTGCCATTTCATCATGAACAGGTTGACAAAAGAACAACGCTTGCAAATCGTGCAAATTTATTTCGAAAGTAATGGTTCAGTTCGCGAAGTTCACCATTTTATGGTCGACATAATCGTCCATCAGAGCAATTAATTCGGTTAACCATGGATCGTTTTCGCACTACGTTTACTCTATGTGATAATACGCATCCGCAGAGACGTCGAACAGTGCGCACCGAAGAAACAATTGCCGCTGTAGAGCAAAGTGTTGAAGAGGACCCGAATGAATCGATTCGCCACCGTGCACAGCAATTGGAGCTTTGTCCATCAACTCAAAGTGGTTGAAAATTGGACCTGTAGAAGTGGCTATATTCGAGCCAGCCGCGGCGGCCACATGCCCGAAATCATATTTAAACATTAATGGCATAAAATTATCCTTCCAATAAAGCCAAATTGATGGACATTAAAACGATTTTCTTGTGTTTTATTTCAATTCGAAGTTCTATACCTCAATAAAAAACACCCTTTATATATATATATATATATATATATATATATATATATATATATATATATATATGACATGTTATATGTGATATGTTATATCATTAAAGAGATCAAATGCTACCATTAAATAGAGCAAATGCAAACCATGGATGTTATTCGCATCCATGGTTTGGTATAACAGAAAAAATGCTGTAATAGCAGATTCGATTGCAGTCAGGCAGCTCTTAATGTAATAAATAATAAGTAAGACTTTAGTGAAACATGATCAATGAGAAAGAAAGAAATATAGTCCTTGACTATATCACATCAATTTTGACTTGGACGTCAATTTTGACTTCGACGTCAATTTTGTATTTGGCTACAACATTGATTTCGACATCAATTTTAACTTGGATGTTAATTTTGATTTGGACGTCAATATTGTTTTCGACGCCAATTTGGACTTGGCATCGAGGTAAACTTAGACTTTTACTTTGCCATCGATAATTTTGACTTAAATGTCAATTTTGTCTTCGAACTCAATTTTTACTTTGACTTTGCCAACGACATCAATTTTGACTTCGTCGTCAATTTAGACTAGACATCCACGCAAATTTAGACTTTGACTTTGCCAACGACATCAATTTTGACTTCGACGTCAATTTTGATTTTTTCTTCAATTTTGACTTCAACGTCAATTTTGTATTTGGCTTCAAATTTGATTTCAACATCAATTTTGACTTGACGTCAATTCTAACTTGGATGTTAATTTTGACTTGGACGTCAATTTTTTCTTCGACGTCAGTTTTGATTTGACATGGACGTACATTTTGACTTTGACTTTGCCATCGACATCAATTTTAACTTGGATGTTAATTTTGATTTGGACGTCAATTTTGTTTTCGGCGCCAATTTGGACTTGACATCGAGGTAAACTTTGACTTTTACTTTGCCATCGACAATTTTGACTTAAATGTCAATTTTGTCTTCGAACTCAATTGTTACTTTGACTTTGCCAACAACATCAATTTTGACTTCGTCGTCAATTTAGACTAGACATCCACGCAAATTTAGACTTTGCCATGGACGTCTATTTAATCTTTGGCGTTAGTTTAAACTTCGACGTCAATTTAGATAGAAATCCACACAAATTTTCGACGTCAATTTTGCCTTTGACGCCAATTTTGACTTCGGCGTCAATTTTGACTTCGGCGTCAATTTTGACTTCGACGTCAATTTTGACTTCGACTTCACATTATACTTTGACATCAATTTTGGCTTCGGCGTCAATTTAGACTTCGACGTCAATTTTTATTTCGACATCAATTTTGACTTCGACGTCAATTTTTTGACTTGGGCGTCAATAAGAAACAAAACGAGATGTAGATTTAATAAGCGTAATGTTGTTTTTTGATTTGTCACTTTATACCGTCCTCAAAGGAGTACGAAATATAGGTTAAATTGAATTTTTAATATTTAAATAATAGATGCTAAATGTGATTGGACCAAATTCGTTTCACGACGGTAACGTTAGGTGTGAATAAAATCCTTTTGTCGTACTCTACACCTCTATACAAAATATTGTCATTGTGATACCCCAAAGTAGTTGCTAAGAAGTGGGAGATCTTTCCTGAAAATAATGATCAATTTCTGTCCTTCCGTTTATCTGTTCTTTTATGTCAGTTCATCGAATTCACAAACTATTTTCGCATTCTAAGCAGATCTACACAAATATATGACCATTCATGTCCGTGTCTCAATGAAAGCAGGGCATTTAGTCCCTTAAATTATGCATGCAGGTTGGTGGTGCGGCCTTTTTGTAATTTCATAGACACAAAATTACGAGAGAAATAATAAAAAGGACGACTTCTATAAAAGAAGGCTTTAATATATACATACAAACATGTATATCCCCACACTCACATTCCTATCTTGATTACATATTTACACGAAATGTTAATTTTCCAAAGTAGTGACAAATGGTGACGCTACCAAAAAAAGTTCATTTTCTTAATGTGACAATTTGAAATCTTTTGTTTTGTTCTCTGCTACTTTTGGACAAAAACAGAAAAAAGGGTTGCTGCTGCTCATCGATTATTGCCGGTTGAATAATTTAGAAAAATTTCCATTAAAAAGTTGGTTAGAAATTAATTTTGCTTTAAGACGAAAAGAAGACATTTGAAATGACACAGACAAGGTTAAGCAGAATGCGAAGAATTTGAGGAATAAAGGAATTTTCACCGGAACTGTAAATGATCAGAAAGGAGGAGGACTGACAGTAAAGCGAGAGTTGTTGTTGACCATGTAAAACTAAAAAAGCTTTAATGTTTGTCCTCCGCATAACATTGAAATAAAAATATTTGAATTTTTATTTAAAATCAGTAGAAAAAGAAATGTAAATTCCCCTGTATGTTTATTCTTGTCTTTCAGAATAATATGAAAATTTGATATATTCATCAATAACATATACCATTCTTCTTGATTTTTCTGTCGGTGTGAATTTTCATTAAAATCGGTTTATCTATTTAGAAGTACCACAATTATTTTCCGTTCTCTTCTCCGTGCACATCGGGGAAGTGCACTCTTTTTCAATCTGAATCTTTTCGTCCTCGAATAGTCCAATGATTTCATATCAAATAGCATCAATGAGTAAAAACGGGTATTATTATTATTGCAGAAAACTTGCTGTAATAACAGATTTGTATGCTCAAAGGTAGCAAACGTGGTTTGCTTGGTGAAAACTGCTCATGTTTCCCTACCCAGACGTCTTTGTCTTTATAAATGAAATATGAAACATGTTCTAAATTATCAGACAGACATTTGAAAATATCATTAGAGAGATCATATCCTAGTCATAGTTCGATGTTATGACAGAAAATCTGCTATAATTGCAGATTATATTGCAGATAGTCTGCTCTTGCTAGCAGACTTTCGTGAAACATAATCAACGAGAAAGAAATTTAGACTTCAACGTCAATTTTGACCTGACATCGACATCAATGTAGGCTTTGACTTTTACATTGCCATGGACGTAAATTTAGACTTGACATAAATGTTAATTTCGATTCCGAAGTCAATTTAGACTTGACATCGACGTAAATTTAGACTGACTTTTTTCGACATCAATTTTGACTCCGACGTCAATTTTGATTCTGACGTCAATTTAGGTTTCGATGTCAATTTGACTTCGACGTCATTTAAGATTTTGACTTCTACTATTTGGACTTCGAAGTAAATTTATATTTCGTCTTTTACTTTGTCGTCGTCGTCAGTTTAGATTTCGAAGTCTACTTTGACGACAATCGAGGTAATTTTTTTCAGCTTTTACTTTGACGTCGACTTCAACGTTAATTCTGACTTTGGCATCAATTTAGACTTCGATGTCAATTTTGTCGTTGTCATCAATTTAGACTTCATCAAAAATTTTCACTTCAACCTCGATTTATACTTTGACGCCAATTTTGACTTCGGTCAATTTTGAATTTGACTTCTACTTTGACTTATTTATTATTAGATTAAATCTATACAACATCATCATGACATCAATTTTGTATTTGGCTTCAAATTTGATTTCAACATCAATTTTAACTTGACGTCAATTCTAACTTGGATGTTAATTTTGACTTGGACGTCAATTTTTTCTTCGACGTCAATTTTTTCTTCGACGTCAATTTTTTCTTCGTCGTCAGTTTTGACTTGACATCGACGTACATTTTGAATTTGCCAACGACATCAAGTTTAACTTTATGTCAATTTTGACTTCGTCGTCTATTTAGACTAGACATCCACGCAAATTTAGACTTTGACTTTGCCATAGATGCCAATTTTAACTTCGGCGTTAGTTTAGACTTCGACGTCAATTTTGACTTCATCGTCAATTTAGACTAGACATCCACGCAAATTTAGACTTTGACTTTGCCATGGACGTCAATTTTAACTTCGGCGTTAGTTTAGACTTCGACGTCAATTTTGACTTCGTCGACTAGACATCCACGCAATTTTAGACTTTGACTTTGTCATGTACGTCAATTTTAACTTCGGCGTTAGTTTAGACCTCGACGTCAATTTTAACTTCGACGGCAATTTTTCTTTCGACGTTAATTTTGACTTAGACGCCCAATTAAACTTTAACGTTAAGTTTGACTTCGAGGTCTATTTAGTAATTGGCGTTTACTTTGTTATCGACGTCAATTACACTTTGACTTCGACGTCAAGTTAAACTTGACTTCGACCTCAATTTTTTTACTTTTACGTTGCCATCGGCATAAATAAGTGATGCCAATTTTGGCGTCAAAATGGAGATTGATTTTGACTGACGTCAATTTTGACTTCGTCGGCAATTTAGACATGAAGTCCACTTAAATTTAGACTTTGCTTCGACGTCAAATTTGACTTTGGAGTCTATTGTGACTTCGACGTCAATTTTGACTCAGACCTCAATTTTGACTTTGACGTCAATTTAGTCTTTGTTTTCGACGTCAATTTAGACTTTGACGTCAATTTAGTCTTTGTTTTCGACGTCAATTTAGACTTTAACTTCGACGTCAAGTTAAACTTGACTTCGACCTCAATTTTTTTACTTTTACGTTGCCATCGGCGTAAATAAATGATGCCAATTTTGGCGTCAAAATGGAGATTGATTTTGACTGACGTCAATTTTGACTTCGTCGTCAATTTAGACATGAAGTCCACTTAAATTTAGACTTTGATTCGTCGTCAAATTTGACTTTGGAGTCTATTGAGACTTCGACCTCAATTTTGACTTTGGCGTCAATTTAGTTTTGGTTTTCGACGTCAATTTAGACTTTGACGTCAATTTAGTCTTTGTTTTCGACGTCAATTTAGACTTTGACTTCGACGTCAATTTAATTTGCAATTGACGTTAATTTAGACTTTTACGTTAACTTTGACGTCAATTTAGACTTTGAAGTTAATTTAGACTTTGGCGTAAATTTAGACCTTGACGTTTACATACAGATTGTCAGAATTTCGTGAAGCATGATCAATGAGAAATAACCCTACGTACACCCATTTCACCCATCATCAAGTAGGGCTAACCAACAGATATAACTATCAGCTTGAGTGGAGTTTGACGTGCATAACTCTTGGTTGGCGATAAGATCTCAGTTACTTAAGATGATTGGATTTTATAGATTTATGTTTGACTTTTCCAGAAATACTTGTTTCGTTGCTTCTTCCTATTCTCTTTTCAATGATAACCAAAAAGATTCCACATAAATACTGTAGCCCATAAAGTCCACATTTGTAGACACCGACCAACCATGTTATTAGACTATAAAATCATAACATTCCGAACACTGAATCACTGATAACAATTAATTAATTCTCTTGTTCTAATTGTTGTTTGCTTTTGGTTTCTTATCATTTTCAGAATGCACTTCCAACGGACACCTCGTTACCACCGGAAAGTTCTAATGCCATCAAACAACAAAAATATGTAGGAAATGGAAATGAGCAACCAGCAGCAGCAGCACCAGGAGCTAATATCAAATCAGATGGCGGCGGCGATGGTCATTCATCATCAGGTGGCGGGCACGATGAAGCCCACGAACGTTATCCCCTGACTATGGTGGAATTTGATAGAGTGAAGACCCCATTCATTATTGGCGTATGGATATTATCGGCCAGTATAGCAAAGATTGGTAAGTACCCTCCTAAAAAAAAAGCCCAGACAGTATTTGGACAATAAGCTGCGGCGAAAGAAGAATTAAATGCCAAATAATTGAGTACCCACATCCGCCTAATGGGCGTAGTTATCTTTAGGGAGCGCATAAACACATTGTAGTTGTTGTCTATGTTAATTAATGTGTTGTTGTTGTTGCTGTTGGAACTTAACTTGTTTTCTGTTTTAAGGCCATGTGATGTCATCCCTTCAAGCCCATTGTCTTTTGACCAACACTACATTTTGTTGTTGTTCTTGCTTTTGTTGCTCTTAAGGCCTGACAATGAGAGTTTGGCATTTTGGCAAAAATGTTGAAATGGCAGCAAAGAAAAAGCCATAAAAATGGTAATAACTATGCCAACCAATTGTTTTGTGTGGCCCTGAGGAACCTGCAAAATACAGTTATTACAACACCGGCACCAGAACTCCGACCGCGACACCACCTACTCCAAAAAACAACAATGTGCACTAGAGTAGGTCAAAATGAAAAGTTGACTCGAACATTCCCTAAATTTAAAGGTTTTGTTTGATCCTTGCACCAACCTGCACACTCTGGAATTAGTTTAGATTGCATTGTCATTTGATGTCCTATCGAAGCAAGACGGATAGCATTGTTGATGCTATTCATTATTGCCATTGGAAAATTCGGGAGTTTCTAAAAAATCAATAGATCTCTCTACTCATCGCCAAATACTTTTTTATGTCTGATTAAAACAAGACGTAAATCCTTATTTGTGCTTGATCAAGGGCTACAAATAATTTTAAAACCGGCGTCAATGTTGACTATTCATTCCTTTTATTTCGTTTCCACATCCGCAAGAAGTTCCTAAATCTATGAAACGTTTGTCTTAAAAATATTAATTTTTGTTCATAAACTTAAAATTTATGGCGGTATTTAGAAATTGACATCAATTTTGACTTGGACATAAATTTTGACTTGGAAGTCAATTTTTACTTGGACGTCAATTTTGCCTTGACGTCAATTTTGACTTGGACGTCATTTTGCTTGGATTTGACATTGACATCAATTTAACTTTGACGTAAATTTTTTACTTCGTCGTTAATTTTGACTTCGAAGTCAATTTTGCCTTCGACGTCAATTATGGATCTGATGTCATTTTTGACTTTGACATAAGTTTTGACTTTGGTGTCAATTTTGACTCCAACGTCAATTTTGACTTCGACATCAATTTAGGCTTCAACGTCAATTTAAACTTCATCAAATTTGACTTCGACGTATATTATGACTTCACCTTCAATTTTGGCTTCAACATCAATTTTGACTTCGACGTATATTATGACTTCAACTAAATTTTTACTGAAACATCAATTATGAATTCAACGTTAATTTTGATTGACATACATTTTTACGTAAATTTTGTCTTCGGCGGCATTTTTGATTTCGACGTTATTTTTGACTTTGACGTCAATTTGACTTCGTTGTTAATTTTGGCTTTATCGTAAATTTTTACTTGGACATCAATTTTGCATCAACTCAATTTGACTTCGACTTCAAATTTGACTTCCCCGTCAATTTTGACTTTGATGTCATTTTGGGATTCAACATCTATTTTAGCTTCAATTTTCAGCGTCAATTCTAACTGTGACGTCAATTTTTACTTCGAACCCAATTTTGGCTTTGACATCAATGTTGACTTGGTCGTCAGTTTTAACTTTAACGTCAATTATGACTTCCACGTCAATTATGACGTTGACGTTAATTATGTCTTCGATGTTAATTTTGACTTCCATGACAATTTTCGTTGGACATCAATTTTTACTTGACCTCAACTTTGAGTTTGACGTAAATTTTGATGTCAATTTTGACTTCGACGTCAAGTTTGACTTGGTCGTCAGTTTTATCTTTAACGTCAATTATGACATCAATTTTTATTTGACCTCAACTTTGAGTTTGACGTAAATTTTTATGTCAATTTTGACTTGGACGTCAAGTTTGACTTGGTCGTCAGTTTTAACTTTAACGTCAATTTGATTTCCACGTCAATTATGACTTTGACGTTAATTATGTCTTCGATGTCAATTTTGACTTCGATGTTAATTTCCATGACAAATTTCGTTGAATTTTGATGTCAATTTTGGCTTCAACATAAACTTTAACTTCAACGTGAATTATGAATTCTTGTTCGATTTTGACTTCAACGTCAATTTTGACTTCGACGTCAAGTTTGACTTGGTCGTCAGTTTTAACTTTAACGTCAATTATGACTTCCACGTAAATTTTGTTTTTGACGTCAATTTTAACTTCGACCTTAATTATGACTTCAAATAAATTTTGACTTCGACGTCAATTTTGACTTTGATATTAATTTTGACTTTGCCGTTAATTCTGACTTAAGCGTCAATTTTGACTTGGACGTTAATTTAGGCTTCAACATCAATTATGACTTCAGCGTGAATTTTGGCTTCAATACAATTTTGACTTAAATATCAATTATGACGTCAACGTCAATTTTGACTTCGGTGTCATTCTTAATTTCGACGTCATTTTTGACTTCGTTGTAAATTTTGGCTTCGTCGTAAATTTTGACTTGGACATCAATTTTTACTTCGACGTCAACTTAGACTTTGTCATCGACGTCAATTTTGACTTCGACTTCAAATTTGACTTAGATAATTTTGAGTTTGACGTCAATTGGGACTTCGATGTCAATTTTGAGTTTAACGTCAACTGTGACTTCGACGTCAATTTTCAATTTTTACTTCGTCGTCATTTTTGACTTCAACGTCATTTTTGATTTTGACTTCAATTTTAACGTCAATTTTGGCTTCAACTTAGCGTAAATTTTGACTTTCTTGTTAATTTTGACTTCGACGTCAATTTTGACGTCGAGGTCAATTTTGGCGTGGCGTCAATTTTGACTTTGACGTCAATTTATATTTTGATGTCGATTGGGACTTCGATGTCAATTTTGAGTTTAACGTCAACTGTGACTTCGACGTCAATTTTGGCTTTAACGTAAATTTTCAATTTTTTTACTTCGTCGTCATTTTTTGAATTCAACGTCAATTTTGACTTCAACGTCATTTTTGACTTTGACTTCAATTTTAACGTAAATTTTGGCTTCAGCGTCAATTTTGACTTAGACTTCAATTTTGATTTCGACGTCAATTTTGACGTTGAGGTCAATTTTGGCGTGGCGTCAATTTAGATTTCGACATCAACTTTGATTTCGACGTCAATTTTGACTTTGACGTCAATTTAGATTTTGATGTCGATTTGGACTTCGATGTCAATTTTGGCTTTAACTTAAATTTTAAATTTTTACTTCGTCGTCATTTCTTGACTTCAACGTCAATTTTGACTTCAACGTCATTTTTTACTTTGACTTCAATTTTAACGTCAATTTTGGCTTTCAAGTCAATTTTGTCTTCAACGTCAATTTTAACTTAGACGTCAATTTTGACTTTCTTGTTAATTTTGACTTCGACGTCAATTTTGACGTTGACGTTGACTTCAATTCAATTTTTAATTTTGATTTTTGTAGTTTTATTTATTTATTTTAAAACTATTTATTTTTCTTCATTTTTATAAAGACTGACCCCTACTAATGTACACCCACCACAATCAACGCACACATTTGTCTTTGTTCCAAATGATTTTAAAGGTTCGTCCCTAACAGTCATTTGCTTACTAACGACTACATCCACTGTCAATGTCACTGCCACTGCCGTTGCTTCTTTTCAGTTTACTTTCAAGGATAAGAAACACATCAACATTTGTGTTGCGAGTGCGTGTGTGTGCCACAAATGTTTGTTGGTGTGCGCTTCATTGCCACATTGCTAATGTTTGCTTGCCTTCAATATGGGTTTGGGTAATAAATTTATTTTGTTTTTATTTCCCTTCAAATGTTTGCCAGATGACTTTGTTTTTCTTTCGCCTTTTTCCATTGCTAAACTTGACATTCACTTTTGGAATTGGTTAGTCCTTGTGCTACAAAGGATATTACTATCAATATTGCATATGAAGAAGAATACTTTTTCTTTTGGAGGTTACAATTTAAAATTGAAATTAAAATTTTGGAATATTTTTCATATTAACATTAAGAGGACATTAGAAGAGGGAATCGCATTTCTACATTAGATGAAAACCTTTTTTTACTCATCAGATAGTTTAGGTCCAATAATTTGCTTCCATTTTCGAAATTTTCTTACTTTAAGGAGGTGAACCACCAATGTGTGAAGGTCATTTATGTATTTGTTATCCTGTTTGGGGACAAATCATCAGTGCCGACTGTGTATATAGTGCTTAGTGTTACAATGCTCTTTGTTATCAGCTGTATATATATTTACATTTATGCAAATGTATGTTCATGGGACAAGGTCATTGGTAACCCAGCACCAAAAATTCGATTTTGCCAAACAATATGACAAAGAAAGACAACAAACATTTGAATTAAGTGTGTGTTTGTTTGCACCCACCCATCGAGCTCTGTCACGCCAGTCAGTCCGCCCCCGTCTATTGTCATCACTGATAATCCTTAGTCACTCAAACGCCACCTACCTCCTCGACCTCGTTCTTAAATACAATTTTCATATTTTTTCGGTTCTGAAAAGGTTTTTTATGACAACTCGTTTGTATTTGCTGTGGATGTGGCTGTGACTACTTTTGGTATATTTTTATATTTATTTTTGTTTTGTTTTTTATTCTTAACTTATTTACACTCTTTTGGTTTATTGTCGTTTGGTTTCAGAGTTGGCCGTGTGTTTGTGCGTGTGTGTCTGGGTTTAATCTTATTTTTGTTTTTCTCTTTTTGGCGAAAATTGAAATGATTTTATTTGCTGAGTTTTTATCTTTTTTTCTGGTTCGTTATTGCAAATATGTCCGTCCCATCCTGTAACATTGACCTACCATGTCCCATTTACCAAAATTCTGTATTTTGTGAAATTGCTATGCGAAAATGCCTAGAATAGTGGTGTGTTTTCTTTTGGTAAAAAAAAACTATTATTCGGATCTAGATTCATATTAATTGATTCTATAAAATTGAAACATTTGAATATAAGCTCATGCTAAAACAAAAATTACTCTTAGACATTTGAGTCTGTCTTTTTATGGATTTTCATTTAAATTCAGTTTGCATCTCAAAAGCGATACCAACAATAAACCCTTTTATTTATTTCAAAAATGTTCAAAAAAGACACGTTTTCAAATTCTTTAATTGTTTTGAAAACAAAGCTAATATTAAATTCCCACAATTCCTAAATTGGAGAAAATAAATTCCGAAAATGTGTTTTTTGCATTCTTTCCGATCCTTTATTATTAGCAGGCTTATTAGTAAAGGGTGGGACATTAAAATCTTTAAATTAGAATCGGCTATAAATGATATTTCTGGTTTTATTGGAAAGGTTGAACTTTGTCATTTAAAAATGGTTATGGATGCATTGGCTTCTCAATAGTTACGCGTGGGTTCTCTGAACTCCATATGCATCAATTTTGCTTACTGACATAGCAACCGAGATAAAAATGAGCTTCATTAAGGCTGAGCTGAAGGCCGATCTCATCTCGAAAAATTTCCACGTAATTTTCTTACAGTTTGCGTTAAAGACACACTACTTTGGAAGTAAGTTTTTAATATTTCCCATTTTTGTGCGAGCGTATAGCGTCACGTTTTGCAAGTGTCAAACATAATCCTGAAAATAAAAATTAATGTTTTCTATCTTTCAAAGTTCAAATTAAAAATTTGATGTTAAATTAAAGGTACTCATGTTGGCTTCAAATACTACGCCTACAAAGAGTATCATAACTTCTACATTTATCTATGGATTTTTTTACATAAAAACATTTTTTTTTGAGTTAGAATGTTAGCTATTAAAAAATTAGACAATACTGTTTTCCCAATTTTTTCTGTTGAGTAGTGTAATTAAGCTTAAATCGGCTATAACTTTTGACTGGGTTACTTTTTTATCCAAATCTTTCTTTTATTCAAAATTCTCCTTCAAATCGAAAATATGTGGAGTTGAAATGGATAACACTTGAAAATGGTTTTTATTTCATTTAACTTGAACTAGATAAGATAATTAAAAATTTTGACTTCGACGTCAGGTTTGACTTGGTCGACTTAGACTTTGTCATCGACGTCAATTTTGACTTCGACTTCAAATTTGACTTAGATAATTTTTTTAATTTTGATAAGATAATTAAAAACATTGTATTATTTTTCTACAAACAGTAACATAGCCAAAATTAAATATGGTGGACAATTTCCAGATCTTGCAACATTAAAAAAAACGAAAAAGTTAAAAAATGGAGGAGATATGGGCTATATTTTGAAAACCCTCTCTGATGGGGCACGTTTTCGCCGTTAAGCTATGTTTATCGTAGGGTTTCTATTTATTTTTTTGTAAAAGTGTCAGCTGTTTAAAAAAGGCACACATTTTAACCAAAATCTTAGTCAAAAGAAATTATAACTTTTGAACAGGATCTCAAAAAATATGTGATATAAGTTTGAGCCAAATCGGTTCAGTAGATTTTATGCCCACCAGTTGAAAAAAGTCGTTTCGAAATAATTTGAATTTCATTATGCGTTAAAATATTCTTTAAAGTGTACCAAATTTTTAGAAAAAAAAATCGATTTTTTCTCAATCACATAATTGTCCACGAGAGTATTATGTCTTTGTGCATTTGTTTGTAACACCCAAAAGGAAACGAGATAGACCCATTGTTAATTATGCCGATCGACTTAGAATCACTTTTTGAGTCGATTTATCAATGTCCGTCTGTCTGCCCATTTATTCTTGTAATCACGATACAGGTCGCAATTGTAGACAGAACCTACTGAAACTTTGTACAATGCAGTTTTTCGGTACGCTATTTAATTTGAAGAAAATCGGTTCAGATTTATATATAGCCCACATACGAATTTCACTCCCGATTTGACTCTTTTCACTCTAGATAACACATATTACAACAGATTTTCTTTAAAATTGGCAGAACAAAAAGCCTTCCCGTTTATACTTTTTCACCGAATTGAATTGTATTCGGATAGAAAGTGGAGTGTATCATAGAGTCGGCCCAGCCCGACTTTAGCCTTTCCTTACTTGTTTTATGTTGTAGACGTTTTAATATTTATTGGTCAACACAATTGGCTGAAAGAATGAATTGTTTTGTTGCAATAACTACAAAAAAATACTTTAAATATTACTCGACTACGACTTTTGCGAGACTTTTGCATCATTAAGTCCATTTAACAAGTAAATGGATATCGGTATAGAATTACTAAAAGCAAAAAGAAAAATTAATAAATAATTTATTTTCTAAATGTTCTAAGTACTGATATTTTATTTCCATATATATTATATCAAGAGCTATCTTTTATTCGGTACCCTATACGGAAATTTGACGTAGAAAATTTTTTCCATTCACATCACCCGTCTAAACTTCAGTTTTGTGGGACACATTAGCACCAATACGAGAAAGTACGAATTAAATGAAATTTAATGAATTTTAAGATTTAACTTACTTCTCATTAAAATTAAGTTTTGAGTTTTTGAGTATTCAAAGACTTCTAGTAGAATATTATGGCAAATATTTTTGTAGAATATTTTTCACCTGTTAAACCCCTGTTTTAGGGGTGTTTTTACCCTTTTGCACAAAAGGGACCTAAAATACCCCTATGTTGAGGAACTAGAGGGTTAAGTGTTCCACAAGTGTTCTTCATAGAGTTTCAAATAATATTTCTGACTACAGCCTATGTTTAAAATGTAAGGATCACAAGATTTTCTATGCCGATGCATCGTAAGAATGTGCAGGAGGAGGAAATATTCACCTCCCCTCTCTTAAGTGACCTCCATACGTAAACTTTCAACACATAGAATCTTTTTTACTCTCTCTAAAACCTTGTTTTTGTTTCACATGTAGTGGACAATTTCGTGATATTAAACAGCCCATAAAAATGGGATTTTAAATAAAATTAACCCATTTTTTTCATATTAAAATTTTTGTCTGATTTTGTATATGTAAAATGACACAATTATTTTTTGTTCGATTTTTTATATGAAAAGTTATCCATTTTTCATGTGAAAAATGGTCCAAATTTTTTTTGGCGATTTTTCATAAGAAAACTGACCCAATTTTTGGGCGATTTGTCATATGAAAACTGGCCCAATTTTTGGGCGATTTTTCATATGAAAACTGACCCAATTTTTGGGCGATTTTTCATATGAAAACTGACCCAATTTTTGGGCGATTTTTCATATGAAAACTCACCCAATTTTTGGGCGATTTTTCATATGAAAACTGACCCAATTTTTGTTCGATTTTTTATATGAAAAATTATCCATTTTTTCTGTTCGATTTTTCATATGAAAAATTATCTAATTCTTTAGGCGATTTTTCATACGAAAAATACCCAAATTTTGGGGTGAAAACATAGAAAACAAAAAAAGGGCCCAATATTTTGGGCTATTTATACACTCCACGAGAGTATTATGTCTTTGTGCATTTGTTTGTAACGCCCAAAAGGAAGGGAGCTAGACCCATTGTTAATTATACCGATCGACTTAGAATCACTTTTTGAATCGATCTGGCAATGTCCGTCTGCCCATCTATTCTTGTAATCTCGATACAGGTTGCAATTGTAGACACAACCTAATGAAACTTTGTACAATGCAGTTTTTCGGTACAAGGACGAAAGCTATTTAATTTGAAGAAAATCGGTTCAGATTTAGATATAGCCCCATACGAATTTCACTCCCGATTTGACTCTTTCCACTCTAGATACCACTATTACAACAGATTTTCTTGAAAATTGACAAAACACATTATATTTGAACTAGAAACACCTGTGGTAAAAATGTGTTAGATCGGTTCAGATTTATATATAGCTCCCATACAAATTTCGCCCCCGATTTGACTTTTTCTGCTCTGTATTGGTACAGGGTGACCAAAAACAAAATTTTATGAAAGTTTAAAAGAATGAAGAGTGGTTTATTTTGACGAAAGGTGTTTTTCTAAACATTATTACAAAAGCAAAATATAGCATACAAATAGTATACTTTAAACTGTAATTTAAATAATTATTTCAAGAAATAAAGTAAAATGTATACATATGTACAAAAAGGTGTATGATGTTGTATACCATTTTAAAGGTACTTTCAATAATTTTCAATATTGTCTCGTACACAAAACTAATTCAGAGATATAATCGTATATATGTCTATGGCTAATCAAAAACTGTGCTAAAATAAAATGAAAATTTTTGGAGTTTGCGAAAAATGCTGACGAGATATTAATTCCACCATAAACTACAACCCCAGACGAACACTTTCACATTTACACTTTGAGTCAAGTTGAGTCATACATATAACTTTTGGTCCACGACATTTATAGATTATGTTATCTACAGATCACAAAATTACAATACCTATGAATACTTACAAGGCCACAATAATCATAAAATGTTAAATATAATTTTTCAACTACTAACTCTTGTCGTCAATTTTCATAATATAGTCACTTTATTATTTTCTTTTTAAGTCTTGATTTTAATTAATTTGTAAAACTGCTTTATATCAAAATCAATCCCACTTTTTTTGACCCGCTAAGTTTAAGTACCATTCAGGCTTGTGGTGTTGCCACCTAATTTTCTATAGTATATATTCTTGATTGCTTGGAGTGTTGCCATAAAGAAAATATATACACATTTACCACTTTCCAATTTTAATTTTTTTGAATTTCTGCCAAAGAAAATGGATTTAGGACCATAGTGCCATGGTGAAAATGGGACATATCGGTTCAGTTTTATATATAGTTCCCATACAAATTTAGCTCCTAATTTTTCCTTTTCCCTCTCCAAATACCAAATATTTTAACAAATGTTCTTCAAATTTGGCAACATTTTTTATATTTTAACTAGAAACACCTATGTTGAAAATGGGTCAGATCGGTTCAGATCTATATATAGCACCCACACAAATTTAGCCCACGATTAGACCTTTTTCGTCCTAGAAACCACATATCTTAACAGATCTTCTTCGAATTTGGTAATTTGTATTATATTTCAGCTAGAAAGAACTACGGTGAAAATGGATTAGATCGGTTCAGATATGTATCTACTTCCCATACAAATTTCCCTCCCGGCTTGACTTTTTCCGTCCACCAAGTATTTTCTTCAAATTTTCTATAACACGTTATACTTTAATTAGAAGCAGCAGGTTCGTTCCATATTTGGATATAGTCCCGATACAAGTATTCTTCTCGATTTGGCAAAGTTGGTCAGGTCACATTGGTCTATGATTAGGACACATACAGAAATCCTCCCCGATTTCACTTTTTTACCGAATTGAATTGTATTCGGATAGATAGTGGAGTGTAGCCTTTCCTTACTTGTTTTCATATTAAAATTTAGTCAATTTTGGGCGATTTTTCATTTGGGTGATTTTGCATTCATTTTTGGGCACAATTTAATTTTTCATTTAATTTTATTTTTTCCAAATTTTTTAGTTTTTGAATTTGGATTTTTCAATTTTTGGTCGATTTTTTATGTCGCTATTGCCCAACAATTAAAGAAAACTCATGGTTAGTTCTTTTGTGTAGGGTTACATTTTCAAAAATCCTGAATTGTCAGTTGTCTCTTTGCAACAGCAGAAATTTTGGACATTTTTTATTTCATATTTTGATGTTATTTCTTTGGTCGACTTTCTTTGTTTCTTGTGCATTAATTCTAATTCTATTTTTTCGGCTTCTTCTTCCTTCCAGGTTTCCATATGACACCCAAATTGCACCTCATCTTTCCCGAATCCTGCCTGCTGATTGTTGTCGGTGTGGTCATTGGGGTGGTGCTCTACTTCTGCACAGATGTCGCCGTCTCACCGCTCACGCCCAACACCTTCTTCTTCTACATGCTGCCGCCCATAATATTGGATGCTGGGTACTTTATGCCCAATCGTTTGTTTTTCGACAATTTGGGCACCATTCTGCTGATGGCGGTGATTGGAACGATTTTCAATATTGCGACAATTGGTAAGTCAAAGTCAAAGACAGTGTCAGAGTCATTCAATCACGGAGGTAATTGGGTGTTGCGGACTAATGGCAACTTTACTCCAAAAAAAAACTAAACAAATTAGGAATGAAGAATCCCCACAAAATACATAAGGATTGGGGAGGAATGAAACAATTTTGAATAATTAAAAATAATTGAAATTAATGGAATGGTTGGGATGGTTGCTTGAATGTTTGTTGAATATTTTATTGAGAAAGAACATTTGAAGATGATGGTGTTTTAATGAATTGAATTCCTCTTCAAATGACTTTGCGAATGGATGGATCATCGTCACCAGCATTAGAACTTCTGCGGTTGCAGCTCCATTTCTCATCTGCAGAAAAAAAATAAAAAAATACACATTTCAATTAATTTGGCATTTGATCTTAATGAAATTGTTGCTGTCGTCCCCTATATGGGAGTCTCTTTTATTGCCATCTGGGTGCACTTTCATTACTTTCTTCTTCTTCATTGGTCTTTTGTGTGACTTTAATTGACTTTAAGTGCAATGTTGGCTTTTATTTATGTTTGTAATAAATCATCGTTTTGTTTTTGAATTTTTTATAAATTGTTATTGGCGGCCTCATATTAATTGTTTCACTAAATGAATTTAATCAATTTGTAAGCCACCAACATTCTTTATTTAAATATTTTACGAGGCTGGGAAAATTTAAAAAAAAATGCTGCTGCTGGGGGTGCCAATTGATATGTCCTATGGGAAGTTTGACATTTGTTTGGCTGTAATATTATTTTGAACGTTAGAACATTCGTTCCGGTCCGATCGTTCTTAAGGCTAATTTATTTATTTCTCTCTCTCTTCTATCTCCCCAAAAATATTTATTTACATTTAAGTGTTTATTTTATTGGCAAATAAATACATTTGGACAATTCATTTCGTTCACTTATTTCAGTTCGCCATCGAACATTCAGTGGCATTCGAGAGGCGATTGATTATCAGCTTCACGCCGGTGGTTTGGAAATTCATTCGATATTTCGTTGGAAAATGAGTCAAAACTAAAACTTGTATTTGTTTGATTTTTCAAGAACTTGTTCATAGAACCTAGACCTGAATGTACGGCTCTCGTGATGATGTAGACACACGCACTTGACATTCAATACAATCAAGACAATCGAATTGAACGATTGAATGATTTGATTGATATCTTGAATAAATACGCAACAAATCATAATTCACTTCATCGGCACTCCATCACCACACACCCATTCACCACTCACGAACGACTACTGTTCTGGTCTGGTCTAGTGGGGCCTGGTTTGCTCTGCTATTAATTGTTATTGTCAACATTTGCCGGCTGACCTTTTTGGAAATATTTATTTCGTCATCGTTGTCAAGACGAGGAGTGAGAGATGGGCAGCAGCATTGTGAGTCTGTTTGTGTGTGTGTGTAATTTGTTATGATTGACAGTGTAAATATTGAAGCGAATGGTTTCGAAATTAGGCCAATAACTTGGAGTCATCGACGAAATAACCAAGTAAATGCTATTTATTTTCCTATTAATGGTCGTCTTAATGAGCATTCATTGCTGCCTCTAATGAAGGTCATTTACATATAATTGGTGTGGGTATGGGGGGTTACTGACAATGGTGGACGAATGAAATCATGGAGTTGTGTTGAGAAAGGAGGGGGTGGGGGGGGGGGCAGGCCTGGCTTCTGAAGAAGGGAATCAACATGGTGATTGGTGATGAAAATATTGTTAGATTTTCAGATTTTTTTGTTATTTAAAAAATCCGAATTCCCAAAGTGGGGAAAATGTGTTCCAAAAATTGGAATTTTTACTAAAATAGAAATTCATTCAAGGAATTTCTTAAAACGAATAAAAGTGATGGAAAAATTAATAGATTTGAAGAATTCCCAAAGCGGGGAAAATGTGTTCCAAAAATTTGTATTTTTGCTAAAATGGAAATTCCTTCATGGAATTTCTCAAAACAGATAAAAGTGATGGAAAAATTACTAGATTTGCAGATTTTGTAAATATTTCAAAAAATATCTGAATTCCCAAAGTGGGGAAAATGTGTTCCAAAAAATGGGATTTTGCTAAAATGGAAATTTATTCATGGAATTCCTCAAAACTGATCAATGTGATGAACAAAATACTAGATTTGCAGATTTTGTTAATATTTCAAAAAATATCCGAATTCCCAAAGTGGGTAAAATGTGTTCCAAATTTGGGATTTTTACTAAAATGGAAACTCATTCAAGGAATTCCTTAAAACAGATAAAAGTGACAACAAAATTACTAGATTTGAAGAATTCCCAAAGTGGGAAAAATGTGTTCCACTAATTGAGATTTTTACTAAACTGGAAATTTATTCATGAAATTCCTGAAAACAGATAAAATTAATGGTCAAACTACTAGATTTACAGATTTTGTATTTATTACAAAAAATATCCGAATTCCCAAAGTGGGGAAAACGTGTTCCTAAAATTGAGATTTTTACTAAATTTATGGAAATTTATTCACAAAACTTCTGAAAACAGATAAAAGTGATAAAAAAAATTACCAAAAATATCCGAACTCCCAAAGTCGGGAAAATGTGTTCCAAAAATTGGGATTTTTACTAAAATGGAAATTTATTCAAGAAATTCCTGAAAACAGATAAAATTTTTGATTAGATTTATAGATTTTGTTATTACTTCAAAAAAATATCCGAACTCCCAAAGTCGGGAAAATGTGTTCCAAAAATTGGAATTTTTACTCAAATGGAAATTCATTCATCCAATTGCTTAAAACAGATAAAATTGATGGACAAACTACAGATTTTGTATTAATTACAAAAAATATCCGAATTCCCAAAGTGGGGAAAAATGAAATTCCTGAAAACAGATAAAAGTGTTAACAAAATTTCTAGATTTGAAGAATCCCCAAAGTGGGGAAAACGTGTTCCTAAAATGGGGATTTTTACTAAAATGAAAATGTTCATAGAAGTACACAAAATAGACAAAAGTGATGAAAACATTACAAGATTTGTTATTATTCCAAAAAATATCCGAATTCCCAAACTGGGGAAAATGTATACCAAAAATTGGGATTTTCACTAAAATGGAAATTTATTCATGAAATTCCTGAAAACAGATAAAAGTGTTAACAAAATTTCTAGATTAGAAGAATTCCCAAACTGCGGAAAATGTGTTCGAAAAATTGGAATTTTTACTAGATTTCCAGATTTTGTTAATATTCCAAAAAATTCCCAAAGGGGGAATGTGTTCCACAACTTGGGATTTTTACTAAAATGGAATTTTTTCATGAAATTCCTCAAAACAGTTGAAAGTGATGAGAAATGACCAGATTTGAAGAATTCCCAAAGTCGGGAAAATGTGTTCCAAAAATTGGGATTATTACTAAAATGGAAAGTCATTCATGGAATTCCTCAAAACTGATCAATGTGATGAACAAAATACTAGATTTGCAGATTTTGTTAACATTCCAAAAAAATATCCGAATTCCCAAAGTGGGGATTTTCCCCAAATTGGGAATTTTCCAAAAATTGGGATTTTTACTAAAATGGAAATATATTCGTGGCATTATTCAAAATAGATAAAAGTGATGGACGAATTACTAGATTTGCAAATTTTTTGTATTTATTCAAAAAAATATCCAAATTCCCAAAGCGGGGAAATATGTTCCAAAAATTGGGATTTTTACCAAAATGGAATTTCATTCATGGAATTCCTTAAAACAGATAAAATTGATGAAAAATAACTAGATTTGAAGAATTCCCACAGTGGGGAAAATGTGTTCCAAAAATTGTGATTTTTACTAAAATGGAAATTTGTTTGATGGAAAAATTACTAGATTCGCAGATATTTTATTATTTCAAAAAAAAATATCCAAATTCCCAAAGTGGGGAAAATGTGTTCCAAAAATTGGGATTTTTACTAAAATTGAAATTTTTTCATGAAATTCCTTAAAATAGATAAAAGTGTTGGACAAATTACTAGATTTACAGATTTTGTATTTCGTACAAACGATATCCGAATTCCCAAAATGGGGAAAATGTTTTCCAAAAATTGGGATTTTTACTAAAATGCTAATTTATTCATAAAATTTCTGAAAACATATAGAAGTGATGAAAAATAACTAGATTTGAAGAATTCTTAAACTAAGGGAAAAGGTGTTCAAAAAAATGGGATTTTTACTAAAATGGGATTTTTACTAAAATGGAATTTTACTAAAACAAATTTATTCATGAAATTCCTGAAAACATATAAAAGTTATGAATGAAATTACTAGATTTGCAGATTTTGTTATTATTTCAAAAAATAACCGAATTCCCAAAGTGGGGAAAATGTGTTCCACAAATTTGGAGTTTTACTAAATTCATGAAATTCCTGAAAATTGATAAAAGTGGTGAAAAAATTACTAGATTTACAGATTTTGTTTGCTATTTCAAAAAATATCCGAATTCCCAAAGTGGGGAAAATTTGTTCCAAAAATTGGGATTTTTACCAAAAATGGTCGCCATGCCTTTATTTATCATTTTCATGTGTTTTGATGAATTTCGGGTATTTTATTGGACCTTAAGTTCATAAAACTTTGAGAGAAGTGGACCATTTTTTTTGCAAAAACCAAGTTTTAATGAAAACTTCAATAACTCAGTAAATTACCTAAGTCCGAGTCCAACTGAGTCGTTGAAAAGTGTCTTAATTATTTCCCTTTCCCTTGTTATATCTCCCACTGTGTATTGTTTCTCTGGACTGATTTGCAAGTAACAAAAATTACTTGGATTGGTATTGCATTCAAATCCTCGCGAACGTTTGCTCATTTTAACTATCGCGTTCGTCGACACTTGTTGAATGAGTAAAATCGATCAATGAAGACCTATTTATACTGTGTATTGTTTAGTATTTTACTGACAGGTACTTATAAATGGGTGTATATTTTTTTACGATGGCTACATACCTGTTTCACCATGTGTGAGTCTTAAATTTTCCGAATAATGACCACCCTTAAATGTGGGTTGCATTTCTGTAAAAAAAATCATACAGGTAGCCAACGGAAAACCCAAATAATTAAAAAAGTCCCCTTTCCTTTTAATTGTTCACGCACATTTATTAGCGTTTATTACTTTGCTTACGCAATCATAAAAATTAAATAACCCTTTGTTTATTCCGTTTTGTTAATTCTGAGAATCAAAAAAAAAAAGAAAAAACCTTACCATAGACAAAGTTGTGCATATGTCGAGCAAATTTTTGAAATTCATACCTTTACTCAATTGCGAATAAAAGCGAAACGCGTGCATCGATTTTCATGATCTTTGTCTCATTTTGCTCATAGGTTATGTGACTTTACGTAAAAGTAATAAGATTTGACATTTTTTTTCATTTTGGATTTTTTATGGATTTAAAAAAAAAAAAAAATTTTAAATCTTTAGGCAAAAAATAAGTTTTTTCCTTTATATATTCATTTTTAACTTGGAAACTGTTGCTTGTATAGGAAAACAATATATGAACAGATTAAGGGAATTGTAATTTTAAATTTTTTAAAATTTAATTCAATTAAATCGGGCTAGTGGTTCCCGAGTTATGCCGGACGAAACAAATTAACCAAAAAAAAAATTTTAAAATTAAAAAAAAAAAAAAATAAAAAAAAAACCAAACGAAAAAAAAAAAATTTTATTGCGTTTTTCGAGCTCATGTCAAGGTTATCTACACAGAAAAAATTATCGCATCCCGAGTACATTTTGACTGTTGACTAGTGTTATTTTTCATTCATTTCCACTCGACCAATTTCTCTTCCGTTCTAATTATCCCTTCGTATCCGGCCTACTTTCCTTCCGTTTCCTTTGTTACATTTGTCGTTTTTACGATTTTCTCCCAATCACTTTTGTTAATTAGTGTCATTTTGCTGGCTTGTGGCTGGCTGGCCTATAATTACCGACAACCAATTTCAAAATTCATTTCATTTCATTAGAAAAGTGTTAATTATCTATTTAAAAGTGATTATTACGATACGATGCGATATGATAATTTACGGATCATTAATTTTGTGTTTTTGTTTTTCATTCAGTGAATCCCATGCACACGTTAGTCTGTCCATTTTTCATTCATAGAGTCGTCGTCGTCGCAGCGCATCGCATTACTACTTAATTACTGGCTGTTTGTTTGACATTTCATTCAATAAATTCGATGTCTTCTCCCGGTGAATATGAGTGGGGAGGGTGTGGTCTCCATGATGAAATATGTTATTAACGCTAAATTATAGTGGAAATGTTAATCAAATTGTTCAGTGTAAACACATGAAATATGAACGAAAGATCTGTTTAATTTTTGTAATTAACACATCTTTATGTGCGAATAATAAAGCTAAACAAAAGCCATTGTTAATGTCCATGTATCTCGTGCCCACCACACCACACCACTCCCACCGATATTCGTAATCTATCTGTTGGTGCTGATTTGGTTGTTTATGGCCTCAGTTGCCATCACCGCACCGCACCACCCCCATTGTTTATCCAAAATGTTATAAAATTTGCGTTGTTCTAATCTTTAATAATAAAAATAATAATAATGGTCCATGCTAAGCCCCGAAGAAAAGAAGGAAATAAATAAATACATGTCTGGGATAGCAGAGCTTGAAAGGATTTTCTGCTTACACATGCTAAACTCCGAATGTTGGAAAGAAGGAAATAAATGCATACCTGGGTTAAAAGAGCTCGAAATAATTTTCTCGTTACACTATGCAAACACCATTTTCGTCGTGGGACTATGTCTAACATTTTCTGATGTATTTTGGTTTTCTGAACTGAAACTGATATTAAAAAATTATCCATTTTTTCTTTAAATTTGATTTACTAAAATTCCAATTTTTACCGTATGTACCTCATTTTGGAGTTATAAGTGTGATATCATTTTTCGAATTTTACTTTCACTTTAGAGAAGGTGATTTAGGAACAGTCTTCGAAAAATTGAGAAAATATTATTTTATTTCGGAAAAATGGCACCAAAAAAAAATTATAAAAAAATTGGGGAAAATATTTTGTTTTATTTCATGACAGCTAACAAAAAGAGCGCACACTGAAAAAAAATTTTGATACTGGAGCATACTAAAATTGATTCTGAGAAATGGACTCAATTGAAATACATTCGTAGTTAAAATTTTACTTTTACTTAAAAAATAAACTTAAATTGAATAAAGGCGTACTGGGTGCCAAACAGAAACCAATTTCCTTAATTTTAGTTCATTTTTACTGGAACTCAGTGCACTTTTTTTCAGTGCGACAAGTACAAGATCTGTGTATAAATGTAGAAGTTATGGCCCTATTTTTAGATTTAGGAATATAATACTTCAAGTGTAATCAAAAAAGTGAAAATGAAGTAGCAATCTTCGAAAATATACACCTAAATAGTAGGTGTATTGTCAATCGTCATTAGGGTGAAACATTTTCCTTCAGGACAGATTTCCCCATTTGCAATTTCCTGAATCCAGCTGCAGACAAAATGTCTGTACCATTTTGATAAGAAAAGCACTAATATTGGATATACATTATGTTTCGCTTTGACAGTGGAATGTACACTAGAGCGTACCAGGTTACAAGTAAAAAAAAAAAGTTCGCCGTACACCTTCGAATATGAAGTATTATTGAAAGGTAGTTTCAAAAAATTTTTTTTTATTTTTTTATGCCGAACGTAGGGGTCGCGCTTTTACATTTTTCTATATAACTTCTGCATTTATAAACGGATTTTAAAGTGTGATACATCGATGTTTTTGTCCGATTTTTTTGTCTTTGAAGTCATTGAGCTCAAACATGATTCATGATTTTATGCGAGCTTTAATTTTCGATTGTTAGAGTGGTACATTAGGGTAGTAGCAACTGAGAAATGATGGGTAAGTACCAGAAGGGGGTGCTTGAGCTCAATGACTTCAAAGACAAAAAAATCGGCCTCGTCGAGACAAAAACATCGATGTATCACACTTTAAAATCCGTTTATAAATACAAGTTATATAGAAAAATGTAAAAGCGCGACCCCTACGTTGGGCATAAAAAAATAAAATTTTTTTTTTTGAAACTACCTTTCAATAATACTTCATATTCGAAGGTGTACGGCGAACTTTTTTTTTGAGGTACGCCCTAATGTACACCCCTAATTCCAGTTTTGTTCTTTTGGGTTCATGTTGACCCTAAAATTACGAATTTGGAGAAATACTCTTATTTTGCGTGTCTACGCAGAAATACGGATTTAAGCAATGAATTTCGTGATCCTAGGTACAGCCGCTTGTTCGGTACCAATTTTATCCCATTTTGATCCCAAAGGTACGATTACTATTACTCCCCTTTCGCCCGATTTTCCGCTTAAAAGTACAATTAAAAAAAAAAAAATCATTCAGATATACACCGAATACACCAACTTCAGTGGTTTGGTGAGTACCATTTTTATCCCTCTTTTCCAATTGTATCCCTAAAAGGTACGAATTTCGAAAAATCCCTCAATTTTAAGTGTCTACGCAATTACAGGGAAGTACAACCTATTTCATGTTTGTCTTATCATTGGTACCATTTTTATACCCTCCACCTCCAGGATGGAGGTATACTAACTTTTGCATTCTGTTTGTAACACCTTGAAATATCGACATAAGACCCTATCAATTATATACATATATTCATGATCGTCATAAAATTCTAAGACGATATAGCCATGTTCGACTGTCCGCCTGTTGAAAGCACGCTAGCATCTAAACTAAAGGAGCTAGGTAGATCGGTTGGGATTGCAATTGGGCGAAATCGGCCCAAAGGGAATTTTTTCCTCTCATGGACTGAAAATACCCATACTAACCCCTAATATTTTTGAGTATTTAAGCATGTTTTTTGAATATGTCAGCTTTTACTTACTTGCACAATAAAATGATCCCTACAACAAAAACGTGCAGCATAAAGTGATTCGTATTCGTAGGGGGTTAAATGGGGCAAAAAGGGATAAAAATGGTACCAATCAAATGACAACAGCTAGAAACTCGATGTGTACATTCCTCTAATTGAGTAGAAACATAATATAAAAGTATTTTTTCCAAATTCTTACTTTTAAGGGGTAACATGGGAATAGAGGGATAAAAATGGTACCAATCAAACGGCTGCACCTAGAATAATGAAATTCGGTGTATAGATTCCTCTACGTAAAACAAACGGATTTTTCTAAATTCGTACTTTTAAATACTTTAAAATGGAAAAAGGGGATAAAAATAGTACCAACCAAATCATGACATTCGGAGTATAGATTCCTCTGACTGCGTAGACACGAAAAATAAGAGGTTTTTTCCAAATTCTTACTTTCAAGGGAGACAATGGGTACAGAGGGATAAAAATAGTACCAACTAAACGACTACAGCTAAAGGGTGATTTTTTAGCTATTATCTTTTTGGCAACACTGGTTTAAACAGCTGACGCACGTTTCGTGTTTTGTTTCACTGTCAAACATCTTCAGTTTGGTCTATAATTTAACCATGAATCGTCTTACAAACGAACAACGCTTGCAAATTATTGAATTTTATTATCAAAATGCGTGCTCTGTTAAGAAAGTTCATCGCGCGCTTCTTCTGTTCAGCGACGAAGCTCATTTTTGGCTCAATGGGTACGTAAATAGGTAGAATTGTCGATTTTGGAGTGAATATCAGCCAGAAGCATTGCAAGAGCTACCAATGCATCCAGAAAAAGTCACAGTTTGGTGCGGTTTATGGCCTGGTGGCATCATTGGACCGTACTTCTTCAAAGATGATGCGAATCGTAACGTAACTGTGAATGGTGAGCGCTACCGTGAGATGATATCCAACTTTTTTTTGCCCAAAATGGAAGAGCTGGACTTGCATGACATGTGGTTTCAACAAGACGGTGCCACATGCCACACAGCACGCGCAACCATGGACTTATTGAGAGGCGAGTTCGGTGAACATTTTATTTCACGTTCGGGACCGGTCAATTGGCCGCCTAGATCGTGCGATTTAACGTCTTTAGACTATTTTTTGTGGGGCGATGTTAAAGCTCACGTCTATACAGACAAGCCCGCTTCAATTGACGCATTGGAAGACAACAGTGAAGCATTTATTCGTGAGATACTGGCCGAAATCTTGGAAAGAGTATGCCAAAATTGGACTAAGCGGATGGACCATTTGAGGCGCAATCAAGGTCAACATTTGCATGAAATAATCTTCAAACATTAAATTATATGGACCGTACTATCAGTTCAAATAAAGATTTCATTCATTTTGAATTTTATGTGTTTTTTTTGAAAAACTTTCCTATAGCTTTTAAAAAATCACCCTTTAGAATGATGCAATTCGGTGTGTACATCCCTCTAATTGTGTAGACACGTAAGGGGATAAGAATGGTACCAAACCAAATGGCCGCAGCTAGAATAATGTACTTCGGTGTATACATTCTTTTGACTGCATTTTTCCAAAATCGTACTTTATTTTGTGGCTTTAAGGACAAAAATGGATAGAATCATGAAGAGATAATGAATTCTCAAAATATATACTTTTGAAGTTAAAATAGGACTGCAAATTCATCCACTATCCCTCAATATTTAGGCTTTTTGAAGATTACTGCCTTATATTTATTTTTTGAGCTGATTTGAAGTAATTATATAATTATAATATAATTTTTTATTTATAATGTGCATTTTAGGCGATTCAGATAATTTGAATAACATATAAAATGAAATTATTTGAAAAGTAAATAATAATTTCAATATAAAGTTTCTAGACGAACAACCTGTAAATATTTATATACATTTTTAATTTTTTTTTTTTTTGAAATAATAGATTTTATGTTTTCTTTAATTTTTGGTAAAGAAATATTAAAAATTTTGTGTGTTCAATTTTTTGAATATTGTGAAGAACGAAAGTGGTCTAAGTCAGTACATCCTCTGAAAGTAGTGGTTCCATTAGGATATTCTAAGAAAAAATTTTGTGCTTCGGTGGACAAATGCTTTTCATTCTAACTGGCACATATAAAGAAGAAAATTGCTTAAATAATCTATTTCGTAGTTTCAGTGCTTGTTAGAATTTATATGGGCATTTCTCCAGAACCGCTCACCATGCTCGAAAAATAAAAAGTTGAAACAATTTTATTTCTGATTATTAAACGAAAATATAATTAAAATAAAGAGTCCAAAGCGGGCCTTAGTTACAATGATTATCATACGGACTGCAAAGTCGTGTTTTATTCACTTTTTTGTTTTTTTAAGACCATTTTTTCTTAAAAATTTGATAGATAACGGAACATGTGTGTACTTTTTTAGGCCAACTTGAAGAAAATCTATTGTTATGTTTAGAAGTTGTGGTGTATGCTGGCCAAAAGTGAATTTGGAGTTGAAGATTAGTTGGCTGAACTTGGTATAGGTTAGGTTGGGAGAGAGGAGACGAAGGAACCAGTTATCGGATCATTGACAGTTAATATGGGATGTTCATTGTCGAAGACCATAGAACTAATCATATACCATTACAATCCTATATCATCCTATATACAGAGGTAACTACAGAAGCTTTTCTGCTGATACCTAATTGAAAATGTAAAATAGACGTATTTGGTATCATTAGAAAGGAAACTAACTGTAATGCATTCGAATTCCAACTATTTCGATCCAGTTTTTCTCTTCTTACGAAGGCTTCTTTGTTTGGTAATGTAGAGAGAAGGAGAACCACCCTCAACTATACACACTTTGGTAATATATATATCATATCCTGCATTGGGATAACTCATCAGTGGCTCTAATATATAGAGTGCTTGGTGTTATGTTATTATTCGTATTTATTTCTAACTTCTATGCGTTATATTATATACTCACGAAAACCTCACCTCTAAGCGTTTGGAAGAGTATTATGATCTACCTGTGACATTTCACATTACCACTGTCTGTGATGGTGTTTCGACGCCATACAGTTATTTCGCCATGATTTTCACAAACCAACCACCCCCCTTGCATATTGCATTGAGCATAATCCACAATAAATCAAAATAATTTTGAAAATTGCATTCACCACTTGGGATGGTGGCGAAAAGGAGACGGGGTTTCCATTGAAATAAATATTATTAATAAAAATATTGCTGCTTTACTCTTCTTATTCTATCTCCAATCAAAATAAATAATCAAGCGATGACATTCGACAAGTCTTAATGAGCTGGCCGGTCTTTCGGTCGGATATTAGTCTGCCTGTTTGTCTATTGGTGCGATGTGGTCTGGCCGGTCGGTTGGTCTGCTAATGAAAAATGTCATTGAATTGACTATAGAACGAGAATGAATTGAACGAAATCTCACACCTGAATTATTTATATTTCTTATTTATTTTTTTATATTTTTTTGTTTTTGTTCCATATAATTTATGAGAACTCGTACTTGAAGGTGATAATGAAAATGTGGATCAATGAAATCGAAATGAAATGCTGAAGCGAATATTTTGAAAATTGTTGCATCACTCATCCAGTCATTCAATCATTTCACTTACTCGGTGTGTGTGTGTGTGTGTCTGTCGTTCGTCATTGATTCATTCATATTTGCTGGGAATGCCATCTCCCTCCAGCAGTGATTCAAATGTACTTGAAATATGAAATTAATTCACTTGAATTGATTTGATCTGATTATTGTTGAGATTGAGGAGCAACACGCGAATTTTTTTTGGAAGAGCCACAAAAACATGATGGAGAAACGGGGCAATACTTGGACGGGGGGAGCACAGTGGTAGAATTCGGGTGTTTTTGTGTGTAAATGAATCAGGCATTTGTAATTGTGTGGCCCGATTTGAATGAAAGTTTTTTTATTGATAGATTCCATATGAGTCCACAATTAAATGAAAATTGCCCAAAGCCCATATGCAAATTTAAAATTATTACAATTTCTAAATTTCAGATAAAACTTCTTTATTTAATCGATGTTAAAAAGCTCTTATAATTAATAAATAATTAAGGCTTAATATATTAGCTCAACATTTGCAAAAAATCGAGGGAAAATGGCTGATCGTTTTTTGTTAATTGATCAATCATTCCAAATATCCTGCCAAATGATTTCTATTCAGACATTCGTTTGATTGGATCACGTCAATTTTGCAGTGCATACTTTTAGGGTTATAATAAATTTACTAGTGAAATCTTTTGAATACCAGAAAAATATAGTCCCTAAAGGTATGCAGTAATATTCAATTCAATTGAATCAACGGTTGTTGTGTTTTGCCCAATTTTAGGAATTATTTTTTTTTTCGAACTTAACTCTTTCCCTAGAAATGGTATATGATTGATATGGTATATGATTAGTTACCCATCCCATAATAACTGACGATGATCCGTTGATTGGTTCCTCTGCCGCTCGCTCCCTCCCAATTAACTAACCTATACCAAGTTCAGCCAACACATCTCCAACTCGAAAATAACTATTTGGCCCCAGCATATGCCCCGAGTGTGGCGGCACTCGCCACAGAACACCATAGGATTTGTTCTTGACAAATTGTTGTTGAGTCTTTTTATTTCGGCCGCTCAACTTCTTTTGAAATTCATCCTCGTCATCCATACTCAACAGCATTCATATGTTGCTGACACACTTAGAGGTCCTTGTTGTCTCTTCAACACCACCACCCACCATCACCATTATCATCGTCATCAATATTTGTGCAACTAACCCGTGGCGTTGTTGATGATGATGCCGATGGCCGGCCACAGGGCGATGACGATTATTGTAATGACCTGCGAATACCAGCAGCAACCACCACCGCAACGTGAAAACGTGAGAAAATGCGTCACACAGCTAGAAAAATAAATCAACAAAGTTTTCGATTTAATGTCATTGGTTGCCTTGTTTTGGGCAATGTTTTCACAAATTATTTGTAAGGTAACCCTGAATTTATTTAAAAAAGATTTCATTTCATTAAATTCTTTGTAAAAATACAAGTTTTGGTCATTCCAGTTAACATGTCTCCTAATTTTTGGAATTTGAGGTCTAATAAAAAAAAACTAAAATTCATCAAAACAAATAAAAACGATAAAAATATGTCAACATTTTAGGAAAACAATCCCCATTTTTTGCAACACATTTTCCCAAATTTGGGATTTTGGTTATTTTTTTATGTTATGATATATATACAATAATGAAGAAGGAATTATAAGATAGTCTAAGTCAATACATTTAGCAATTGTTCGCTATATATATGTTAATGCCGGGAGCAAGCATGTAATCTATTCTTACTGGATCATTTTAATTTATTTCATACACTGATATGAGAAAGTTTGGTACTGTATTTCATATATTATCAGTTCTAAAATAATACATTATAGTTTTTAATACACTTTTTGTTATAGATATATTTGATTATTATAAGCAACAGGATATGAAAACAAATCAGTCTCAATAAAGAATTCAATTCAATTCAATGAAGAAGGAATTAAACTAATCAAAAAACTGTAAGGAATGACTACAGTTGGTCGAAATAAATTATTTTAAGTTACATATCTCCATGATTTTAATTGAAGTTGCAATGATAATGAATATCATTCGATGGCATCAATTCTTGTAAATATCGCTGTACATTTCCACACATCCTGGGTCTGATGGGACGATTAAATGGGTTCTTACTAATGCGTGGTCCTTCTAATTCAGTTTCGTCCTTGGTTAAATTCAAAGTATCTTCATCTATCCAGAAAATAGAAAAGGAATATTAGAAGTAGGACATTAGAAGAAGGAACATAGAAGATGCGATCGAGAACATAAGTTGCGCTTATAACTCCAGATTCCAGTGTTAATATTTCGTTGGTTTAAATAACGTGAAGTTGCGATAATAGGTGGCTGGTACAAATTCCTGAAATACGCCAAAATAAATAAAACTGTTAAAAAATGACATGTCGAAAATTTTTGAGAAAAAAATCCCAATTTCGAACATATTTGGGAATTTGGGTATTTTTTTTAATTTATTTTTTACTAAAAATACCTAAAATTCATCAAAACAAATAAAACGGTTAAAAAATCCCCAATTTTGGAACACATTTTGCCCATTTGGGGAATTTGGTTATTTTTTGGAAATTGAAGTTCAATAAAATGGTCTAAAATTAATCAAAACAAATAGAAACGACTTGTAAAGCATGTCTTAAATTTAGGAATACAATCCCTATTTTTTGGAACACATTTTCCCCACTTTAGGAATTCGGGTATTTTTTTTTTTTTGGTGATGAGATCCACTAGAAATATCTAAATGTTGCCAAACAAATAAAAATTACAATTTTTTGGAAAAAAAAACTAAATTTTGGAATACATTTTCCCCACTTTAGGAATTCGGGTATATGAGGTCCAATAAAAATACTTAAAATTCGTCAAAACAAATAAAAACGGTTAAAAAAGCATGTCGACTTTTACGGAAAAATCTCCAATTTTAGAACACATTTTCCCCACTTTAGGAATTCGGATATTTTTTTTGAGATGAGGTCCACTAGAAATATCAAAAATTCGCCAAAACAAATAAAAATTAAAATTTTTTGGAAAAAACCTAAATTTTGGAACACATTTTCCCCACATTAGGAATTCGGGTAGTCGAATAAAAATACTTAAAATTCATCAAAATAAATAAAAACGGTTACAAAATCATGTTGACCGTTTTCGAAAAAAAATGTCCAATTTTGCAACACATTTCGCCACTTTGGGAATTCTGTTTTTTTAATTTGGGTAATTTTTCTGAAAATATTAAATTTTAAATTTCAACAAAACAAATAAAAATAGTACATTCTTTGGAAAAAATCCCCAATTTGGAACACATTTTGGAAATTTTTTGGAAATAAAATAAGATGCCTAATAAACAAATAAAATCGGCTAAAAAGCATGCCATTTTAGGAAAAAAATCTCCACACATTTTCCCCACTTTAAGAGTTCGGGTATTTTTTTTTGGGAGAAACAAATAAAAAATAAAAATTTTTGGATAAAACCCAAATTTTGCAACACATTTTCCCCACTTTAGGATTTCGGGTATTTAAGGACGAATAAAAATACTTAAAATTCATCAAAATAAATAAAAACGGTTACAAAATCATGTTGACCACTTTCGGTAAAAATCTTCAATTTTGGAACATATTTCCCCACTTTAGGAATTCGGGTATTTGAGGTACAATAAAAATACTTAGAATTTATCAAAACAAATAAAACCGGTTACAAAATCATGTTGACCACTTTGGGAATTCTCTTTTTTTAATTTTTCGGAAAATATTAAATTTCGACAAAACAAATAAAAATAGTATTTTTTTAAAAAAATCCCCAATTTGGAACACATTTTGGGAATTTTTTGGAAATAAAATAAAATGCCTAAAATTAATCAAAACGGCTAAAAAAGCATGTCATTTTAGGAAAAAAAATCTCCACACATTTTCCCCACTTTAAGAATTCGGGTATTTTTTTTTTTGGATATGAGGTCCACTAAAAATATCTCAAATTCGCCAAAACAAATAAAAATTACAAATTTTTGGAAACAAAATCTCAACTTTGGAACACATTTCCCCACTTTAGGAATTCAGGTCCAATAAAAATACTTAGAATTCATCAAAACAAATAAAAACGGTTACAAAATCATGTTGACCACTTTCGGAAAAAATGTCCAATTTTGGAACACATTTCCCCACTTTAGGAATATGGGTATTTGAGGTCGAATAAAAATACTTAAAATTCATCAAAATAAATAAAAACGGTTACAAAATCATGTTGACCATTTTCGAAAAAAATGTAAAATTTTGGAACACATTTTCCCCACTTTGGGAATTCTTTTTTTTTAAATTTAGGTAAGTTTTTGGAAACAAAATAATTAAATTTCCCCAAAACTAATAAAAACGACAGAAAAGTATGTCGACCATTTAAAAAAAAAAATCCCAATTATGGAACATGTTTTGCCCATTTTAGGAATTCGGGTATTTTTTTCTTAAATGAAACAATCTGCAAATCGAGTAATTGTTATTATCGTTTTTATCTGTTTTGATGAATTTTAAGTATTTTTAAGACAATTTTCACTAGTCAATTGCATTTTTGCTGGCTCTTATGTTGATTCTCACATTGTTCAGTGGGTTATGTTATGCCGTGTATTGATACGAATATAATGTAGCATAATTCCTATTTTTTTTGTCTTCTTATACAGACATTCGTATAAATTCGTTTTTGTTGTTGCTGTTGACATCAATTTGTCATTTGCAATTCAATCAAATGGATAATAAATATAGACTAGACAGACTAGAACACTTGTGCATATGTGCCTGACTGTGAGGAGTTGTATTAATGTCCACAAGATTAGGCAACAAAAAATAAAAATTGATCATAACACTCTTCAAAACGCTTTGCAGTGTTATGTTCGGGTGTTTATTTTACTGAAATTCCAATTTTCGTTGAAGGTACCTTTAATTTTGGAAATATAAGTCCGATTATAGTCCTGGTTTATATTTCCAATTAAAGGTAATTATGACGACTATAAATTTTGCAAATATCACTTTCACATTGAAAAAGTGGGTTAGGAACAGACTCCAACAAAACGAGAAACAATTATTTTTTTAACTTTTTGTCTTTTTTTTTTTGAAAAATAAATATTTTTTCAGTTTGTCTCCTAATCCACTTTTTTATATGAAATTCGCAATCATTTTTTAGCCTTAATTGGTCTTTTAATGCCAAAATGAGAGTACAAATCTTAAAGGTACCTTGGGCGAAAATTGGAATATTAGAAAAAAAATATTCATATTTTTCAATATCGAGTTTAGAAAACCAAAATACATCCGAAAATGTTACTCGTAGCCTAGTGTATTCCTAAACAGATGTAATTATCCCTCACTTGTTGTTGCTGTTGTCTGGATATGAATCCTTATGTATCGATGTCTGTACATATTCCCACGAAACCTTAGGAGTTTGTGACGCAAATGAAAATGTCATTCGTTCGATTCGATTCGTTTCAATTTAATTTGTTTCTTTTGATGCTGCTGCTGATGTTCTTGGCTAATGATTAATTTTTCTTTTATTTCTGTTCTGTTTTTCTTTTTAGGTACCTCCTTGTGGGCCTGTGGATTGACGGGCATCTTTGGCAGTCCGGCGGAAACTCCCCGCTTTTTGGATATTTTCATTTTCGCCTCTTTAATATCGGCTGTGGATCCTGTCGCTGTGCTGGCGGTCTTTGAGGAAATCCATGTCAATGAAATCCTGTACATTGTGGTCTTTGGCGAATCGTTACTCAACGATGCTGTTACGGTAGGTGGTGCAGAGGGAAAGGGAGAAAACCTAGAAGTGCAAAGGGCCGATTAAAAATAGCCAAGTCAATCATATCGATTTGTGTCATCATCAGCAAGTGCGACATAAGCATAAGCATTGTTGTCGAAGTGTATGGGGATGGATTTTTTGTTTGCCTTTTGACCTTTTAGGCATCAGGCAGTTGGCAACGCCTGACAAATAATATCATACCTGACATACCTGGTTTGTATCTCTCTAGAAGGGTGGGGTGGGCAAATATTAAAATGTTGCCTTAATTGAATGAGACTCACACGCAGATCCTGTGATAAGTCACGCACAAATGGAGAAAGACACAATTCGGAATTTCAACATTGACATCAACTAAAATATGTGCATACATAGATATCGATGCCCTAATATAAAAAGACCTAACTCATAATTTTTAAAAAGTGTTTTTTTTTTTATCAATTATCACCGAACTCTTGTCGTCTTTTATTAAAATAACAAAAAATCTCGATTTGCAAAAAATATGAGTTAGATCTTTTTTATATTAGGATAATGATATATTTTAATTGTTGTATTAATATAAATTTAAGAAATATATATTTTTCGTTAATTAACTTCGAAAGTTATTCACTGAAAGTGAGATTAACTTTGAATACAAAGTATTGAGTATTGCTTGTAGAAGCCAATAAGAAATACTCAGACAATCATCATCTATTTAATTCAATTAAAAATTAATTGAATAAAGTAAAATATCAATTGCTTGCATTCATATAATAATTGTGCCTCTTCGTATGCTCTAAATCAATTAATTACTTTGTTTTGGTACTTTTGAACGTAATACATACGAATGCCATTTGATTGGATCAATCATATCATCAGGTCCTGAGTAAAATTTAAGTCCTTATAACTTCCGGTCGGTTTTGCCGACTGACGCTTTCTTACTTGTTTTCTTCTCATAAAGGATTTTTTATTATTTTGGTAATGGCAGGGAGAAGAGAACCACACTCAGCTATAGAAACTTTGGCCATCTAGGTATATCAGATTCTGTTTGGGAATAACTCATCAGTGGCACTTCTTTATAGGGTGTCACGGGTGTGACACATTTGCTTAAATTTAATTAAATATCTCCATATTTATTGACTGAGATTCTCGGAATAGAATTACCAAGCTAAATATGTCTTGGCATTTGACATATATTGTCGATATGCAATAAACTTCAGCGTCACGGTTGTGACCATACATTTGCACAAAAAATTGTGAATTTGTTTACTACCTTGAATTCTGTTGTGTTCCTTCTATGACATGACTAGTCTTTATTGCTGAAAGAGTAGTTCGTACACTGGCATCTAAGAAATATTTAAATTGTATCGGAAATTCCCTTAAGATATCGGACTATAACACTATCCAAGAAAAATGTTTCACAAGGACCATGTATAACATTTTTCATGTATTTTGGCTTTCTAAAGTCGAAAAGGATATTAGAAAAATTCCAATGGATTCCTATATTCTCCGATGATTCCTTTAATATTTGCACCCACAGTTTGGAAATATAAGTCCGATAACAACCGTTTATATGTTCAATTAAAGGTACATATGATGTCTACAAATGTTGCTAATTTCAGTTGCACATAGAAACAGTAGTCCCCAAAAAAGTTTTTTTTTCAAATTTTTTTTTGCTGTCACGAAAAAAATCATAAAAACCTTCAACTAGCAACTAATACAAAAATATGTTCTGTTTTCTATAAGAAAATTAAAAAAAAGATTTTTATTTCTGCTACATCTACAAAGTGCGACGTAAATTCTACATATATCTATAGATTTGCTTCAGAGAGTTCTTGTTTTACTCGTAAGAATACTGTCCATTCAAAATAGAACAAAATATTTTTCCCCGATTTTTTCTTCTATTTTTCGTGTCACTAAAAAAGAGTTTCTCAAAAAATAATTTTTGTTTTCATTTTTAGAGGGATTTTTTTTTATATTCGTACTTTTAAGGGATACAATTGGAAAAGAGGGATAAAAATGGTACCTACCATGTGAAGATGCGAATGTGAATGTGAAGATGCGAAATAAAAAGGATTTTTTCGAAATTTGTATTTTTAACCGGGAAACGGGTCGAAAATAGGGAGAATGGGGATAAAAGTAGTACCAACCAAACGGCTGCACCTATGATAATGAAATTCGACGCGAATAATAAAGAGATCTTCCGATATTCGTAGCATCAGGATCTAAATGGTATTAAATTTGGCTACAATCAAATGGTTGTAACTAGAATCACGACATTCAGTATTTGCACTCACCTGACTACGTAGACGAGGAAAATAGGAGGTACGAATTTTTCTAAATTTGTGCTTTTAGGTTCAAAATGGAAAAAAGAGAGCAACTGGTGCCAATAAAACGGTTGTAGCTAAAATCATGAAATTAGGTGGGTACATTCCACTCTGAAACATAGCGGATATTCAATATTACAACTTTTCCTATCAAAATGGTATAGACATTTAGTCTGTAGATGGAATAAAGAAATTGCAAATTGGTAAAGTCGGGCATGAGGGAAATTGTTTCAACCTAATAATAGTTAGGGCACATTTTTTAAGATTTCTGACTAATAAATATATAAATATTTTTATATATTTAGTAGATGACTATTAATATTATAATAATGAAGAATCACAATTTTCCTAATATGGTAGTGCATTTCTATGTAATGTCGACAGACTCTAATCTACCGATAATACTGTGGAATACATTCCGTGGTGGAGGGTATATAAGATTCGCTCCGGCCGAACTTACTTACTTGTTTCGCCTTATTTGCATCCCATAAGTTCGAATATCGAAAGATCTTTTCTTTTGCTGGTCTAAGTAGTCAGAGGAATGTACACAGTGAATTTTAAGATTCTAGCTGCATCCGTTCGATCGTATCCACTTTTGGTCCGTTTTCGGCCAAAGAGTACAAATTTCGAAAATTACCTCTCACAGGAATGTATACAACGAATTTTATGATTCTAGCTACAGTCTTTTGGTCGGTACTATTTTTACCCCTCTTTTCCAATTTATTTCTAAAAAAAGTCCCTATATTTTACATGTCTATGTGGGATATACAATCCAAATTTCAAGTCTCTAACTGTTGTCATTTCGTATCATTTTTATCCCCGTTTTGCCTTATAAATATTAGCGTTTCTAAAAAAAACTTTTTGTTGGTACGTACACTCCGTACCAAATATCGAGAAAGAATTTCCAAAGAATTTTGGGCGGTTTAAATTGGAATCGACTATAAAAAAGTATTGATTATTTTTTAAAAATTCTGGATTTATTGGAAAGGTTTGTTATTTAATAATGGAACACAATATAATTCATATGACTACCACGACTGGATCGGCAGTAACTCATCCGATCAACCCAATTTTTCAGTACAGCCCAAAATCCACACCAAACTGTGACTCGTTCCGATCAACCCAATTTTTCAGTACAGCCCAAAATCCACACCAAACTGTGACTCGTTATGGATGCTTTGGCTTGTCAATAGTCACGTTTGGGTTCCCTGAACCCCACAAAATGTGCTTCATGAAGGCTGAACTGAAGACCGATGTCTTCTCGAAAAATTTCCACGTAAATTTCTTACAGTTTGCGTTAAAGACTCACTACTTTGGAAGTAAGTCTTTAATATTTCCCAATTTTGTCCCATTTTGCAAATGTTTGACATAGAATTGAATGTTATTCTATCTTTCAAAGTAAACGTAATCTGTAATTTTAAATGACCCATCCTATACATTTACTCCACTCTATGGTGGTGGGAATATTTGGCATGCTCTCCTCCATGGGCTGTATGATATCGTAAGACACAAATGTGCCCATCCTTGTTTGACTTGCCACAGTTACCAAAAACCATAGTTCGTGTTACGTTGCGACGTTGCTACAACATCCAATGTGTAGTGGGATGCCTGCATAGTCAGCTGTGCTACCTGCACTTGAAGTAATTATGACTGATCTTTTGAAAAGCATTTCAACTTTCACCTTTTAGCCGCCAGAGTGCAGTCAGCAGTCTACAGCCAGCTGCAGATGACACAAAATGATGAGGATTTAATAAGATTTCTAGCTTTACTTATGACTATCTGCCTACATAGCACTCTATAATATGCTATTGCCCTCTGCTCATTTCTTCTGATAATGGTGATGCTGCTTCCATTAATGCTTTGTTGGTTTTGTCTAGGGCCACTCCAAGCAGACATATGTGGGTGGGTACATACGAGTAGCTATGGACCTCTATATTTCTGTGTCAAACACCGCAATGCCCTTCTTCGTCACCACACCCAGCCTCACGCTCTCTCTCTCTCTTGGGTCATGCTAAGTGCGAATTCGTGTTGATATTTAAGAATTTCCTCAAGGTTACCTTCTTTCGAATTGTTTTCCCCCAGCATACTCACCTCTATCTCTGGCTGGACGGCCAGCAAGTTCAAATGTCGTAGTAAACACATATTTTGCTCACTTTATCATTTTCTCATTCTTCGTACAGTGGGTGTGTCGATGTTTTATCAAAACTTTCAGTTGCTGTTGCCCAATATGAGTTAATTATTGTTCTTTTGCCTCTTCTCAAAACTTCCCTGATTTGTATTTCTTCGACACGTTTCTCCTACAGAAAGGGGTGGTGGAGTGGGCTAGTAGTTGTTATTAATAATATCTGTGAATGTTTTTTCAAATCATTTGAAATGATATCATTCAACTTCAATCTAGTCGCCATAACAGCGAAATTAATGGAAATTTGTTACTTTCCGTTGATATCAGATTTTTGCAAATGTCTTTGGCATTTTGCATATGACAATCTGTCAGCCAGACAGCCAGCCAGCTTCCAATGAATTCGACTTGCGTTATTTTTGGAAATTAATTTTCGATTGGAACAAGAGATTTCTATCTATTGTTACAACACAATAGACGATAGATAAATATTTGATTATGAACAGTGCTGGCAATGAAAGGACAGACTGATGAACGCCAGACGGACAAACAGGAATGGAATAGACGAAGAATTCGAGAAACAAAATACTCAACTTTATACAAATGTTTAAATAATTTAAATTAGTGGCCGGTCCCTTGGAAATTTAATACATGTCCAATTTTGATATGGAAAAAGGATGGAAGGCATGCATTTGAACTATTTCGATCATGAATAAAGCAAAATTCTGACATTTCCCGAACAATATAACCCAATTCTAACCGATTTGTATCGCATCTTCGAAAAAGAAAATTGATTATTTTTTATTTCATAAAAACCTATTTAATATCACTGCCTTTGTTTTCTTTCTCTCTCTCCCCTTTCTCTCCAGGTGGTGATGTATCACATGATGGAGGTTTACAATCAAATTGGAATCTCGGAGATAATTGCCCAAGACATTGTCAACGGCGTGGGTTCTTTCTTTGTGGTGGCTATAGGTGGAACTGTTATCGGTAAGTGTGCTTATAACTTTCTTATAGTTTATATTAATTAACGAACTCATTATGTTTTAATTACAGGTATCATTTGGGGCTTCCTAACGGGTTTGGTGACACGTTTCACAGATCATGTGCGTGTTATAGAGCCCATCTTCATCTTTGTGATGGCCTACCTGGCCTACCTAAATGCTGAAATATTCCATATGAGTGGTATACTGGCGTAAGTTGCTATAAAATTATTTTGTTTAGAGAATTGCAATTAATTTAATCTTCTTCCTCTCATTATTTTTACAGTATTACCTTCTGTGGCATTACCATGAAAAATTATGTTGAATCGAATATCTCCCAGAAATCCCATACGACGGTTAAATATGCTTTGAAAATGTTATCAAGTTCCTCGGAAACCATTATCTTTATGTTCTTGGGTGTTGCTACCGTCAATAATGTCCATGTTTGGAATACATGGTTTGTGCTATTGACCATTGTTTTCTGTTCCGTTTTTAGAGTCATAGGTGAGTACGAGAAAAATGGTGGTGTAGTTGAATAACACCGTCCGACAGTCCATCATATTACACTTATACGCGAAATTGAATTAATTGGCGTTTTTCGGTTTTTATTTTCTCATCCTGTTGCTCCTTAAAAGGCTACAGAGTTCAAAAAAATATTTTAATTTTTTTTCGTTTGTTTTTTTTTTGGTCTGTGAACAATATTTGATTTGAATTTGTCCTGGCTCATATATTTGCGGCTATATTTTATAGAATTCAAATTTATTCACCATGCCAGTTGTAAATAAATTTGAATTCTATAAAATATAAATGCAAAATGGTCTTGAGCCAGAACAATATTCCAGATCAAATCAACTTATTTTAAATACTTATTCATATCCTACGATACCGATATAGATATCAAATCAAAGAGAAGAATTTCTGTTAAAAATACTTCAAATTTTATGCTTCTATCTGTATAATGCTAACCTATTAACAATCATTTATAAAAAATATAGCTGCAAAATGGTTTTGAGCCAGAAAATATTACAGTTCAAATCTTTTATAGAATTCAAATTTATTCACCATGCCAGTTGTAAATAAATTTGAATTCTATAAAATATAAATGCAAAATGGTCTTGAGCCAGAACAATATTCCAGATCAAATCAACTTATTTTAAATACTTATTCATATCCTACGATACCGATATAGATATCAAATCAAAGAGAAGAATTTCTGTTAAAAATACTTCAAATTTTATGCTTCTATCTGTATAATGCTAACCTATTAACAATCATTTATAAAAAATATAGCTGCAAAATGGTTTTGAGCCAGAAAATATTACAGTTCAAATCAAATTATTTTAAATACTTATACGCAGCCTATGATGCCGATATATATATCAAATTAAAGAGGACAATAGCTGTTAAAAATACTTAAAATGTCATGTTTCTGCCTGTAGTAGGACAATATCCAAGTTCAAATCAAATTATTTTAAATACAGCCTATGATACCGATATAGACATCGAATTAAAGAGAAGAATATCTATTAAAAATACTTGAAATTCCATGCTTCTATCTATATTACGTTAGCATTAACAACCATTTCTAATGCATACTACCATAAAGAAATATAGATGCAAAATGGTCTTAAGTCAGGACAATATTTGCAATTCAAATATAATTATTTTAAATACTCATTCGCAGCCTATGATATCGATATAGATATCAAATCAAAGAGGAGAATATCTGTAAAAAATACTTAAAATGTCATGCTTCTATCTATCCTCGTTAGGTTAGCATTAAAAACCATTTCGAATACACACTACCATAAGAAAATATAGCTGCAAATTGGTCTTGAGCCCGAAAAATATCCCAGTTGAAATCAAATTATTGTAAATGCTTATACGCAGCCTGTGATACCGATATAGATATCAAATTAAAGAGGAGAATATCTGTTAAAAATACTTAAAATGACATGTTTTTATCTGCACTAGGTAAGCATTAACAGCCATTTCGAATGCACTGTACCATAAAAATATGTTCTGGGCTAGGAAAATATTCCAGTTCAAATCAAATTATTTTAAATACTTAGTCGATACCGACAGAGGTATCAATTACACTGAGCTTAAAAAAAGAATGAAGTAGAGAACTCTGGGAAGTGATATTACTTTTCTTGTATGTTTCTTGTATTATTAATACTAAATTTTTGCAAAAATACAAGTTTTGGTCACACGTCTCTCATAATTTTACGAATCGAATACTTAAAATTCGTCAAAATGATAAAAACGATGAAAAATTAAAAGATTTTCCATTTTTTTCAAAAAAAAATAAAAATAATAAAACGAATTCCCAAAGTGGGGAAAATGTGTTCCAAAATTGGGGAATTTTATTTAAATGTTTTTTTTTTTTTTTACCATTTTTATCTGTTTTGATGAATTTTATGTATTTTTATTGGACTTCAGATTTTTTTTTTTTTGCGAAATACAAATTTTGGTTATTCAAGTTCACATCTCTCATAATTTTACGAATTCAGGTCCAATAAAAATATTTATAAATCGTCAAAATGATAAAAACGATAAAAAAATTTTCAAAAATTTTCCAAAAAAAAATCCAAAGTTGGGATTGGGGATTTTTTGTTAATATGGTCGATATGTTTTTACAATTTTTATCTGTTTGATGAGTTTTATGTATTTTTACAGGACTTCAATTCGTAAAATAATAAGAGATGTGAACTGGAATGGCCAAAATTTGTATTTTTGCAAAAATTTAGTATTAACAAAAACTTCAATAACTCAGTCAATTACCAATGGATTTTTAAAAACGAAGATCCATTTTAGTCCTTACTAAATGTGTTATTTGAGTAAATTTAAAAGTCGTGCGGTTGTCGAACAAAAACATAGCCCGAGTTGAAAAATGTCAACAAATTCTCAATTTCAATTGGAATTTTCTAAATTATAAATGGAAATTCTCATTTTCAATTAGAATTTTCTCAATTTGAAATGTAAATTTTCATTTTCATTTGCAATTTTCTCAATTTGAAATGAAAATTCTTAATTTCAATAGGAATTTTCTCAATATGAAATGGAAATTCTCAATTTGAATTGGAATTATCCCAATACTAATGGATTTTTAAAAACAAAGATCAATTTTACTCCTTACTAAATGTGTTATTTAAGTAAATTTAAAAGTTGTGCGGTTGTCGAACAAAACTTTGTGCAAAAACATTGCCCGAGATGAAAAATGGCAGCAAATTCTCAATTTCAATTGAAATTTTCTAAATTATAAATGGAAATTCTCACATTTAATTGCAATTTTCTCAATTTTAAATGTAAATGTAAATTTTCATTTTCATTTCAATTTTCTCAATTTGAAATGAAAAATCTTAATTTCAATTACAATTTTCTCAACATGAAATGGAAATTCTCAATTTGAACTAGAATTATCCCAATTTGAAATGGAAATTTTCACTTTCAATTGACATATTCTCAATTTCAAATGGAATTTTCTCATTATGAAGTAAGAATTCTCAATTTCAATTGGAATTTTCTCATTATGGAAATTCTTAATGTCATTTGTAATTTTCTCATTATGAAATGGAAATTCTTAATTTCAATTGGAATTTTTCCAAATTGAAATAGAAAATCTCAATTTCAAATGGAATTTCTCAATTTCAATTGGAATTTTCCCAATTTCAATAGGAAATGGTGTAGTCTCCATTTAAGCCTATAATGTGCGGAGACGCTAATGAACTATGTGAACTATTATTTTTATATGAAATAAAATTGATATACAAATTGTTCGGGTGGAAGAAACAACTTGCTAATTTCCTCTGTTTTAAATATTTTTTGATTCTGCAAATGCCAGAATCTTTTTTCTTGGATCCGATTAAATATTAACAATAGTCTAATAGCATTATTTCATAGGATTTCAATTTGTTGTTTCTCATTTTCAATTTGCATTTCTCAATTTCATTTTGTATTTTCTCAATATATTGTTGTATTCCCTCAATTTCAATTGAAAATAGTGTAGAACAGAAATTTTCCTTAAGTTCTCTGATTTTAATAAAAGTTTGCAAATTTTTACTTCTGAACGATATTCGAAAATCGTGAATTTAGTCCTAAGGTAATTATAAAAAATTCGTAACTTTTTTCTCGTAGGATATAGAAATACAGTTTTTTCGGCGAATTTCAAGCAAATTGCTTCTAGTTTAATACAAAATTATCAAATCTTAAACAAATACTTTTTATTGATTTCTCTCTATTTTTTAACAGACAAAACGTTCCTCTTCATTTTGTTTAAATATTTTTTATTAACAGATGGTAGGATATAGAAATACAGTTTTTTCGGCGAATTTCAAGCAAATTGCTTCTAGTCTAATATAAAATTAGCAAATCTTGAAAAATATATTTTTTTTTAATTTTTTATCTCAAATTTTTTAATAATCAAAAAGTACCTCTTCATATTTTTAAATATTTTTTATTTACAGATGGTAGGTGATAGAAATTTACGTTTTTCGGCGAATTTCAAGCAAATTGCTTCTAGTCTAATTAAAATTATCAAATCCTAAAAAATATATATTTTTAATTTGTTCTCTTTAATTTTTTAATAATCAAAAAAGTACCTCTAATTTTTTAAAATATTTTTTATTAACAGATGGTAGGAGATAAAAATATATTTTTCTGCGAATTTCAAGCAAATTGCTTCTACTGTAATATAAAATTATGAAAAAAAAATATTTTTTTAATTTTTTTATCTCAATTTTTTTAATAATCAAAAAAACCTCTTCATTTTTTTAAATATTTTTTATTAACAGATGGTAGGAGATAGAAATTTACGTTTTTCGGCGAATTTCAAGCAAATTGCTTCTAGTTCAATATAAAATTAGCAAATCTTGAAAAAGTATTATTATTTTAAATAACATGTCACTCCTCGGCTTACCTGTTGTCGATTTTTTAAGTTTTCTTCATTTTTCATCTTCTTTTTTTTTCTTCCAGGTGTTATTTTACTCTCGGCTCTGGCGAATCGTTTCCGTTTGCATAAATTATCCCGAGTCGATCAGTTTGTCATGTCGTATGGTGGTTTGCGCGGTGCCGTTGCATTTGCCCTTGTCTTATTGATCGATGAACGTATAGTGCCTCAAAAGAATATGTTTGTAACCACGACCATAGCTGTGATATACTTTACCGTGTTCTTGCAAGGCATCACCATTAAACCGCTGGTAAAAATCCTAAATGTTAAACGAGCCAACAAACGTAAACCCACCATGAATGAGCGTATCCATGAAAGAGTGAGTTGGGACAAGAGTTTTTTGAATATTTCAATTTGATTTTTGAGATTCTAAATATAATGATGATACTCTCCTTTTTTACTTTTAGTTTATGGACCATTTGATGGCCGGCATTGAGGATATTGTTGGCAAGACCGGAAACTACAATGTGCGCGACAAATTCAAACGTTTCGACAATCGTTTCATTCGCCCTCTATTGTTGAGAGATCTTAAGGTGGGTATTCTTCACTGGCATCGCTTAATTTTTTGCAATTGAATTGCAACGAAAACTTTTTTAAATGAAATCTAAATGAATTATTAATTATTATGGGTTTAAAAGCCAATGAAAAGATTAAGAAGCCACAAGGGGACCACAACCACAAGATGCAATGAAGAAATCTTTTTAGAGTTTAAGATTTAATTACAGAATCGAACAAAAGATGATGTGGACGATGAGAATGTTTGAATTAAAACCATTTATGGCTCTTTTCAAAATACTCAAGACCAAACAAAGTGGTGGGCTTTAAGAATTCTTTCCAGGATCCAACAGAAGATGAAGTGAGCGATGAGTATGTTTGAAATGAAACCGTTTATGGTGGTCTTTTCAAAGTACTTATGACCCAACAAAGTGGTGGGCTCTAAGAATTCTTTACAGGATCCAACAAAACATGATGTGTGTGTTTCAAAACACTCATGACCCAACACATTGGTGGGCTTTATTCTATAGGTTTGATTTGTGTGTTGTGTTCCTTCGTCTTCGTCTTCCTTTATCTATTTCCTGTTAAATGTTTTATTTCTATTTGCAAATGCTTTTGAATTTATATTAATTTACCCTCTCTTGTTGTTGTCTTTTTTTACCCTGCAGGGTGCCGAGCCGAAAATCATTGAGACCTATTCCAAACTGACCATGCGTGATGCCATCGAAGTTATGCGCCGTAACCCCTCGACCATCGGTCAAATTACGGGCACCGAATCAATGAGTGCCTTATTTAGAAACTACACCAACAACTGCATTGGTGGAAGGTGGGCACCACCAACTATTTATACGACCTGGTAAACGAATTTTAGACAACAACAACAAAATTATTTTTCACACTTCAAAATTTGCGTAATGTTGTATTTTCTCGTATTCGTATCTTTGGGCTATCTCTCCGCCAGCGGAGATGTGTAATGCAATGCCGTCACACTAAAAAAAAAAACAAATCAAACAGCAGCAACCTTCGTGCATGTTCTGTGAACACTTTGTTGCAATAGTCTTCAGTTTCTTTCAGTTTTAATGTTGTATTTCGTGTGTATTTGTTTATTTTAGATGAACGACTAAACTTCCTTGAGAAACAAAAGAAATAACTAACTAACACATCACCCAGGAACAGAGTTCAAATGTTTTCTTTAGAAGTGTGATTCAACAATGAAAACACAAAGAAAACAGCATGTCTCCCTCTCCCTCCTATTTTATGTAATGTATCCTAACAACTTTCTTCTACTAACACACGTATCCTTTTCGCCTTCACGTAATCATTTTTTATAAAGAAAAATGTTACCACCCAAAAGAAATTTCCATCCATGCTCAGAATTTTTAATAATATAATATTGACTACACCATTTTCAGTTGAAATTGAGAAAATGCGAGTCGAAATTCAGAAATGAAAACCGAAATTGTGAAAATACAAGTTGAAATTCAGAAATGTGAATTGAAATTTGGAAATGATATTTGAAATTCAGAAAATACAATTTGAAATTCGGAAATGAAATTGAGAAAATGAAAATTGAAATTCAAAAATTTAATTGAGAATAAACGAATTGATATTCAGAAATCTAAATTGAAATTAATTTGTATTTTTTCATTTTCAATTATTTATTTTTAAATATCAATTGTATATTCTCAATTTCACTTTACATTTCTAGATTTCAATTTTTATTTTTTTAATTTCAATTTTCATTTCTAGATTTCAATTTGTAATTCTCAATTTCAATTTACATTTCTGGATTTCAATTTGTATTTTGAAAATTGATTGAAAATTGAATTTCAGAAATTAGAACTTGAAATTAAAATTGAGAATAAACAAGTTGATATTCAGAAATCTAAATTGAAATTAATTTTTATTTTTTCATTTTCAATTATTTATTTCTAAATATCAAATTGTATATTCTCAATTTCAGTTTACATTTCTAGATTTCAATTTTTATTTTTTTAATTTCAATTTTCATTTCTAGATTTCAATTTGTAATTCTCAATTTCAATTTACATTTCTGGATTTCAATTTGTATTTTGAAAATTGAACTTTAGAAATTAGAACTTGAAATTAAAATTGAGAATAAACAAATTGATATTCAGAAATCTAAATTGAAATTAATTTGTATTTTTTTATTTTCAATTATTTATTTCTAAATATCAAATTGTATATTCTCAAATTCAGTTTACATTTCTAGATTTCAATTTTTATTTTTTTTTAATTTCAATTTTCATTTCTAGATTTAAATTTTTATTTTTTTAATTTCAATTTTCATTTCTAGATTTCAATTTGTATTTTGAAAATTGAATGAAAGTTGAACTTCAGAAATTAGAACTTGAAATTAAAATTGAGAATAAACAAATTGATGTTCAGAAATCTAAATTGAAATTAATTTGTATTTTTCAATTTCAATTATTTATTTCTAAATATCAATTGTACATTCTCAATTTCAGTTTACATTTCTAGATTTCAATTTTTATTTTTTTAATTTCAATTTTCATTTTTAGATTTCATTTTATAATTCTCAATTTAAATTTATATTTCTGGATTTCAATTTCTATTTTGAAAATTGAACTTAAGAAATTAAAATTGAGAATAAACAAATTGATATTCAGAAATCTAAATTGAAATTAATTTGTATTTTTTTCTTTTCAGTATTTATTTCTAAATATCAATTGTATATTTACATTTCAATTTCAGTTTACATTTCTAGATTTCAATTTTTAATTTCAATTTTCATTTCTAGATTTCAATTTGTAATTCTCAATTTCAATTTACATTTCTGGATTTCAATTTGTATTTTCTCACTTTCAATTGAAAATAGTGTAGTTCCATATGAAACGAAACAGAAATTTGCCTTAAGTTCTCTGATTTAAATGAAAGTTTGCAAATTTTTTACTTCTGAATGAAGGTAAATAGAACTACATTTCCCGATTTTTCAAAAATATGAAACTAGGGTATGTATATCGAAAAACGTGAATTTTGTATAAGGTACATTTAAACAATTTTTTGGTAGGATATAGAAGTATACTTTTTCGGCGAATTTGAAGCAAATTGTTTATAGCTTAATATAAAATCTTAAAAATATATATTTTCTTACCTTTTTTCTCTCTAATTTTTTAATAATCAAAAAGTACCTTCTTTTTAATATTTTTTCTTAACAGGTGGTAGGGTATAGAAATATACTTTTTTCGTCGAATTTCAAGAAAATTGCTCTTGTGTAATATAAAATTATTAAATCTTAAAAAATATTTTTTTAATTTGTCGTCTCTAATCTAATCTAATAATGAAAAAACTTCATATCAAATTTAAATTTTTTGGAGATACAAATATAAAATTTTTGCGAATTTCAAGCAAAATATTTCTACTTTAATACAAATCTTAAAATATATATATATATATATATTTTTATAATTAAAAAAGTACTTCTTCAATTTTTTACATAATTTTTAATTAACAGATGGTAGGAGATACAAATTTATTTTTTACGGCGAATTTCAAGCAAATTGCTTCAAGTTTAATATAAAATTATCAAATCCTAAAACATATATATTTTTAATTTGTTCTCTTTAATTTTTTAATAATCAAAAAAGTACCTCTTATTTTTTAAAACATTTTTTATTAACAGATGGTAGAAGATAAAAATATATTTTTCTGCGAATTTCAAGCCAATTGCTTCTAGTCTAATATAAAATTATCAAATCTTGAAAAATATTTTTTTTTAATTTTTTTATCTTAAATTTTTTAATATTCAAAAAAAAACCTCTTCATTTTTTTTTAATATTTTTTATTAACAAATGGTAGGAGAGAGAAATTTATTTTTTACGGCGAATTTCAAGCAAATTGCTTCTAGTTTAATATAAATTTATCAAACCTTAAAAAAGTATTATTATTTTAATTTATGTCTCTTAATTCCTTCTGATTATTTTAATAATCAAAAAAATACCTCTTCATTTTTTATATAATTTGTAATTGACAGATGTTAGGGGATAGAAATACATTTTTTTTTGCAAATTTCATGCAAAATATTTCTAGTTTAATATACAATTATCAAATCATATTTTTTTAATTTTTTCTCTCTAATTTTTTAATAATCAAAAAGTACCTCTTAAATTTATCAAAAGTTTTTTATTAACAGATAGCAGGAGATATAAATATACATTTTTGGCGAATTTCAAGCTAATTGCTTCTAGTTTAATACAAAATTATCAACTCTTAAAAAATATTATTATTATTATAATTTTCTTTTTCTTAATTTCCTCTATTTGAAAAAAGTAGCTCTTAATTTTTTAAGAATATTTTTAATTAACAGATGGTAGGAGATAGAGATATAAATTTTATGCCAAATTTCAAGCAAATTGCCTCTAGTTTAATACAAAATTATAAAATCTTAAAAAGTTTTTATTATTTTAAGCTATTTTTCTTTATTTTTTTAATTTTTTAATAATCAAACAATTACCTCCTCATTTTTAAAAATAACTTTTTTATTAACAACTAATAGTGTTACTGTCTTAGTTTCATGATTGTGTTCCTGGTGCTTACTCTAAAACAATTATAAACGTGATTCCAGTCGAAATTTAATATTTAATAGGAATATTTGAAACCCCTTATTTAAGGATGGCTTTGAAACAGGTGTGGTTATTACCGACTAAGATGAATCTTTGGTTCGTTTAATGTGCTGTCCCAAATCATTTCCACTTTATCGCTGTCCATTCGTGTCAATTATTTATTTATATTAAATATTTTTAATTTCGACAGCAATCACCTTTATAATTGTTTTAGATTAAGTGCCAGGAACACCATCATGAAACTTATGGATCGTCTTACTGACACTATAAACTATGAATAAAATTTATTTTACAAAAATTGAAAATTTTTTTGTTTATATATTTATAAAATAAATACAAACAAAAATTAAAAAATATATATTTTTTAAGATTTGATAATTTTGGATCGTCTTACTGGCACTATAAACTATTGATAAAATTTATTTTACAAAAATTGAAGATTTTTTGTTTATATATTTATAAAATAAATACAAAAAATAAAAAATTTATATTTTTAAGATTTGATCATATATATTAAAGTAGAAGCAATTTGCTTGAAATTAGTCCATTTCAATATATTTCTATCTCCCAGCAGAAAAAAGTTACGATTTTTTTAAATTGCCTTATGACAAAATTCCTGATTTTCGTTACACTCTAGTGTCTACAATTTCATATAGTTTCTGTTTTACAAAAAACATATTTCAAATCGTCAGCTTAATTCTAAGAGACATTTTTTGAATTCTCCATTTTTACATATTCCGATTGAAAACGTTGGACTACATCGGAAAATGAAAAAAACGCGATATCGAAAAAAGTGCCAGTTACGCCCTCTTGGAATTATTGCTGATGAAAAATGATTTCCGTTTCTATTTTCCCAAGTATTAAATTAAACATTAATTGTCAATTAAACATGTGTCTTCATATTTCCAAAGTTAAATATAAAAATGGTTTTCATCATTTCATAATTTTAATTATTGCTGATGAAAAATGACTTCGATTTCAATTTTCACAAATATTAAATTAAACATGTGTGTTCATATTTCGAAATTTAAATTAAATTAATTAATTAAACCTTTTTATAAAACCTTCTTCGATATCATGACATACATTCTTAATTACCCCCTAAACTATTTCCTTGATCTTGCTCATGAATGATGACTGTTGTCTTACACCTACGAACTAATACTAATTAATACTTCCCATTGAGAAGCACACACTTTTTCTCTTTAAAAATTTGTAAAACTAAATGCACTCAATTTCTGAAATTCGTTTACTTTCTACCTAGAATGTAGTTGATTTTATTATAATTTAGAAATTATTAATCTTAAGATATTTCTATATATGTACATACAGGCGTAAAAACATCTTTGAATTCTCAAAAAATAATTTAATTGATGATTAAGAATGTTTCAAAAAAGAAATATTTAAAAAATGAAATTGCATGAATTTAAAATGATTTATTTAGTCTCTGAAGTGATTCGTAAAATTTTTTTTCATTGTTTTTATTTTAAAATTGAAAATGCAAAGTATAAAAAGAAAATTTAACAACCCTTGATTGCAATTAGATTTCATATATATTTCTAATTGATATGTGAATATTTCTACAGAATTCAAAGATGTTTTTAATTTTGTATAACTCAAATAAATTATATATATATATGAATATTGTAAACATTAACTCCATCTTGGCTGTTTGGCAACAATTGCTTAGAAATTAGATGGCGCTGCTAGCAACATAAAATTTTATTTTATTATTAAACAAGAATCTGCTTGAGATTTTATTGCCAACATTAATCTCAATCAATTGTCAAATCATGGGAACACAATTAAAAATTGGTCTCAAATTTTCCCAAAAAATATTTAAATGTGCCTAAATGGTCAAATTAAAAACTAGACCCATACATACTCATAATCATTTATCAAAGGTTTATAGAACAAATTTTCAATGTAAAATCACCTTTGATAAATCATTATGATGATGAATATATGACAGAGTCCGAAATTATTAAAGAATCCAGAATCAATTTCCTTCGGACAAAATTTAATTCTAGTTCTGAGTTCTGTAAATGATCCAAGGTTTATTTTGAGATATTAACGTTGAAAATCGAGCGATTGGATATATTTTAGAAATTAGATCAAAGTTTACTACTTTTAGTATTTTTTTCGATTTTAAAGAAACATCTTTCCTTTAAAAGCCTTTCAAAAATCAAAATTTAGAAATTTCTAATCTGAAAAATTAGATTTTTTCCACGAGTTATGACCAATTTAAGATTTTTTCAAAAATATGTGTTCATTCGCCTGTAACTCCTGAATCACTTGAGTTTTAAAGTGATATACCTTGTTTTGAAGGTAATTTCAATTACTTCTAAAATAGTAAGGTGTTATGGTATAGTGGCGTTAGATTATTTTGATTTTGGAAATGATTACATTAATTAATTTTTTTGAGATTTTAAAGTAGTGTTCAGAGATGTCTTTTCTAGCGACTGTGTTTAAATGATATGCTCTATTTTTTACGAATTTCCTTCAAAAATATTTGTTTGTGAAATCAACCAAAATTTCAGTGAAAAATCATCGGAATGATTATTTCTTCTTTAGTTTATTAATAAATAGAATAAAAATCAAAGAAAATGCAATTTTTGGAATTTTTTTTAATTTTTGTAAAAAATAAAAAAATATATTTTTCCATTAACTGCTTTATTTATATTTTTTATTGTTTTTATACCTTGTGTTTAAAAACTAATGAAGAAATGTATCATTGTGATGATTTTTCACTGAAATTTCTGGTTGAATTAAAAAAATGATCCATGTATTGGCTTCTCAACAGTCACGTGTGGGATCTCTGATCCCCCATTATTGACATAGCCACCGAGATGAAAATGAGTTTCAGGAAGACTGAACTGAAGACCGATTTCTTCTCGAAAAATTTCCACGTAAATTTCATACAGTTTGCGTTAAAGACTCACTACTTTGGAAGTAAGTTTTTAATATTTTCCTTTTTTGTTCGAGCGTATAGCTTTCCAATTTGGAAACGTCAAACGTAAACCTGAATATAAAAATAATAATAATTATAAAAATAAAAATAAAAATAAAAATAAAAATAAAAATAAAAATAAAAATAAAAATAAAAATAAAAATAAAAATAAAAATAAAAATAAAAATAAAAATAAAAATAAAAATAAAAATAAAAATAAAAATAAAAATAAAAATAAAAATAAAAATAAAAATAAAAATAAAAATAAAAATAAAAATAAAAATAAAAATAAAAATAAAAATAAAAATAAAAATAAAAATAAAAATAAAAATAAAAATAAAAATAAAAATAAAAATAAAAATAAAAATAAAAATAAAAATAAAAATAAAAATAAAAATAAAAATAAAAATAAAAATAAAAATAAAAATAAAAATAAAAATAAAAATAAAAATAAAAATAAAAATAAAAATAAAAATAAAAATAAAAATAAAAATAAAAATAAAAATAAAAATAAAAATAAAAATAAAAATAAAAATAAAAATAAAAATAAAAATAAAAATAAAAATAAAAATAAAAATAAAAATAAAAATAAAAATAAAAATAAAAATAAAAATAAAAATAAAAATAAAAATAAAAATAAAAATAAAAATAAAAATAAAAATAAAAATAAAAATAAAAATAAAAATAAAAATAAAAATAAAAATAAAAATAAAAATAAAAATAAAAATAAAAATAAAAATAAAAATAAAAATAAAAATAAAAATAAAAATAAAAATAAAAATAAAAATAAAAATAAAAATAAAAATAAAAATAAAAATAAAAATAAAAATAAAAATAAAAATAAAAATAAAAATAAAAATAAAAATAAAAATAAAAATAAAAATAAAAATAAAAATAAAAATAAAAATAAAAATAAAAATAAAAATAAAAATAAAAATAAAAATAAAAATAAAAATAAAAATAAAAATAAAAATAAAAATAAAAATAAAAATAAAAATAAAAATAAAAATAAAAATAAAAATAAAAATAAAAATAAAAATAAAAATAAAAATAAAAATAAAAATAAAAATAAAAATAAAAATAAAAATAAAAATAAAAATAAAAATAAAAATAAAAATAAAAATAAAAATAAAAATAAAAATAAAAATAAAAATAAAAATAAAAATAAAAATAAAAATAAAAATAAAAATAAAAATAAAAATAAAAATAAAAATAAAAATAAAAATAAAAATAAAAATAAAAATAAAAATAAAAATAAAAATAAAAATAAAAATAAAAATAAATAAAAAAATAAAAAATAAAAAATAAAAAAAATAAAACAATAAAACAATAAAACAATAAAACAATAAAAAAATAAAAAAATAAAAATAAATGTTATAAATGAAGTACAAATTTAAAATGTTACATGGCCCACCCTATAGAACAGAAGTTATTGAATTTTGGCCGGACTCGTTAAAAAATAATTTTTACCTCCCAAACATTGTAGCTGACAATATTATAACAAATCATTTTATATTAAAAATGTTTCAACAAGAAGTACGATTTTTTAATTTTCCAGCTTTTTCTAAAAATTAAAAAATGAGCTACGTTTTGATTAGTCCACTTTTCATGGGCAAAAAGTCGACTTGAGTTTACGTTTTATATGAAAATTATAAAACTTGATATCACAACAATTATTAAAAATATCAGACTGAATTCACTGTCAAGGAAATTGATTTAAACTCTTCCCAATAAAATTTTATGTTGCTAAGATGTGCTATAGATGTCGATAACAAATGCAAAATTTTTACTTCAATATGAGTTTACAATTTACAATTTTCTATCTTCTTTTTTCCCCTCCCCTTTCAACCCATCTCAACAATTCCAGCCCCAGTCTTACCAATTTGGACAACACTTGCTCACGTAATTTGGATATGCATGAATTGGACTACAATCCATCCAAAAAGGATTTGACCGATGCCAAGATTCATCATTTACTGGCCGAAGAATTAAAACCATACAGAAGGGTATGTATAATTAACGATAAATATAAAAGTAGCTTTTTCCTCTGGCCCACTAAGAAAAATTGGCTCAAGAAACAAAAGAATGCCAACAAATTATTGAATTGCTCATAGCCTTGTGTTCCTTGATAAATATCTAAAGTTTTATATATATATCTATTCGATAAGTTTTAAGTCTCATAATATAAGTCTCTCTCGCTCTGAAGGATGATAGTTTTCAAACATATTGAATTCCCACTATTGTATCACACCCCCACTTTAGTTGTATCACTCACTCACCCAACCAACTACACCCACCCACCCCCACCACCACTATAACTTAAGTTTTTATTTAGAAAACAGTGAACACGCCACCAACCACCCCGCCCTTGTTTAGTTTTAAGTTTAAATTTAACTTTAAGTTTAGTTTAAGTTTTTTTCTCTCTATTCACTTGAGATTTTCTTTTGCTGAATTTATATGATATTAAGAAAAAAAACCGAAATGATTTAATAATTTTCTTTTTTCTCTTTACTCCATTCCTTTAAACCGAAAAAAAAACAAAACCACCCCCACCGAACAACAACTTTGTTTCTTTGTCATCCATCATTTATGATCATATAAACTTTGCTTTATATGTTTGATTTGAAACAAAACCAAAATTGAATTTTTAAAAAAATTTTGCCAAAAATTCAAAATTTTTACAAAAAATTATACCACATCCAGGCCTCAATACAAATGGTACGAACTGAAAAAAAATAAACAACAATTGGTTGTATTTGTTCTATACTGCTCTTGTGTTTTAATTTTTTTCTTGGAGCATTTTCTTTTATTTTTTAATTATATTTTTTATTTAAAATTTTTTTATTTAAATTTATATTTTTCTTTTTTTTCCTTTAAGTTGAGTTCGTGTTTGTTTCTTGATGTTTTAGCACAATTCTTTAAAACTTTGTGTCTTTCTAACTATAACCACAAATTAATCAATTAATTAATTACCAACTAATTACCCACCATTAATTAATGTCTGATACTGAGTTTTGCCAATTCAATACTAACAATTTGTTGTTTTTCTTCTTCTAAATATACATGCAATTATAAATGTTGATTGTAAAGTTTAAATGCAAATTTATTTAAAGCTTTTCATTTGATATTGATTATAAACTAGATATTTATTTTGAATACCACATTGTAATACGTTCGAAACTGCTACTTGTTGTAATAATATGACATTTTATGAAGCTCGAAATAATCCATATTAATAATAGGAGGTTACATTTGGCAGTCATCATTTCAGGTGTAAAAATACTGTCTACTAAGTTTATGTTTTTAACACCCTGAAAGGCCATGTAAACTATTATACTCTTCATCGTTTTAAAAGATGTTGTGTTCGAGATCAAAAAAAAAATATTTTTTATATGTATTGAGACAAACTGATTCCAAAAAACAACACACCGTTTTGTTATGATTCATTTCATTAAAATTCCAATTTTCGCCGAAGTTACCTTTCACATTTGTACTATCAATTTGATAACATAGGTCCGATCCCACCCGCTTATATGTTCAACTAGCAGTGCCCACTACTTCGCACGCGGAAAAGCCTGTTATTTGTTATCAGTTTTATAAATTTCTGTTTTTGGATAGTATTTATTGAATTTTCTTTTGGTGGATTTAGATAAATCTAAATTAGTAATTTCGAATCCTCCTATTAGATAGCAGTCATACATAGTCACAGGAATGTACTTGTCGAATTGTACTATTTTAGCTGAACTTCCTCGTATGTATCATTTTTATCATATCCCAATAAGCACAAAGTCGGACTCGGATCCGATTCGGATCCGATTTGAGTCCGACATCTCGCTTTCTCTGTTCCGATTCGGATCCGATTTGAGTCCGAGATGTCGGACTCCGCTTTCTCTGTTCCGATTCGGATCCGATTTGAGTCCGAGATGTCGGACTCCGCTTTCTCTGTTCCGATTCGGATCCGATTTGAGTCCGAGATTTCGGACGCTTTCGATTCAGGTTTGCAGTAAAAATTTGGAGTTTTATTTTTATATTTATTAATGAATTTATTTATTATTTTGAATTTATTACTTAGTGTATATGTGGTGAAATAAGCTACATTTAGATGAAAAGTAATATGACATTAAAATTTAATTTATTAATAAGTATATGACTCACATGTAACAGACATCATATTAGTGTATAAGTGGTACAAAATACAATTCATTTGTCAATTTTATTTTGAAAACCTTTTTTATATGTAATATGTTGTGCTCATTGGGCAAATCTTCAAACTCAATATTATTAGTCTTGAATATACAGTTTATATTAATGGTAATTGAAGAAGAAATGTCTTCGACTGATTTCAATGGATAGCCATGAACAATATAGTCCTATCAACTCGTTTGATATCAGAATTCATTTCGTTTTCGGATACGAAATCATTTGGAGATCGGATACGAACTCATATCTATTTGGTTTCGAGAACGGGTCCGATTTCGGTTCGAGATCGGTCACGAGAACGGGAGCAATTCCCTCTTCGATATCGGGCCGAGAATTTAGTCCGACTTCGAAATGATATCGGACCCGAACTCAAAACGATGTAGGAACCAACATCGTTTTGAGTTCGGGTCCGATATCATTTCGAAGTCGGACTAAATTCTCGGCCCGATATCGAAGAGGGAATTGCTCCCGTTCTCGTGACCGATCTCGAACCGAAATCGGACCCGTTCTCGAAACCAAATCAGAGAAGTCGGATCCGATTCGGATCCGATGTGCTTATTGGGATTCTACACGATTTCGAACAAAAACTTACAACCGCAGAGCCTTTTATATACTCGATTTCGTGGAGCCGGCCATTTTATAACTTTTGCACCTTTTTCCCAAAAAGTACACAATTTGAAAAATCACTATAGGTAACATGTGTTCTCGCTTCTCCCCTAAAAACATGTACTTTATTTGGTACCGCGTTTATCCCTTTTCAATATTTCAGTTGGTACATTTTTTATCCCTTTTTGTCCAGCTCGCCCCTTAATAGTGTAAAAATGCATTTACATTGCGCTTCTCTGCGGTGGGGGGAATTTACGTACCAAATTTCACGATTCTAGCTGTATTACTTAATACTTTAGTTGGTACCAGTTTAATCCCTTTTTGTCCCGCTCATTCATTAAAAGTACAAATTCCGAAAAATCAATTTACATTGCCCATTTACGTGGTCGGAGGAATGTAGTCTCCGAATTTCACGATTCTAGCTACTATACTTTAGTTTGTACCATTTTTAACCCCTCTCATCCCTTATAAGCACAAATTTCGAAAAATCTATATATATTGCATTTCTACGTTGCGCTTCTCAACTATAGCTACAATGCCTTTTTTCCCGCTCGCCCTTAAATGTAAAAAATCTAATTTTACTGCTCTTCTACAGAGCCCAATAATTTAGTTGGTACCATTTTTATTCCTTTTTGTCCCGCCCGCCCCATAAATGTACAAACATGCATTTATTTTCCGCTTCACGACTCTAGCTGCACTACTTCAGTTGGTACCATTTTTATCCCTTTTTTCCCGCTCGCCCTTAAATGTAAAAATTTCGAAAAATCTATTTATGTTGCAAGTCTGCGTTGTCAGATAAATGTAAATATCGATTTTTACAAATATAGCTACATTACTTAATTTGGTACCATTTTTATCCCTTTTGGTCTCTTTCCTCCCTTAAAAGTAAAATTTTTCGCAAAATCCCTTTTTCCGACTCTAGCTGTACTACTTCAGTTGGTACCATTTTTATCCCTTTTTTCCGCTCGTCCTTAAAAGTAAAAATTTCGAAAAATCTATTTGTGTTGCAAGTCTGCGTTGTCAGGTAAATGTAAATATTGATTTTCACAAATATAGCTACATTACTTAATTTGGTACCAATTTTATCCCTTTTTCCCCGTTCGTCCTTAAAAGTAAAAATTTTGAAAAATCTATGTTGCAAGTCTGCGTTGTCAGATAAATGTAAATATCGATTTTCACAAATATAGCTACATTACTTAATTTGGTACCATTTTTATCCCTTTTGGTCTCTTTCCTCCCTCAAAAGTAAAATTTTTCGCAAAATCCCTTTTTCCCAACTCTAGTTGTACTACTTCCGTTGGTACCATTTTTATCCCTTTTTTCCCGCTCGCCCTTAAAAGTAAAAATTTCGAAAAATCTATTTATGTTGCAAGTCTGCGTTGTCAGATAAATTAAAATATCGACATAAATATAGCAACATTACTTAATTTGGTACCATTTTTATCCCTTTTGGTCTCTTTCCTCCCTTAAAAGTAAAAAAATTCGAAAAATCCCTTTTTATAGCTCGTCTGTATGGTAAGTGCAAAGCACACACACCGAATTTCATGTTTCTAGCTATATCCGCTATATTCAGCTATATTCAGGACAAATGTTCGATGTTTATCCCTTTTTTGGTCCCATTTTACCTTCTAAAAGTACGAATTTCTTAGTCCACACAGTTCATGTGTAATATACGTTTGAAACTATAGGCAAGTGATGTTAGGTAGCCATGTTGCCCCTTAATAGGCTTACAAAGATTCAAAGAATATTTTCAAAGAAAATATTTTAAATACTTATTCCCACCCTGTGATAGCGTTATAAATGTCAAATTAAAGAGCAGAATATCTCTAAAAACTTAAAATTCCATGTTTCTATCTGTATTACATTAGCAGTAACAACCATTTCGAATGTACACTATCATAAAAAAATATAGATGCAAAATTGTCTTGAGTCAGGACAATATTCCAGATATTCATCATAACGGTATTAGTGTCAAATTAAAGAGGAGAATATCTGTTAAAAATACTTCAAATTTCATGTTTCTATCTGTATTAGTTTAGCATTAACAACCATTTAAAATTTTCCCTCTTAAAAAGTAAAATATGAATAAAGTAAGAAATATTGAAATGGTTCTAAATTCTAAACTAATACAGATAGAAACATGAAATTTGAAGTATTTTTAACAGATATTGTCGTCTTTAATTTGATACTTATACCGGTGTCAGAGGATGCCAAATAGGTATTTAAGATTTATTTTTATTTATATATTTTTTTGAAAAATTTTAGCCTTTGAAACTTTATAGTCCGTTGAAGGGCCACCAGGGTGAGGAAATGAAAAACTGAAAACGCCAATTAACTCCATTTCACCTAGAGTTTCAGACGTATATCATAAGGTTCAAGTATAACAATTTTTTTTACTTTTTATACGGTGTTATAGGTTTTTTCGCGCTATCAAAAACATTTTTTCTCTCTTTTTCTACGTGGTCAGAAATTTACATACTAAATCAAGAAATCCATTTCTGTTGCAAGTCTACGTTGTCAGAGGAATTTACACTCCAAATTCTCGACTATAGCTGCAATACTTTAGTTGGTACCATTTTTATCCCTTTTTGTCCCGCTAAACTCCTATAAGAACAAATTTCAAAAAAATCCATTTAGATTGCGCTTCTACGTTGTTAGGGAATTTAGACTCCAAATTTCGCAACTCTAACTGCACTATTTTAGTTGGTACTATTTTTATCCCGCTCACCGTTTATAAGTACAAATTTCGAAAAATTCTTTTTGATTAGCGCATCTAAATTGCCAATACTTTAGTTGGTACTACTTTTATCCGTTGCCAGAGGAATTTACACTCCAAATTTCACGATTGTAGCTACAATACTTTGGTTGGTACAATTGTTATCCCGTTTTGTCCCAATCACCCCTAATGAGTACAAATTTCGAAAAATAAATTTAGATTTGCGCTACTACGTTGTCAGTGGAATTTACATACCAAATTTCACGATTCTAGGTGTAATACTTTAGTTGGTACCATTTTTATCCCTTTCTGACCCGCAAGCCCCTTAAAAGTAAAATTTGCGAAAAATCCTATTTTACTTCGCTTGCTCCACTGGTACCGTTATCATAGGGTTCGAACAAATATTTAAAATAATTTTTAAAATATTATATTCTTTGCAACTTTAAAGTACCTCAATTTTCCTATAGTTTCATGCCTATATCATACGATTGAAGTGTAACGATTTTTTGTCGTACGGTGTTATGAGGGTTTTCGGTAATATATTACTAGCAATGGCAAGCTATCTAGAAATTGATTGCACCGCTTAAGAAAACATTATCCTTGGTATACGATGTCTCCCACTGTACATAAGGTCTTAGTCCACGGAAGTAGTATTATAAAGTCGGTAGGCTTGCCTATTGGCTGCATTTCTGGAAGCCAGTAATAAAGTCGTCAAGAGTTTTCGAGCTGAAAAGACCCAAAGTGTTCACGAAAGGTAAGGTAAGGTCTTTTGGTAACATATAACCCACAAATAAGCCACATACATCTATAGAAGGAGAAAAAAGTCAAATACTTGTCACCAGAAGCAAAAAAGCTCTTATAGATTGTAGATAATATAATATAGTATAGTAAAGTATTTGTTGGTTTTCCAACAAGAGGTGTTATTTTGAATATATTTTCTGGAGACTGTTCCTGAACTATTGCTTTATGTGAAAGTAAAATTTGCAACATTTGTAGCCATTATAATACTATTAATTGAACATATAAGCGCGCAAATCTTAAAAGTACCTTCATTGAAAATTGGAAAATTGGAATTTTAGTAAAGAATTGAAAAATTTTATCAATCATTTTTTTTGTGGTGATATTATGCCTCAGCATGCAACAAAGTAAAGGGTGATTTTTTAAGAGCTTGATAACTTTTTTTTTAAAAAAAACGCATAAAATTTGCAAAATCTCATCGGTTCTTTATTTGAAACGTTATATTGGTCCATGACATTTACTTTTTGAAGATAATTTCATTTAAATGTTCACCGCGGCTGCGTCTTAGGTGGTCCATCCGCTTAGTCCAATTTTGGCATTTCCACGTTTTTGAGTAACAGAGACCCAATTGGTGCGAACGGCGACGAATCGAAAATTGGTGGTCATCATTAACACTGGCCGATACAGCTGCGATATTTTCTTCAGTTCGCACTCTACGTAAGCGTGTTGGTGGTTTAATGTCCAACAATGTAAATTTGGTGCGAAATTTAGTCACAATAGCCCGAATAGCCGCTTCAGTGGGTCGATTAAACTGACCATAAAATGGAAGCGCGCAATGAACTTTCTTAACAGAGCACGCATTTTGATAATAAAATTCAAGAATTTGCAAGCGTTGTTCGTTTGTAAGACGATTCATGATGAAATGTCAAAGCATACTGAGCATCTTTCTCTTTGACACCATGTCTGAAATCCCACGTGATCTGTCAAATACTAATGCATGAAAATCCTAACCTCAAAAAAATCACTCTTTAGTTTCTAAGGTCTCGGAGAAAAGACTGCCTATATTTGTCGCAGTTTATCGCATTTTGTAAATTGTCTGTCCTGAAAATTATTAAATTTTTATCATTTGATCTTCTTGAGAACATTTGTTATCAGGTTTTTCTATTTTGGATATGTAGATCCTATTTATTCATTATGAATATCCCCATTAGGATAAATCACTTTAAGCTGATCATCAAAACAGTACAGGAAATGTATCCATCGAATTTCACTGTTATATGTGACCCGCTTCCCTCTTAAGGTAGGAAGGATTCCTTTAGATTAATCGTCTCCATGGTTAGCTGGAAGTGTACACCGATTCTAGCTCTTTGGCACGCTTTCCCCTTATAACGTGTGTCATGGCAACCCTTTTTTATAGTGTCCCACTTGAAACGAAATTCACTACTGCAGATGCTGGCTGGCACCATTTTTATTCCGCTTCCCCGGTAATATACAAATTCTGAAAGTTAATTTAGGGATGAATCCGCCAGAATTCACTAATGCATTATCATTATTATTATCACGTTTTGCAGCGTTTCTTCCCTAAAATTATAAAACTTTGACTGGTACCACTTATTTCCCGCTTCCCGCTATTAAAATACAAATTTTGAAAAATTATTATTATATTTCCCATTCTAGTTACCATTTTTATCCATTTTTGTGATACATTCCTCTTAACGTACACATTTTGTAAATCTATTTATGATCTTGTACGCGTTCAGAGAGGAACTGCGATCCGAATTTCCGCGATTCTAAATGGATCACTTTGATTGGTACCATTGTATCCCTTTATGTTCCCATGTCCCCTTAATAGTAATACACCGCCAAATTCATGATTTTAGGTAGTACGGTGGTTCCACTTCCGCTTTTGCCCCCTCCACTTTTTACCCATAAATGTAGGAATTTCGAAAAATCATTTCTGAGTATGGGTCTTCGTCATATTGTTTGGGACCTCCAAATTCCATGCATTGACTCTGTCAGTCAGGCAAGAATTTTATAAGTTTTGTCTCAGAGGTCTGCGTTTTCATCTCTTATGATATTCAATTTTTATTTGAATTTTATTTATTATTGCTATTTACTTAGATTATGTTGCTAATATTTTTTTATTTTTTGTATTATAAGTTTGCCTGATCTTTAGTTCCTTTTTCCATTTTATATTCAACTTTTAACACCTGTTGTTTATTAATGTTAATGTTTTACAGCACAATTCAGTTAAATAAAATAATCAAATTTAATATTTACACGCTTTGATAAAAAAATCATTAACATTTACATAGCCATTGTCATTCATACGTAGAGTAGAGAAGAGTGTATGTGACAAAATTTTAAATGCAGATCATGTTAATGATATGGTGAGACACTAAATAAAAGAACCCAAAATAATGGACCTGTTTTAGGACACCTTTTTCAATTGTAATTCAAAAGACATCACTTGAAATTCAAAAGACACCAGTTAAAATTCAAAAATTCCATTTGCAATTTAAAAAATATCACTTGAAATTCAAAAATTTCATTTGAAAATCAAAAAATGTCAATTGAAATTCAAAAGACAACATTTGAACTTCAAATGTCGTCATTTGTAATTCAAAATACATCATTTCAAATTCAAAAGACATCATTTCAAATTCAAAAGACATCATTTGAAATTCAAAACTCTTCATTTGAAATTCAAAATACATCATTTGAAATTCAAAAGACATCATTTGAAATACAAATGACATCATTTCAAATTCAAAAGACATCATTTGAAATTCAAAACTCTTCATTTGAAATTCAAAAGACATAATTTGAAATTCAAAAGACATCATTTGAAATTCAAAAGACATCATGTGAAATTCAAAAGACATCATTTGAAATTCAAAAGACATAATTTGAAATTCAAAAGACATCATTTGCAATTCAAAAGACACCATTTGAAATTCAAAATTTTTCATTTGAAATTCAAAAATTATTCCATTTGTAATTCAAAAATTATTCCATTTGCAATTCAAAAAGGGTAAACAAAATTATTTAAGCAAAATATACATTAGGTTGGGTAGCATTTATTTATTTCTGTAAATTTTAATATTCTGCTGTTTAGAAAACAGATTTACGTACCTCCCACGCAAATCACTCTAACCTATTAAATTTAAAGATTTTATAACATCTATACGGACGATCGGAAATTTGGTCATTGGTAATGTTTTCATAGACGTTATATACACCTGCAATATGAGCTATATTGCAATACCTCTCACACAAATTGGCATAAGCTTTGGTTAAAATAAAACTGATCAGTAACAATTTAATATTGGAAATGGTTTTACAATCACCTGTAAAATAGGTGATGATTTGTTGTACCTCCCACACAAATAATCCGACCCTAAGTAAAATTATATGAAGATGCTCTTTGAGCTGGTGAAGGTTATAAACTATATATGAAATTACCGACATTTTACATCATTATAATTATTAGTTTATTGGGTTTGTTTTCAAAACTGCAGAATATCCAATTTTGCAGAAAAAATAAATGCTACCCCACCTAATGTATATTTTTCTTAAATAATTTTATTTGCATTTTTGAATTTCAAATGGAATTTTTTGAATTTCAAATGGAATAATTTTTGAATTTCAAATAAAAACTTTTGAATTTCAAATGGTGTATTTTGAATTACAAATGACGAGTTTTGAATTTGAAATGACGAGTTTTGAATTTGAAATGACGAGTTTTCAATTTCAAACGATGAGTTTTGAATTTCATATGACGACTTTTGAATTTCAAATGGTGTCTTTTGAATTACAAATGTATTGAGTATTGAATTGCAAACGATGAGTTTTGAATTTCAAATGGGTTTTTTGAATTTCAATTGATATTTTTTGAATTTCAATTGATATTTTTTGAATTTCAATTGATATTTTTTGAATTTCAATTGGAATTTTTGAATTTCAAATGGTGTCTTTTGAATTACAAATGACGAGTTTTGAATTCCAAACGATGAGTTTTGAATTTCAAATGATATTTTTTTGAATTTCAATTGATATTTTTTGAATTTTAATTGATATTTTTTAATTTCAAATGATATTTTTTGAATTTCAAATGGAATTTTTGAATTTCAAATGGTGTCTTATGAATTACACTTGAAAATGGTGTAGAGGAGGAGATAGACTTTTAATTAGAATCAGATGTAAAACAATTACTGATTATTTTTTTTCAAATTTCTGGTTTCATTAGAAAAGTTGAACTTTGTAATTTAATAATGGAAGACAATATCATCCACGACTGGCTCGGCAGTACCTCATCCGATTAGCCCAATTTTTCAATACAGCCAAAAATACACACCAAATTGTGACTCGTTGTGGATGCATTGGCTTCCTAATAGTCACGTGTGGGTTCTTTGAACCCCACATGCGGCAATTTTGCTTATTGACATACCCAACGAGATGAAAATGAGCTTCATGAAGGCTGAACTGAAGGCTGATCTCTTAAATTTATTTTTTCCAACTTAAATTTCTTACAATGTGCGTCAAAGATTCGCTACTTGGGAAGTAAGTTTTCAATATTTCCAATTTATGTTCGAGCAAATGTCAAACATAAACCTGAAAATAAAAATTAATGTTATTCTAACTTTCAAAGTCAAAGATAAAATTTAGAATTTTAAATAACCCTCCCTATATTATACTCAAAAGCCCTCTCCAGTAGACTTGGAAAAATATTTTTAAATAATTTTTTTTTTATGTTTGAATATTATTAGAGATCTGAATCCAAAAAACTCCTCATGCCACGTCCATGCGTAGCCTCTTTTTTAGTATTTGCCACACTCTAGGGACACATAGATGGCAGTACAGTCCACATTTTTAATCATATTTCATATAAATTGAAACAGTTTGAAATTATTTTTAATAACAAGTAAATATAAAATAAATGTGTTTTTTCTAATATGAGTTTTGATAATTGTTGATTGCGAAAATACTATAACTACCACGACTACTAGTAGTAGTCTCTAACCCAACTAATTATAACAATTAACTAGTAGAACAGATTAAAGTTCAATATAACAACACTATGCAACAAAATGGGAAACAAATTGTTGTGATACAATAACTAGTATATTTTTTATGCAGAAAAATAGTCAAAATTTAAAATTGTAATTTTGTTTTTTTTTATTATTAAAGTGTCGATTTTTAAAAAAGTTTACTCCACAGATGTTAACATAATTCAAAAACGACTTTATTCACAAAAATTTCAAAAAATCAAAAAATGAATAAAATTTTCGATTTTTAAAAAGATTGTTCCACAGATATTAATATAATTCATAAACGATTTGTCCGATGTTATTCATAAAAATATCAAAAAATCCGAAATCTAATTATCTTCAAGTCTTACTAACATTATTTTTCAATCTAACAAATAACATCGGATCGAAATTTAAGAAAAAAAAACATATCCATAAAATGTAAAATTTCCACCATGTTTGGCAATAATATATTTAAAATAAAAAATATAGTGCTCATTGTATCACATTTTTGTTGACGTTGTTGTATTCTATAATTAACGTATTTAGTTAAATACCTACTTACCTAAATATGTACAATATTTACTTACCTACCTACATGCATACATACATGAGTGTCTATGTATACTTTCTACTTCTATTGTGTTCTGTAAAAAAATATGTATTTTCTGAACGTTGTTTTGTTTTTAATTTTTTTCCGTTTTCATTTAATTTACGTTGTTAATTATGCTACCACAAAAAAAAACGAAAAACAAATATCAACTTTTTTATGTTGCGAGTGTTTAGTAAAATTAAGTTTTTAATTTTTACAGCACCGTCGTCTTAGTTATAGCCGTCACGCAGTAGATGACAGAGATCTATCCACACAGGTGAGTACACCAGACAGACACACAGAAACAGGTCACACACATACAAGTACATTACACTGGGTCGCAGTCCAACGCAGAATAAAAGTTTGGATTGTTTTAAGCCGTTTGTGAAATTGTCCTGAAAGCACCCCTAAATGTCATGATATCCGAGTGTATTTTTTATGTTGCACCACCGATGAGTTATCCCCACACAGTATATGAAATATGTCTATTGCTAAAGTGTATATAGTTGAGTGTGGTTCTCCTCCTTTCTATTGCCAAACAAAAAATTACCTTCGTAAGAAGAAACAATTTGATCGAAATAGCCGGAATTTTTTATTTAATTAACTTGTTTTTTTTTTTTAAATAACTTATTGATCGAATTATTGGTGGTTTTTTGTGCGGTTTTTCAAAGTGACAATGAAAACTTATTCATGTTTTGAGAAACATAAATAGCAGCAATAAATACCTTTCGAATGATGCCTAAATGATGAACATCGGAAGAAATTTGTAGTCGCACAGTGTAATATTTGCCTACAAGCTACGCGAAAAGTTAGAAGAAATAGACCTAGGACCTTGTAATATTGCAAACATCTCTTATATTGTCAAATTAGATCAGAAATTTTTTTTGTTTAAAACCACCCAAGTAACATAAAATGGAAAATCGTCATATGTTTCTGATTTTAATATATACGTTGTTAATACAAATCTGACTTCATTTAATTTTCCACAATTAAATGAAAATTGCCAGTGCCACACCCAAAGCTCATATGGGCATTTTTAATTTTTTACGATTTCGAAATCTCAAATAAAAATACTTGTATCTTTCAAACGATATTAACCATCTCGTATAACTTAATAAATAACAAAGACTTAATATATCAGTTCAACATTTCCAAAAAAATCTGGTGGTAATGGCTTACCGTTTTCAGTTAATCAATAAATCATTTCAACTATCCTACCAAATCATTCCTACAAAACGTATTAACTGATTGGAACATGAATATTTTTCATTGCATACTTTTAGGGTTAAAGTTTCCATTGAAAAATTTACGGAGTATTTAAAGCACAGATGTAGCTAAACAATTTTTTTTGAAGAAAAATTAAATCACAATTTAAAAAAAAATAAATGTTTATATTTTTATTTTATTTTTTTAATATTAAAAAAAATAAAAAATTTTTAAAGAAAAAATCAAATTTTTTTTTTTTAATATATTTTCGGTAAAAATCATATTTAAAAAAATGTAAATGTTTTTATTTGTTTAGTTAATTTTTCACATTTTTGAAAAAAAAAATGGAAATTTGGAAAATTAAAAAAAAATAGTTTCTTTTATTCCTTTAAAAACCAACAAGAAGAAATTATTGAAGAAAAATTAAATCACAATTTTCAAAAAATGAAATGTTTATATTTTTATTTTATTTTTTTAATATTAAAAAAAATATTTTGTTTTTAAAGAAAAAATCAAAACCTTTTTTTTAATATTTTTTCGGTAAAAATCATATTTAAAAAATGTAAATGTTTTTATTTTTTTAGTTATTTTTTCACATTTTTGAAAAAAAGGAAAGGAAAAAAATAGGAAAATTAAAAAAATATATATTTTTTTATTCCTTTAAAAACCAACAACAAAAAGTTTTTTTCATATTAAAAAAACAAAATAATTTAAAAAAATCTAAATTTAATTTTTTTTAATTCAAAATTTAATAAAAAAAATAGACGCACAGATGTAGCTAAACATTTTTTTTTGAAGAAAAATTAAATCACAATTTAAAAAAATGAAAATGTTATATATATTTTTTTTTAATATTTAAAAAAAATAAAATTTTTATAAAGAAAAAAACAAAATAATTTTTTTTAAATATTTTTTCGGTAAAAATCATATTTAAAAAAATCTAAATGTTTTTATTTTTCACATTTTTGAAAAAAAAATAAAAAAGGAAAGGAAATCAAAATTAAAAAAATCGGAAAATTAAAAAAAATATATATTTTTTATGCCTTTAAAAACCAACAACATATTTTACAGAACAAAAATGTTTTTCATATTAAAAAATTAAAATTAAAAACAAAATAATTTAAAACATCTAAATTTAGAAAAAAAATATTTTTCAAATCAAAATTTAATCAAATTTCAAAAAATCAAATTTAGAAAAATAAAAAGTTAAAGAAAAAATAAAAATTTTTGAAAAAAAAAATATTTTTTCAATTTTCCGTTTTTTCCACAAAAACAAAGTAATTAATAAAATATAAATTTAGAAAAAAACATTTTTTAAATCAAAATTTAACATTTTTTGAAAACAAAATCAAAATTAGAAAAATAAAAATTTAAAGAAAAAATAAAAATTGTTGAAAAAAAATCAATTTTCCGTTTTCTTTGCCCAAAAACAAAATAATTTAAAAAAATATAAATTTAGAAAAAAAAAAATATTTTTAAATCAAAATTTAACATTTTTTGAAAACAAAATCAAAATTAGAAAAATCAAAATTTAAAGAAAAAGTAAAAATTTTTGAAAAAAATCTTTTTTCAATTTTCAGTTTTTTGACGCAAAAACAAAATAATTAAAAAATATAAATTTAGAAAAATATTTTTAAATCAAAATTTAACATTTTTTGAAAACAAAATCAAAATTAGAAAAATAAAAATTTAAAGAAAAATAAAAATTTTTGAAAAAAAAATCTTTTTCAATTTTCCGTTTTTTGCCCCAAAAATAAAATAATTAAAAAAATATATATAAATTTAGAAAAAAAAAATATTTTTTAAATCAAAATTTAACATTCTTTTTGAAAACAAAATCAAAATTAGAAAAATAAAAATTTAGAAAAAAATAAACATTTTGAAAAAAAATCTTTTTTCAATTTTCCGTTTTTGTGCCCCAAAAAAATCAATTCTCATGTTTATTTTATATAGGGTCCGCCATCTAACGTTTTTTTTTCAACTATTCAACCGTTGGACTATTACTTGTGGGGTGCCCTCAGCAGCCATTTGAATGAAATTATTTTCCATTATTAACCGGAAGGATTGTACTTTCAAATAAAAAAAGAAATTTGAGAAAATATTCAGTAGTTTTTTATAGCATTTTCAAAAAAAAAAGTTATTTTGCGGACCCTATAGAACAAAAGCTATGACTGCTTGAGTAAAAAAATTCATCATTCTGGTTTTTCTACAGTTTTCAAAAATTGAAAAAATAATATAATATATATCTTGCAATACCAAATGGGTTCACCAATTTAAAATCAAAGGATATTCGAAGAATTCTTACCCGTTGCACTGTCTAAACATTAAATGGGAAAAAATAAAAAAAACCTAAATTTGTTACAACATGTATAAAAATGGTCCAAAAAACATCTTGTGCATATTTCTTCCTCTGAAAAATGCAAACGTATCGTCCATCGTATGATTTTTCTTATTTTTTTGCTTAAAAAAATGACAGCTTTTTGAAGAGAAAAAATGCGAAGTTTCATTAGAATTTTCACAAAAAATTGCATAACTTTTGAACAGGACCTTCAATCAAAAAGAACCCTATGATGGAGAATAAACAATACTGTAATGAATAAAAAAAGAAAATGTTGAGTCAAAGAGGTTCAGTAGATTCTGAGATATTATACACACCAGTTTGAAAAAAGTCGCTTCGAGAAAAGCGCAAATAATAAAATTCATAATAAATTCATTAATTTATTTATTTAATAAAAACTAAAATTTTTCAATAATATTGCGTGCTGGAAATGTTTTTTTCACGTACATTTCTTACAGTTTGCGTAAAAGACTATGGAAGCAAGTGTTTAATAATTCCCAAATTTGTTCGAGCGTATAGCGTCCCATTTTGCAAATGTCAAACATAAACCAGAAAATAAAAATGAATGTTATTCTACCTTTCAAAGTCAAAATAATCGGTATCTTATAGGATTTTTTAGAAGAAACAACAGCTGTAACCTCTTAATAAAATTCCGTGTTGGTCCACCAAAAAAATCTAAAAGAAATTAATTGTCCCAAAAGGCTAACCGGAATACAAATATTTGAAAGTCAGAAAAAACAATGCCCCTAAAGGTATGCTGTACAAAATTTTTCTACAAATGTTGTGTTTTTAGTTGTTACTTTGAAAAACTTTAAAAAATCACTATAAATGTCTAATAATTCAAACCAAATCAAGGTCATAATCATTTTCAAAATCTTTTTATTTAAAAAATAGTTTAAACAAAATTTTAACTTAAAACAATTAACACTAGGAAAACTTGATTTTTAGTGGTGTTTTCTGAGCGTTTAGCTCACAGATAGCTTGATACGGGGACGAAAATCCAAATGTTACTCCTGATTGATCCAGCCTAATGTACATACATACGCACACACTCACACTTACACACACACACATCCAGTAACGAATGAACACTCAGAAACTGAGAACAAAATTTGTTGAAAAAGTAAAGACCACCGACCCTCTATTACTCACCAGGATTCGGAACGTTCACTCTTAATTGGATCGATGACTAAGTATCTGTAGTAGTGTGTAGTGTGAAAAGTGTTTAATTTTTGGAAATTTTACATTTTTTGAATAATTTATAAATTGTAATATTCACCACCTCCACCTCTTTCTTCTTCTTCTCACACTCTTTTGCAGGTTAATTACAAAATGCAAATGAACTTCCGACGCATGTTCAACGATCGTAAACATCATAAACGCAGTAAACGCGGTGCGAATAAGGTAACGTCCTCTCTCCTTTTTCATTACATTTCAGGGATTACACAGTGCAACATAGATATAAGGAGGGTTTCAAAAAAAGAAGAATGTATAAAAATAAATCTATGTTTATGCCCTGCTGCGAAGTTTAAGGGAAATGGAAATTTCTGGATATTTTCTATCGCAAAGCAGTTGAAAATGGTTTTCACGATAATCGCTTTCATATCGAAGAAGTGTCTGCAGAATATTTAAATTCTTAAAATATATTAAATATGTTGCACTGTGTTCTCGATTGATTTCATATCGAAAATCATTAAAATAATCTCACATTTGTCTCTTTCTTTCTTTCGCAGGATGGCGTTAAACAAAATCATGTATCATTCCACGACTTCCAACAGAATGGAACAACGAAACAATTCTCGCACGGTACGAGTAAGAATGAAACAAATTTACGCAAAAAACTAATCAGAAAACATTCTCACAATTCACTTAACAAATATCGTAGATTAGAAATAGGTAAATGGCTAAAAAAACAATTAATTTTCTAAAAACAAACCAAAAAAGTTTTAATTTAACTAAAAGTATTAAATTAAGAAATTTTAAATATTTTCATAATTTTTAAAATGAATTTATGCAGTTTGTTTAGTGATTCTTTTATAGTAACGTTCTCCACTGAATTGCTCTAACTTGATACGTATCAACGTTGTCTGTTTCATAGACTATTTGGTTATAGGATTAATGTTTAATTTTGTGTAAAATAATTGGGGTTTAAAGTCAAATAACAAAATAGCAGTTTTTAAAATAGTATCGGTCCTCGGAACCATATGACATTGTTTTAACCATTTTATATTGCTAAAGATTTAAAAGCTTTTTAAGTTCTTTAGAAAGGGAATGTTGCGTTAAAAAGTTCTCTCCAGGGAACTTTTCTTTAGAAAAAGTTCTCTCCAGGGAACTTTTCTTTAGAAAAAGTTCTCTCCAGGGAATTTTTCTTTAGAAAAAGTTCTCTCCAGGGAATTTTTCTTTAGAAAAAGTTCTCTCCAGGGAACTTTTCTTTAGAAAAAGTTCTCTCCAGGGAACTTTTCTTTAGAAAAAGTTCTCTCCAGGGAACTTTTCTTTAGAAAAAGTTCTCTCCAGGGAACTTTTCTTTAGAAAAAAGTTCTCTCCAGGGAACTTTTCTTTAGAAAAAGTTCTCTCCAGGGAACTTTTCTATAGAAAAAGTTCTCTCCAGGGAACTTTTCTTTAGAAAAAGTTCTCTCCAGGGAACTTTTCTTTAGAAAAAGTTCTCTCCAGGGAACTTTTCTTTAGAAAAAGTTCTCTCCAGGGAACTTTTCTTTAGAAAAAGTTCTCTCCAGGGAACTTTTCTTTAGAAAAAGTTCTCTCCAGGGAACTTTTCTTTAGAAAAAGTTCTCTCCAGGGAACTTTTCTTTAGAAAAAGTTCTCTCCAGGGAACTTTTCTGTAGAAAAAGTTCTCTCCAGGGAACTTTTCTTTAGAAAAAGTTCTCTCCAGGGAACTTTTCATTAGAAAAAAGTTCTCTCCAGGGAACTTTTCATTAGAAAAAAGTTCTCTCCAGGGAACTTTTCATTAGAAAAAAGTTCTCTCCAGGGAACTTTTCATTAGAAAAAAGTTCTCTCCAGGCAACTTTTCATTAGAAAAAAGTTCTCTCCAGGCAACTTTTCATTAGAAAAAAGTTCTCTCCAGGTAACATTTTATTAGAAAAAAGTTCTCTCCAAGGAACTTTTCGTTAGAAAAAAGTTCTCTCCAGGGAACATTTCGTTAGAAAAAAGTTCTCTCCAGGGAACTTTTCGTTAGAAAAAGTTCTCTCCAGGGAACTTTTCGTTAGAAAAAAGTTCTCTCCAGGGAACTTTTCGTTAAAAAAAGTTCTCTCCAGGGAACTTTTCGTTAGCAAAAAGTTCTCTCCAGGGAACTTTTCGTTAGCAAAAAGTTCTCTCCAGAGAGTGCAATTTTTTTTCTAAGGGAAATTTTTCTTTAGAAAAACTTCACGTCAAGGAAATTTTTCTTTAGAAAAACTTCACGTCAGGGAAATTTTTCTTTAGAAAAACTTCACGTCAGGGAAATTTTTCTTTAGAAAAACTTCACGTCAGGGAAATTTTTCTTTAGAAAAAAATTCACGTCAGGGAAATTTTTCTTTAGAAAAAAATTCACGTCAGGGAAATTTTTCTTTAGAAAAAAATTCACGTCAGGGAAATTTTTCTTTAGAAAAAAATTCACGTCAGGGAAATTTTTCTTTAGAAAAAAATTCACGTCAGGGAAATTTTTCTTTAGAAAAAAATTCACGTCAGGGAAATTTTTCTTTAGAGAAACTTCATGTCAGGGAAATTTTTCTTTAGAAAAACTTCACAACAGGGAAATTTTTCTTTAGAAAAACTTCACGTCAGGGAAATTTTTCTTTAGAAAAACTTCACGTCAGGGAAATTTTTCTTTAGAAAAACTTCACGTCAGGGAAATTTTTCTTTAGAAAAACTTCACGTCAGGGAAATTTTTCTTTAGAAAAACTTCACGTCAGGGAAATTTTTCTTTAGAAAAACTTCACGTCAGGGAAATTTTTCTTTAGAAAAACTTCACGTCAGGGAAATTTTTCATTAGAAAAACTTCACGTCAGGGAAATTTTTCTTTAGAAAAACTTCACGTCAGGGAAATTTTTCTTTAGAAAAACTTCACGTCAGGGAAATTTTTCTTTAGAAAAACTTCACGTCAGGGAAATTTTTCTTTAGAAAAACTTCACGTCAGGGAAATTTTTCTTTAGAAAAAATTCACGTCAGGGAAATTTTTCTTTAGAAAAAATTCACGTCAGGGAAATTTTTCTTTAGAAAAAATTCACGTCAGGGAAATTTTTCTTTAGAGAAACTTCATGTCAGGGAAATTTTTCTTTAGAAAAACTTCACGTCAGGGAAATTTTTCTTTAGAAAAACTTCACGTCAGGGAAATTTTTCTTTAGAAAAACTTCACGCCAGGGAAATTTTTCTTTAGAAAAACTTCACGTCAGGGAAATTTTTCTTTAGAAAAACTTCACGTCAGGGAAATTTTTCTTTAGAAAAAGTTTACGTCAGGGAAATTTTTCTTTAGAAAAAGTTTACGTCAGGGAAATTTTTCTTTAGAAAAAAATTCACGTCAGGGCGATTTTTCTTCAGAAAAAAAATCACGTCAGGGCGATTTTTCTTCAGAAAAAAAATCACGTCAGGGAAATTTTTCTTTAAAAATAAATTCATGTTAGGAATTTTTTAACAAAAATTTTATGTCGAGTTATTTTTCTTTACCGAAGTTTTGGGACAAAGATCGATCATTTAAATGACTTTAATAAACAGATTTGTAGACTATGTTTTTCGGCAGGAAAGAAAAGTTTGAAACACTCAAAAAAGTTATTGATTCAATGTTGCCATATTTGTGGATTCCAAACCTAGTGTTTACCTATTTTTGATTTGTAAATTTTGACGCCTTTTCGTTTACCGTCCCAAAAACAATATCCATCCGATCATCCATCGTCATGCATAAACTCTTCATGAATGTATAGTCAAACACAATTTGAATGGAATCGTTATCGTTATTTTGACATCGCAGGACTTGTATAATATGCATATTTCTCATAACAGGTGTAAATATATTCAGAATAAAAATATAGTCCTTAGAAGATGAAATGAATTATTTGGATTTATCAAAAAAAAAAACAGTTGCACAGCATTAATCTCAAATCATAAATTTCATTCTTTTTTATTCTCTTTCTTCCACCCTTTTAAACTACCATTCTAACAAAAAATAAAAATAATAAAATCTAAACACCAAAACCACCGAACATTGTGCACTAACTCGAAATTGGGCGACCGATATGTGAATATAACAACAAAATCGCAAACAAAAATCAATAAACTAACCAACTCACCAACACCACCCATCCATCATCATCATCTTCATCGTCGCCTTTGCTAACACCACCTCTCCCCGACATTATTTCCGTCGTCACCACAACACCAACACGAACCCCATCATCTCGCCTTCATTATCCTTTTTTCTCGCTTTGTCTTGTATTTTGACAATTAAAATTCCATAACTGAAGACAATTATATTAATGAAGTTCTTAATGAATCTGCAGAGGAGAATCCACCCAACAAACTCACCGAAGTCACGGTGGTGGGCGAAAACGATGACTGGGAGGATGGTCTCACCTTCACCGCCAAATCATCACGTAAGTATTGAAAGATCCGTTCTGGGATATATATGAATTTCTTTCTGTTTCTCCATAACATTCACAAAAGTTTTCGTTTCTATAATTATATATCTAAAGTTTTTTGTTTTTAATTTAAATAATATTGTTTTACTTTGTTATATTCTGTTATGTTTTGTTCCATTGCAATTTATTTTCTAAACAAAAAAATCATAACAATTTTCAAAGAAATTAAATTTCTTTCTGTCTCTACATCTCTCTGTCTCTGGTCTGTCGTCTATTAAAATTTCAAATTTAAAAATAAAAATCCGACATAAACTTCCCAACAACTTTTTGAGCTTAAAATAAAAATGTTTGTTTAAAATGTTAATCGAAAAAATAAGTATGATTTTACCTTACGTTTTTATTGTCCTCTGTTTGATATGTTTCATTGTCTTTAGTTCATAATATTTATATATAATATATATTTACCAAAAAACAACAACAAAAATGCCATAGTTTTGTTAAATATTTTATGTTTATTAGTATTGCAAATACAACAACAATTAGTCCAACCGAGCACAGTTGAACGTGACCCCAGTGTTTGAGTAAAATAGTTTTAAGCTTAAATTTGATATGTTAATGATGGAACTGGAACTGTGAAATTAAAATTATATATACATGCCTTAATCTTTAAAAATTAAATTAAGTAAAAAAACCAAGACCAATTGCAGATTAATTTTTTCGTAATTTTGTAATTTCAATATTTTTGCATCTTTGTAAAATCAATATGTTTCTACTTTGTAAATTTTTTAGAAAAAAGTTCTCCTCATGTAACTTGTTTTAGAAAAAAAGTTCTCCTCAGGGAGCTTTTTTATAAAAAGTTCTCCTCGGGGAGCTTTTTTATAAAAAGTTCTCCTCAGGGAGCTTTTTTATAAAAAGTTCTCCTCAGGGAGCTTTTTTAGGTAAAGTTCTCCTCAGGGACCCTTTTTTAAAAAAAGTTCTCCTCAGGGAGCTTTTTGAGAAAAAGTTCTACTGAAGGAGCTTTTTTAGAAAAAGTTTTTTTCAGGGAGCCTTTTTAGAAAAAAAATGTTTTCAGGAAGCTTTTTTAGAATTTTTTTTTTAGTTTTCTAGAAAAAGTTTTATTTAGGGAGCTTTTTTAGAAAAAGTTTTATTCAGGGAGTTTTTTCTCAGGTTACTTTTTTTAGAAAAAGTCCTCCTCGGATTTTTTTTAGAAAAAGTTCTTCACAGGGAACTTTTTTTTAGAAAAAGTTCTCCTCAGGGAATTTTTTTTTTGAAAAGTTTCTTCTCAGGGAGCATTTTTTAGAAAAAGTTCTCCTCAGGGAGCTTTTTTTAGAAAATTTTTTCCTCAGGGAGCTTTTTTAGAAAAAGTTTTATTCAGGGAACATTTTTTAGAAAAAGTTATATTCAGGGAGCTTTTTTTAGAAAAAGTTCTACTCAAGGAGCTTTTTTAGAAAAAGTTTTTTTTTTCAGGGAAACTTTTTAGAGAAAAATGTATTCAGGAAGCTTTTTTAGAAAATGTTTTATTCAGGGAGATTTTATAGAGAAAGTTTTATGCAGATAGTTTTTTATAAAAAGTTTTATTTAGGGAGCTTTTTTGAAAAAGTTTTATTCAGGTTACTTTTTTTTAGAAAAAATTCTTGTCAGGGATTTTTTTAGAAAAGGTTGTTCTCAGGGAATCTTTTTTGAAAAGGTTCTTCTCAGGGAACTTTTTTAGAAAAAGTTTTATTCAGGGAGCTTTTTTTAAGTTATTCAGGGAGCTTTTTTAGAAAAACTTTTATCCAGGCAGCTTGTTTTAGAAAAAGTTTTCTCCAGCGAGTTTTTTAGAAAATGTTTTCTCTAGGGAGCTTTTCTAGAAGATGTTCCCTCTATGGAGCTTTTTTAGAAAATGTACCCACCATAAATACATTTTTTTCAGAAAAAAATTCTCGCCAAGGAAGCTTTTTTAGAAAAAGTTCTCTCATGGGGATTTTTTAAAAAATGTTCTCTACAGGGTGCTTTTTTTAGAAAATGTTCTCTACAGGGAGCTTTTTTAGAAAAAGTTCTCTCCAAGTAGGGCTTCTTAAAGCCCTTCCAAGAGAATTTTTTCTTTAGAAAAAGTTCACGTGAAAGAAATTTTTCTTTAGAAAAATTTAAATAAAAAAATTTACATATAACTGTAGAGTGAACGTAAGATATTATTGTTTTTCAATTTTTTCTCGTAGATTTCAATCATATTTAATTTTTCATGTAACCCGTTCCACTGTGCTCGCTCGGTTTTTATTGTGAATTTTGATGTTTTTGACACATTCATTCAGAGTTGTACTTTTATTGTGGTGTAGGATCGATCATAAACCGGTTTGTGCGACTCACTCGCTCTAAAGTTAATAGAATTTTCTTTATTTTTCTCTTTCGTTAAAACATTTAAGTTAAATATGAAAACTAAATATATATTTTTAGGCTATGTTTAATGAATATTTTTTAATGATTTCTTTTTAAAAACTTTAACTATTTCTTGTTTTTCCGTTTATTTGTATTCTTCTATTCAAAAATCAAAAAAAATGTACCCAACTTACGCATTGCTAACCCTGTGTATAACGAATCTTATATCTAAAATCTGTTGAACAAAAAAAACTACACTCGAAAAAAAAACAAACGCAACTACAAAATATCGTCCAACTAAATACTATCTATATATGATATATACATTTATATTTACAAAATTTGTGAAATAAATCACAAACTGGAATATATACCTACAAACACACACACACCCACCCACAAATATATACACATATGTGTATATATATGTAATGACAGCGGATTCTGATCGTGCCAATAATAATTCATTAATTGCTCACATACAAAATCTGCCTGGTTTTGATGCTTCCAAAGCTCGCATTGTACAACATTATGCCACACCATCCTCACGGGAGCGGAGTGCCAGTGAGAGTCCCGAGAAATTACTTTCACCCGATCCTCCGATTGGTCCAACAGCGGCCGAATTAATACTGCCCTGGCGCAGGGATCGTTCCTATCAGAGCATTGGTAAATGCCGCATTCAACCGTTTAACATTTACTCTTTTACTCTGTCTCTCTCTCTATATATATAAACATGCATACATTTATAATTTTATAATCTGTCTCTCTCGCTCTCTCTCCTTAATTACAATAAGAAACAAATTAATTTTGATTAATCGAAACGCCAAATTTCATCGATTCATATATAATTAATATACATAAAGTTGATGCATTAAACAGATTTCATAATTGGCAATTTTTAGATATGTATTTGTAAACAAGAATTGAATTGAATTGAAATAACGTAGTACTACTTACTGTTCAAGTTCAAAGGCACTAGTTTGAATTTTGTGTTAAGCTTTTCTATTTTAAGTATTTTCTTTTGAATTATTTTACGTTTAATTTAATGGTTGGTATGATATTGGACGGAGTAGGTATTTAAAAATATACTCAATATATAAAAGTTCAGTCCACGTTGAAACCTATTAATCAGTTTCTGAAATGTGTAATATCTTTCAAGTTTTTTACAATTTCCTTTTTGCAAACTTCATGCAAATCTTCAACATGAAAACTGTTTTCCAAAATTTCATTTTAGTTATAATAGTCTCTAGTTTAGTACGCTTTCTGTAGCTTTTCTTCAATTCATTAGCCATCCTTATAGGTCGACTTTTCAAGTCTTCCTGAATCCCTCCTAGATAGTTTCCCATTCAAGTAAATCATTTGAGTCGAATCTCTTTGAAAGAAGACATTTTTACATCTGGGAACCACGAGTTGTCTCATTATCATTCATTAGTTTAAATTGACTACCATCTATACAAATGACAATTATACGTTCGATGGTATGAGTAACTTAAATTTAAATTACTCATACCACCCACTGTATATTCACATTAAAATTACTCATACCACCCGCTGTAGTTTATATCAATATTACTCATACTACCCATAGTATTTCATGAACCCTTTGAATATTAATGCAAAGTTTAAGCAACTATATGAATTTGCCTGGAGAAAATAGAAGATTTATCTTTGCCTAAGATTTTTGAATATTTTTGATTCGATTGCGTGTGCAAAATCTAAAGTATGGCTGGGATTTTATTTCTATCTGATTTAATTCATTTGTTCTACAATTCCATTCCATCTATACAAATGAAAAGTATGAGTAACTTTAATTTAAATTACTCATACCACCCACTGAATTTTCATATTAAAATTACTCATACTACCCATAGTATTCCATTAACATTTGTATTTATACCACAAGGATAGCCTGTGAATATTAATGCAAAGCTTAATCGAATTGATACAAAGAAAATAGTAGACATGAAAGATTTATTTTTATCACAGCTTTTAAAGTAGTTTGGATTAAATTGTTCACTGTATCACTGGCTTCAATCTTTCCCCTATGACGTCGATTTTATATGAAAAGAAACATAAATTGACCTATTATTTATTAATTTCATATACTATTTAATTTATGCCGATGTAATGTATGAGTAACTCTTTATACCAAATTTCATATTAAAATATTATTATAGTTAATATTACTCATAGTATTTCAGTTATAGGGTCTGCCATTTAAAAAACAGTTTCCAGTCACCGCCCAAAATAATGACTATTGTTTAACAATGATTTGCAAAATTGTTGTTGTATTTTTGTCCGATTTTTGTAATTACTAAACCCTTGAAAGCGCTTTAAATACATATTTTTATTCTCGACTACGTAAATTATCGGTCGAATTTCACTAAACAATTTTGTTCACAATTTGTGTTCGATGTTTAAAAATATTTTCTGAGGCATAAAATCAACAAAAAATATTTTTATTAGTGATTTCGTAAAAGCTATTTTTTAAGGATGTATTTTTTAATTTTTAAGTTTTATGGATAATCTTTAAAAATCTTATGACTATTTTTATACCCTCCACCCCCAGGATGGGGGTATACTAATTTTGTCATTCCGTTTGTAACACCTTGAAATATCGACCAAGGGTAGAAGACGAAATCACGCTAGCATCTAAACGAAAGGAGCTAGGTCAACCAAATTTTCCACAAATGCGTTATATAGTCGTAGATCGGTTGGGATTGCAACTAGGCGAAATCGGTCCAAAGGGAAAAAATTTTCCCTCATAAGGACTGAAAATACCCATAATAATCCCTTATGCTTTACAGTATTTAGGCATGTTTTTCCAATATGTCTGCTTGTGCTTAATTGATATTGGGTATGCTCATATTTATGTTATAGGGGGAACCTTATAACATAAAGGCGCATCATAAAGCGCTTTTAATGGGACAAAAGGGATAAAAATGGTACCTATCAAACGACAACAGCTAGAAACACGAAATTTGGTGTGTATGTTCCATTAATTTTTAAATTTAATTTTTTTTTTCAAAATTCGTACTTTTAAGGGGTAAAATGGGATAAAAAAGAGGGATAAAAATGGAACCAACCAAACGGTTGCTCCTAAAATAATGAAATTCGGTAAATACATTCCTCTAATTGTGTAGACTCGTAAAATAAACGGATTTTTCGATATTCGTACTTTTTGGGGTTAAAATGGAAAAAGGTGATAAAATAGTACCAACCAAATGACCGCTGCTAGAGTCATGACATTGCGAATATACATTTCCCTGACTACGTAGACACAAAAAGTAAAAGTTTTTTCCAAATTCGTACTTTCAAGGGATACAATGGGTACAGAGGGATAAAAATAGTACCAACTAAACGACTACAGTGTGTACATTAGGGCGTACCTCAAAAAAAAAGTTCGCCGTACACCTTCGAATATGAAGTATTATTGAAAGGTAGTTTCAAAAAAAAATTTTTTATTTTTTTATGCCGAACGTAGGGGTCGCGCTTTTACATTTTTCTATATAACTTCTGCATTTATAAACGGATTTTAAAGTGTGATACATCGATGTTTTTGTCTCGACGAGGCCGATTTTTTTTGTCTTTGAAGTCATTGAAAAATATGAATATATATTTAAAAAAAATATGGATATATATATTTTTTAATTTTTATGGATAATGAAAAAAACAATTTTAATAATTAATTTAAAATAAGTGGATAAATTTTTTGAAAAAAAAATGTGGCTATTTTTTTAGGACAATTTTAATAAAATTCCGTATTCGGCGAAGGTACCTTTAAAATTTTTATTAATGATTTAGAAAAAATATGTATATTTTTTGTTAAATATATACATTTTTAATTTTTATGGACATATATGTATTAACATTTTTATTGATATTTTTTTAAATAAAAATATATTTTTTAATAATATTGTAAAAAATAAATGAATTATTTTTTTTTTGAAAAAATTATAGATGATATATTTATATATATTTTAGTTTTTGTGGATAATTTTATTTAACTTTTTTATGGATATTTTTTTTTTTGAAAAAAAAAAAATGAATATTTTTTAATTTTTTTCTGAATATTTTTTTAATTGTTATTGATATTTTTTAATTATCCAGAAAAAAAGTTAAAAAATATTCATTTTTTAAGATTATCCATATTATTAATAGTGCTGTTTTTCTTTAAGCCGGGATAACAAGCTGCGATAACAAAAACTTTAATAAAAATTTAATTTTTCGTTCAAAATAAAAAATAATTTTTTCACATTGTCGCCAACTACAATATAAAGATATGTAACATTTTATTTAGATTTTTGTTATCGCAGCTTAGTTATCCAGTCTTAAAGAAAAGCAGCCATAGTAATATTAATTTATAAATTTTTATGGATAATAAAAAAAAAATATGGATATTTTTTTAATAATATGATTTTTTAAACAATTTTAATAAATTTACAAGATAATAATAACAGTTTTTATTTAATTCAAGGTTTTATTAATTAAATAATTGAGTAAAAGTGCAACATAGAAAAATAAAAGTGGTGTTTAGGGGTGTTTTCAGAAGCTTTTAGCTCGCCGAGTTACGCGGACAATAAAAAGCTTCGGTGAAAATTAAGTTAATACTTATAATTTACTTTAATGAAGTATATGAAATATATAAATGAATAATTAATATATATATTTATAATTAATAATTTTAGTTTATGACTACTTCTCCAATGTTATACCAATCATTGATTTTAATTATTATTATTTTTAAATTATTCTTGATCACATTCAACAATAGCCAACTTGTCTGTACTGTACATACATACATATACTATAAATAAGCAATTTAATTACTAAATTTGAAACAAATTAAAAACTTGTAATATATTCCGCATAGTGTGAAACTCTGAACACAAAAAAACTGAAATTTGCCAACTGATTTTTTGCCAATAATTGTCATCTAGTTAGTTGATTGATTGATTGATTGACTTTTGAAACACATCAACGCCATCAATGTTGTGCCATTATGAAATTTAACAAAAAACACACACAAATAAGAAACTAAAATAAAATCAGTCATTATCTGTAGTTCGTTTGTAGGCTGCTTTTGACAGATTATTCGTATTTATTCATAAACATATTCATAATAAATAAAGAAAATACAATTACACGCCAAAAGGGGGAAAGGTTCGACCTCACAATTAATGTTCGATATTGAAGAACAAGTAGTTCCTTTCCCGCTTTGGATAGTAGATGCTCCTCCATCCAGCCTCATTTAGAGAGTGTTTTGCGTTAATTAAAATCTGAGAAAAAAAAAAACAAAAACCCAACAATGTTCATTATACATATGTACCTTCATTACTATTTATTTTAATGTATTTATTTTTTGTTTTATCCTTCTGAAGCGTTTTCGATTTTTGTTTTTGTATTTCTCTCTCTGTACATTTTTTGTCATTATTTTTTTTCAGCCATTTTGATGAAAACGAAGAGAATATATATTTTTTTAAGAAAAGCATGGCATTTTTGTGCATGATTTTTATAATAACAACTGATTGTTTGATTTGTTTGTTTGTTTTTTAATGTTTTAATATTTATTTTTATTCTATTTATTTTTTTGTATTATATTATTTTCTAAGAAATTTGTTTCAGCACCATTTATATTGATTTTATATTTAAGATATATTTTGGAATTTTATATTTCGAAGAGTCTTTTTTGAGATTATGACATTGTGCAAGGGATGGTAATACTTGTAGAGACTTTCTAAATGAAAGTCTTTCAACCCCTGACAGAAGAAGAAGTAGAAGGCGATTACTGCCTTCTTCCGATTTAACTTTAACATAATGATTATTATGAAAATAATCCCACAAAAAGGAACAATGGAGAGTTCCGAGAAAAGAGGACCTCATAATAAGAAAAAAATCGATCGACATGTTATCGAATCTCGCTTAGTTATCGAACCTTTAAGTTCGAAAAAACATGTTTTTTTCGTTCCAATGGGCTCAAAATCGAAAATTAACTGAAACAAATATTCGATAACTTATTTAGTTATCGATAATTGTCTTAGTAATCTATAACTTCCATAGTTATCGATGGTGTAAATTCGATAAAATTTGTGTGTATTTGTATAAAAGGCAAAATTAAAAATTATATGTATCGATAACTGTCTTAGTAATCGATAACTTCCATAGTTATCGATTGTCGAAATTCAATAAAAGTTGTGTGTTTTTTTAATTAAAGGCAAAATTAAAAATTACATGTATAGCTACAACGGAATTCAATAACAAATATAATTATTACAAAGAACACTAAAAGTGAAAAAATCGTCCGACATTTTTAAAATATCGAAAAAAGCATTTTTTCCCACTTAAAAAAAGTTTTCTAAAATATCATTTTTTTCCATACCTTTTACTTTTGATTACTCAAACGTTATCGAAAAGTTTTACCCGATAAGTAAAATAATAAAAATTTAAAAAAAATCAATTTTTCATTTTCGATAACTAATTATAATTGTACAATATATTGATAACTCTCCAGTTATCGAAATAATTTTCTTTACCCTTTCAACCCGTTTTCCCCCTTAAAAAGTTTTCTAAAAATGTCAGTTTTTTTCGACATTTTTACTTTCGATAACTCAAACATTATCGATAAGTTTTATCCGATAAATAAATAAAATAATAAAAATTAAAAAATCGATTTCTTAGTCTTTTAATTGCCATGTTTCGATAACTAAGACAGCTATGGAAGATTTTTATTTTATTTTTTTTTTGTTTTCACGCGGTCCTCATTTTACAAAAAATATTTTTTATTTTTATAACTTTAACGTCCAGTTATTTACTTTACCTTTTCTCCCTTCCTCCCCCTTAGAACATTTTCGAGTAATGTCAGTTTTTTCGATATTTTTACTTTCGATAACTCAAACATTATCGAAAAGTTTTAGCCGATAAATAAAATAATAAAAATTAAAATAACTCAAACGTTATCGAAAAATTTTACCCGATAAATGAAATAATAAAAATTAAAAAAAATGATTTTTTAATTTTCGATAACTAAGAGGTTATCGAACATTTTTTTATTTCTGTTTTTGTTTTCATATTGACCTCGCTTTACAATATATTACAAAATATTTTTTATTTTTATAACTTTAACGTCTGGATAACTAGAAAATTTAGTTTACTTTTTCTCTCTTTCTCCCCTTAAAAAAAAGCTTTCAAAAATGTCAGTTTCTTTCGATAACTCAAACGTTATCGATCATTAAAATAATAAAAATTAAAAAAATCTTTTTTTTTAATTTTTGATAACTAATTATAATTGTACAATATATCGATAACTTCTCCAGTTATCCAAAAAAATTACTTTACTTTTTCTCCCTTTCTTCTCCTTTAAAAAACAAATTTTCTAAAAATATCACTTTTTTGATATTTTTACTTTCGATAACTCAAACGTTATTGAAAAGTTTTACCCGATTAATAAAATAATAAAAATTAAAAAAAATATTTTTTAATTTTTCATACTTTTAACATATGTTTACATATTGACCTCATTTTACAAAAAATATGTTTATTTTTATAAATTAAACGTCAGATTACGCGATAACTAAGCGAGATATCGACCATTTTTCGTATTTTGATGTCCTCTTTCCAAAAATATTGTCAGATCTTGGCGGCTTGGACATAAAGCTCTTTGTTGCCAGAGTTTCTCTGTAATCGAACACCTGTTTAGGATTCAATTTTATATTCACTGAAAGGAACCGCCGAAAATTTAAAGTTGTCTTATACATTTTTCGATTTCATTATTTCATAACCATTTAGTCCGGAAGATACGAAAATTTTGAAACGTTTTTGGGCTACAAACCCGAGGAAGGCTTATATATATATATATATATATATATATTGGCAGCAAACTCGAAAAAAATATAAAAAAATATTCTTATTTTTCAAAAAATCCAAAATATCAACAATTTTATGAAATTTTTGAGCTACTCTCATTTAATGAGCCATAATTTCCTCATTTGCCTTTGGATTTTCTTCACAAAACGATTGATTTCTTCGTTAGGATCTACATTTGCTCCTAACGAAGAAATCAATCGGTTTGTGAAGAAAATCCAAAGGCAAATGAGGAAATTATGGCTCATTAAATGGAGTAGCTATGATTAGAAATAATAAAATTTTTGTTTTGTAAAAAACACGATTTTTCTCTATTTTTTGCCCAATTTATTTAAACTTCTGGTCCGCAAATCATGAAAAATTTTTGCATATAAAAGCGTTCGTGCACAGCAATAAAAACTACGTTTACGATAAACGTTTTCATTTGCGGGAAATGTTTCAACTGTTATGGTAAAAGTAAACCGTTTGAGGCAAATAGACTATGTTTGCGATAAGCGAACTCAAAATGTTTTTCTTTGCGTGTGCGCTTTTGAAAATATTAGAAAATAATACAAACATATAGCTACCTGTAGAAAGATATTTGTAGACAGGCCCTTTAAGTGGTATTATTATTAAAATTATTTAATTAATTTTAATTCAAAATTATAATAATGAAACATTAACAAATATCGCTATTATCAAAAATATTGTAATTTCCCTAACATTTTACCTCATTTATACGTGAAGTATACAGCTACTAATCTGCCGGCAATACTGTGGAATGCAATCCATGGTGGGGAGTATATAAGATTCATCCCGACCAAACTATATATTTTTTTGTAATATTTAATTTTCGATTTTTCGTATTCAAATTCATTTCATAAATCCTCGCTCTAGACCCCCTACTACTTTTATTTACCAAATCATCTGCACAATGTTATAATCTCAAGAAAGTACCAAAAGCGCATCCATAGTTTTAAGTTATTAATTTCTAGCAACGCCCGCCCTCGTCTTCTTGCATGTGGACTTGATTTTAAACTACTTCGAATTTGATTTTGTTTTTTGATTTACATACGTTTCTTTTATGATCATGATTTCCTTCCTAGACACCTTTCCTTTTCAGTTTGAGACAATGTTGTTTTTTATGTTAGCTTTATGTTGTTTGCATACATGCTTTTGCCCCCCCTACCAACCAACCGCCCGGCCTCTCCACCACCTTCCTTAAAGTACCAATTTTTAAACTAATGCCTTTCTTGAATTCTTTTCTTGTGTTCTTCTCCCCCCACCGATCAGTAGCAGAGAATGTCATACCCGAAGAGGATCGCAATCTGTCGCGGGACTCGGATGGCGAACGACGAGTGGCCACGCCCACAGCCACCGAATCGCAATTGCCATGGAAGCGACAGGGCGATGAAATATCGGATGCCGTGCAACAGAATGAATTCCCCGCCTGGGCATCGAACAAGGAGTATCTGGCCTACAACTCACCAAGTGCTACATTCTTAGGTAATGTATCTATTTATGCCCCGCCCTCTCTCTCAAATCACTGTTATATGTATGTATTCAAAAATGTAATCAGTGTGAACGTACACAGAGAATGCTTTGCCACCAACCAAATTAGTGAAGTCATATATTGTATGTCCTACGTCGTTCATGTCTACACTTGAGTGCAATCTGTAGAAATCTGTAGAGATCATTGCTTGTGTGACTGCTGCACAGTGTTTTGTGGAATTTTTAGTCTAGATATTTATTAAATATTTTATAAGTGCAAGGATTAAATTCTCATTCTCAGAATTTTCCCAAAAGAACAATTTATAAAATTAATAACTGTAAGGAATCTATAGACTAAAGACGCACAGTGGAATATTTCCATACAAGCTGCGGCAAAATTTATAAGGAATAGGGCCGAAACCTTGAAATTTCGCAAATTGGCAAAATTAGACCAAAAAAGTTTTGGTTAAATCCGCTCCCATGTCATATATTTCGTATATATAATATAAATGTTAATTTAAATGTTATTTGAATTTATATATTGAGTCCATAATTAAATGAAAATTGCCAGTACCACGGCCAACATCCATTTGCATTTTTTACCTGGTAAAACTCTTTATATCTTTTAAAAGATGTTAACCAGCTCTTATAATTTAATAAGTATCAAAGGCTTAATATATCAGCTTAATATGTGCAAAAAATTAGGGGATAATGAGTTACCGTTTTCGGTTAATTAATAACTCATTCCAACTATCCTGCCGAATCATTCCTATAAAATTATCGATTGATTGGAATATGAGTATTTTGTAATGTATACTTTTAGGTGTTTACTAAATTTACTATTAAATTTTTTAGTTGTTGGTCTTAAGGTATGCTGCATATAAAAACTTTCAACCGTTGTTGTTGATATTTTTGGATTGACTTTTGCATTTTGTTTTACTTTTTTTTTAATTTAATAGATGTTTGCAACGATGTTAACCAGCTCTTATATTTTAAAAAATATCAAAGGCTTAATATATCGGCTTAATATGTGCACAAAATTAGGGCATAATGAGTTACCGTTTTCGGTTAATTAATAACTCATTCCAACTATCCTGCCGAATCATTCCTATAAAATTATCGATTTATTGGAATATGAGTATTTTGTAATGTATACTTTTAGGGGTATAATAAATTTACTATTATTCTTTTTGTTGTTGGTCTTAAGGTATGCTGCACATAAAAACTTTCAACTGTTGTTGTTGATATTTTTAGATTGACTTTTGCATTTTGTTTTACTTTTTTACTTTAATAGATGTTTGCAACTACAAGCTGAATTTTCTTTTTGCTATGTTTAAGTGAGACACCAAATGCATCAAATATTTCAAAATTCTGAGCCACCGATTGGCCTCACAACCACAAAATAATTCAATAGTAAATCCATTATAACCCTAAAAGTATGCATTGCCAAATATACATTTTCCAAACAAGCGATGAGTTTCCTAGGAATGATTTGTTAGGATATTTGGAATGATTGATTAATTAGCAAAAGCCAATATCTCCTGATTTTTTGCAAATGTTGAACTGAAGCCTTAGTTATTTATTAAGTATAAGAGTTGGTTGATATCGTTTAAAAGATTTGAGGATTTTAATCTGAGACTTTGAAATCACCCTGTCAATATTCATTTAATTGTGGACTCACATGAAATCACTGGCAATATATAACGATTTTTCAGTTTTATGCTACATGGGACTTTTTTCGAACTAAATTGACAATATAAGGGAAGTGTGCGAAGTTTCAAGATCCTATCACTATTCCTTCTAATTTTTGCCGCAGCTTATATGCAAATATTCCACTACGACGGACAAAAGAAAATAGACAAGGATACATTTGGTACCGAAAAATAAAATCGGTTAATATGACTGCGTGGACGGTTTGCTACTGCAGATAAACGAAATCGGTCTCTAACAAGTACTGAAAGTGCTATCGCATCGCAGGTAATCATTTATGGTTGGCCAGACCTGTAAGTGTGCGTGTCCTCAAAATGTATTTACATTTTGCGTTGGCACGGCAGAAGTATTGCTGGGTAACTATACCTGCATATACACATACTCAATGAGATGCTTGTAAGATGGCATGTGTACTTTATTACTTGGTGCGATTTTTTAAACGCAAATTCGGCAAGTGAGTTGTGATTCTCGTTCGTTTGTGAGAACCATCTCCTTATAGAGGCCGGGTTTGATGTTGAAAAGTCGCTGCGAAGCCACTTGAAAAGACTTTTGACATAGTCGAAATCATGATCGTGGTAGTCTGCAGCCAAGTAATAAATGTCAACATGCCATTTGTAAATAAATTTACATTCTATTAAATATAGAAGCAAAATGGTCTTGAGCCAGGACAATATCCCAGTTCAAATCAAATTTTTCCAATATTATAATAATAAAAATTTGCAATTTAATCTGCACGTAGTTTTGTGGAATACATTTCATGGAGGAGGGTTCGGCCTGGCCGAATGTAACGCCCTTTCTACTTGTTTCTTCTAAATATCTTCTATATATAATAGTTTTTATTTTTGTTACAAAATTCCCACGAAACACTGTGTATTTATTATAGTGGAATCTAAAAAAAAAATACATAACACTAATACTGAATGCCAGACATCATAACCACCCTCGAAAGTTGTATATAATTAAAAGTATTTATTAGGGACTTGTTTTCTCGAAGTTATGCATGGCAATTTTATTTGTTTCAAAATAGCTAAGCTGAGTCGAAACCAATAAATAAATACTAATTGAAAAATATCAGATGATAATCAATACTTTTTTACTCTAGTTTAAAATCATTTTGTTTTTATTTTGTCATACACAGAAATCGACTAAATCAAGCATATACAACCACACACAGTTGGACAAGCCGTTTATTAGTGATTTGTTAAATTTAAAGAAAACTTTTTTACGAAAATATAAAATCTGGCAAAATTTGTTCGCGGACTTATATTCAATATGTACAAATATATATATATATATATATATATATATATATATATATATATATATATATATATATATATTAGGCTGGGTCGCCGTCCATACAAATGGAAAACAAGTTCCAGTCACCCCACGAAAATAAACGCTCCTGTAATTTTTTTGTGTTAAATTTTTTTCTGAAATAATAGACCCTTGAAAGTACTTTAAGTAAAAATTTTGATTCGTTTCTTATTGGTCGAATTATTGGACGTTTATAGTAATTTTTTGTTGATTTTCACAGTGACAAATGAACAATTTTTCGTATTTGGTGTTAGCATTTTATAAAAATAAATAGCGACAATCAATACCTATCGGATGATGCCTAAATGATGAACATCGGAATTAAATTGACACCGCTGCGCTCATTTTTGTGAAATGAGTTTGTTTTTTTTTTGCTCTGAAAATCCATCTCCTGTATTAAATTATTTTACAAACAAGGAGTCAGTGACGTCATTTTTCGACCGATATTCATCATTTAGGTGTCATTCGGAAGGTATTAATTACTTCTATTTATTTTTTATATCAACTCTTACAAAATGTTTCCAAGAAATTTGAGTTTTTAGCTGTCACCTTGAAAACCACAAAAAATCAATCATGAATCATGTTTTTCCCGTGTAATTTTTTATGTTGCATTTTGCCTGATTAAAAGATCTATGGAAGCAGTTTACATATTTTTTTATTCTTGTCTTAGAATAACTCATTGGTAGAATTATTGGACGTTTATATTGATTTTTTTGTGGTTTTCGAGTTGACAGCTTCAGATTTCGGTTCAGATTTGTATATAGCTCCCATCCAAATTTCGCTCCTAATTTTATTTTTTCCGCTCTAGAAGCCACATATTTTTACAGATCCTCTTCAAATTAGGCGAAATAAATATCTTATATTTGTTCTATAAACAATCATGGTGTAAATGGGTCAGATCGGTTCAGATTTATATATAGCTCCCACACAAATTTCTTTCCCGATTTCACTTTTTCCACTCTATAAACCACATATTTTAACAGATCTTCTTCAAATCTTTCAAAATATCTTATTTTTCAACTAAAAACATCCATAGTGAAAATGGGTCAGAGCGGTTCTGATTTACATATAGCTCCGATACAAATATCGCTCCCAGATAGACTTTTTCCGCCCCAATAACCACGAATTTTCACCGAATTTCTTTAAAGTGAGCATATCAAAGTCACTTTATTCCATGTTTGGATATAAATATTCTTCTCGATTTGACAAATTGAGTCAGGTCATATTAGCCTATGATAAGGAAACATACAAATATTCCCGTTTTCACTTTTTTACCGAGTTGAATTGTATTCGGATTAGGGTTTGCATCCCGGGATTTCCCGCGGGAAATTTCCCGCGAATTCGCAAATTTTTCATTTCCCGTATCCCGGGAAATTCGTACGGGAATCCCGCGGGAATTCAGAAGAAAATTTTACATATTTCTTCGCATATTTTTCCATCATTTCCACAATAAAATTAAAAATGTTGTATAAAAATTTAGATTACTTCGCTTTTAATCAGGTATGTCAAATGTTGCAGTTGGATGACAAAATATTTTTAAGCTGCGTTCGGACATAGACTCAAAATACACTTTTTCGGATTTTTCCTGTCAAGTTCCATATGACAAATTGATAATCCGGGAAAAGTAGATTTTAGGCGTGTATCCGAACGCCAAAAATAAAGAATTTAAAGTTTTCGAAGCGACAGGACAAAGAACAAACATTTCATTTAATGCTCTACTCACTATTAATGTGAACGATCGTTCTCCATCGCGTCCACATTTTCCAATAAAATAAGAAATATCTGAGCTTTAATTAATTTTGAAACTTGAAAAGAAGTTTGAATTGATCTCACATTGCGCTTTATTATATGAATTCTGTAACAGGTTCGTTGTGAAATATATATTTAATTTACTTTAATAAAATGTGAATGTTTCATTGGAAAAAATAACTAACTTAAATGGTAAACAGTATGTTGATGATTTCCCGTGCTGTCCCGGGATCCCGGGAAATTGAAAAAATAATTTCCGGTAAATAAATTTCCCGGGAAATAAAAAGTACAGGAAAATGCAAACCCTAATTCGGATAGAAAGTGGAGTGTATCATATAGTCGGCCCCGCCCGACTTTAGATTTCCTTACTTGTTTTTTTTTATAAAATACTACCACCAAATACGAAAAAGTTTTCAGTAGTCACTGTGACGTCCAATAATTCGACCAATAAGTTACTCTAAGAGAAGAATCAAAATTTCTATTTAAGGTGCTTTCAAAGGTCTATTATTTCAGAAAAAAATTTTGGGAACAAATTTAACACAAAAAAAAATTGCACTGGAAAAATATGATTTTTAGGGCTATTTTCAGGAGCGTTTAGCTCACAGATGGCTTGATGTAGGAACAAAATATTTTGCAAATCATCATTAAACAATGCAATCTTTATTTTCGTGGGGTGACAGGAACTAGTTTTTCCATTTGTATGGACGGCGACACAGCCTAATATATATATATATATATATATATATATATATATATATATATATATATATATATATATATATATATATAACGTTCGATCTAAGTTTCTACTTTTAAAATCCAGTCCGACTTGAACCACATGATATACATCTGAAACTCTAGGTGAAATAGAGTTAATTGGGGGTTTTTTAGTTTTTCATTTTCTCATCCTATTGCCCCTTAAAAGGACTACAAAGATCCAAAGATAAAAATACTTTAATTTTCAAGTTTCTGTCTGTACTAGTTTAGTACCATTTAAAGTTTTGTCTCTTAAAAAGCAAGACATGAATAAAGTTGAAAAACTAAGGGGTAAACTTGACATAGATGTTGATGCAGAACTAATACAGAGGGAAGCATGATATTTGAAGTATTTTTAATAGATATTCTCCTCTTTAATTTTACACTGATACCGTTATTATAAGTTGCGAATAAGTATATAAAATGTTTTTTTTGTTTGTCATTTATTTTGGTTCAAGACTAAAGGTTGTGCTGAAGTCTTCAGCAGAACCCAAAATTAGCAAAAAAGCAAAGTGAGACCTTTATTGTTGCAGCTAAAAGTTGACTGGCCAGTTTCGATGGGCGTTACCCCATCTCGTCAGAACTTTCGCAACGAATGTATATCTTTGACTTAAATCAGGGTTCATATTAGTACCAGCGGTCACATATGACAAATGAGAAGCGCTGATAAACAAAATATTCCACCGAACTAAGTCGACACACTAAAAATCTCACTTTGCCAATTCAATGTTATGCATGCGCGCGCATCGCTCGCAACAATGCAAAAGTTGTTGTTGTACGGTATGTCCCGTCTTCACTGTACCTCGTGTGCATTGTTGTTGTTTGGTCTGTTATGTTGTATGTGTTTGTCATTTATTTTGGTTCAAGACCAAAGGTTGTGCTGAAGTCTTCAGCAGAACCCACAATTTTTTTAAATTGTATTTTTTTAATTTTTTTATATTGTATTGTATTTGGAATTTTATAGTCCTGTGAAGGGGCAGCAGGATGAGGAAATGAAAAACTAAAAACGCTAAGTAACTCCATTTTGGCTTTTGACTTTTTTAAAAATTGTCGACCAAATGATAAACTCGTATTTTGGGGTTGTCTGAGAAAATTCAATTCAAAATAATATCACCTCCCAGAGTTTTCTAACTCGCTCTTTTTAGCACAGTGGAATTTTAAGTTTTTCCTTGTTTTCCAACCCTTTGTCACCTATGTGGGAACCTTTCTAAAAATGGGCACTTTCTCACATACGAATGTCACGTATGTGGTAGTGTGGAAGTGCCCATTTTTAGAAAGGTTGAAGGATTCCCTTTTTTGAAGTTTAAATTTTACCAGTCCCAAGCTCCCCCTTGGGGAGCTGATATTATAAGGACCACTGTGCTACGTTAAATTAAAATATATAGAAATATTTTTTCTTTTCGATTTTTTGTTGCATATCGGCCACACAAAATATATATTTATACTTTAGGGAGACAACACAATATTTTACAAATATAGCCTTTACATTTGTAAATAAAATATATAAATTGTTAGAATGATGTTTTCTTTTTTAAGGTTTATTTGACAACTATATATAAACATATATAAATATTTGTGTTACAGCACTTTAAATTGTTATTACAAAAATCAAGAAAACATATATAAACGTTTTTTAGGTTGTTTTATTTTTTGGGTTTTTATATAAGTTATTCTAGCAAAAATGTATGTTGAGTTTTTCTTAATTGTACCATTTATTTCTTTTTTCTTCCTTTCTTTTATATATATACAAAAAAACAAACAACTTTCGAACTGAACTCACTCTGTACTGTCTGTCTCTGTAATATCTGCTATAAACGAAAACAAAAACCAAACTCGAACACTATTTTGGAAACTCCTAAAAAAAACAAACAAAACAAAACCAAACTAAAACTGATTCGATGTGATGTGAATGAATAACAACAACATACCAACTAATCCACCACCACCTCATCATGCATTTATTTTTGAAAAATTCTACTTTTGATGAAATGCAACAAACCAACAACAAATCCTACAACATTATATCATCATCAACATGTGCACTCTGTGAAATGCCTCCAAAATTTATAAAAAATAAAATCACCCACCACCCTATTCACCACCACCTACCCCCACAACATACAACCATATTTCCCACCGCCACCACAACAAAAAATCGCAAAACTATATCTATCAGGTGGTATAAACAAACCTAAACAGCCCAAGTCCGTCATAGGTCTGTTCCGTCGTGAAAGTTCCGGTTCCCGTGGAGGCATGGCCGGCAGCATTATTGCCGTGGATGGCGGCGCCGGCGCTGGCGGCGTCTTAGATGGTAGCTCTGCCCGCGGCTCCGATCCCGCCTTGGCGGCTGCTCTCAGCCAAATGGTGGTTGTGCCTTCAATGCCCTACAATCCGCGGCTGGACAAGCGTTCGCAATCGATTTCATCCGGTTCCGGCTCGGGCATTGGCGATTCGGGTCATGCGGGGCCCTTCCCCGTCACGGCCAGCCATCGTCGCAATGTGCGACGCGGCTCTATGCTAGAACTAAGCGGGTGAGTCTCTCTCCACTTGAATCTATCTATCTATCTACCTATCTGTCTATCTCGTTTATCACAACTCTTATTACTCTTATTATAATTTAATTTAAAATTGCAAAAGAAATTTAATATTTATTTTTACTAATTTATTGCATGGTTTGGTTCAAAAAAATAAAAATAAATAAAGTTCACCATTTTCCTGTTTAAAAATTTGTTTTGGGGTTAAAGGTCATTGTTTACTATTATTATTATTATTACGATTCGCTGTAGTTAAGTTCATCATTGCCTACTATCCAGGCCCCCTCCCCCCGTATATTAGATCAAATACTAAAGTAGTTTATTTGCTTTCTTAACATATATTTTTAGTTTGCTTTGATTTTTTTGCTATTTTTAAGTTCTTAAAAATAATTAACAAAATTTTAACCCAGTTTAACAAACTAAAACAAAAAAATAACAAAAACAGAAATTAATTTAGCTTTTAAGTATTTATTGGTAAAAGGATTAATTTAAGAAAGAATTATTTTTAAGCCAAAAATTGATATATTGTCTGTCCAATTTATTTTGTATTGTCTGTCCTTAATGTGAATGTCCTCCTTGATTGTGTAATCGTCCATTTCACTCATATGTCTCTTGAGGCCTATGACGTCATTGTTCATGTTCAGTTTTCTGTTTTGTATGCCCAACATAACAATGTATTTGTCATCGTCCACATCCGTATCCGCGTCCGACGGAGTTTGCCAATATGATGTTAATTAAAACGAGGTCTGATATCCTAACGACACTGTCGATTTCAGTTCCGGCGCTTTATTATTTTATTAATTTTTTCCGATTGTAAGAAAATTAGAAAAGTTGTGTACAATTTTAAAATATGTCGACTAGAGCGTACCAGGTTACATGTAAAAAAAAAAGTTCGCCGTACACCTTCGAATATGAAGTATTATTGAAAGGTAGTTTCAAAAATTTTTTTTTATTTTTTTATGCCGAACGTAGGGGTCGCGCTTTTACATTTTTCTATATAACTTCTGCATTTATAAACGGATTTTAAAGTGTGATACATCGATGTTATTGTCACGACGAGGCCGATTTTTTTGAAAATCGACATACTTCCTTTGGAAGAGTTTCATGATTTTATGCGAGCTTTAATTTTCTGATATTAGAGTGGTACATTAGGGTAGTAGCAACTGAGATATGATGGGTAAGTACCAGAAGGGGGTGCTTGAGCTCAATGAATTCAAAGACAAAAAAATCGGCCTCGTCGAGACAAAAACATCGATGTATCACACTTTAAAATCCGTTTATAAATGCAGAAGTTATATAGAAAAATGTAAAAGCGCGACCCCTACGTTCGGCATAAAAAAAATAAAAAAAATGTTTTTGAAACTACCTTTCAATAATACTTCATATTCGAAGGTGTACGTCGAACTTTTTTTGAGGTACGCCCTAATGTCCACATCATAATTTTTATTTTATTTTTTTCTTAAAAACCCTTTAATTTAGATAGGATAAGGAGGCCATTTTTAGTTGAGTAATTTCATGTGAAGCGATCACACAGATTTTGGATCTCCTATCAGATTTTGATGACATTTTCCAATTAAATATGTACTTTTCTTTATAGCGAATAAGGCATTTCCCGATTTCCCGAACAGTAAGAAATTGTATATACTAGGGTGGATCGAAAATATAGAGTTTTTGTCTTAAGGTAAATTGAACTTTTTTTATTTATTTTGTGGTATGGGATACACGTAAATATTTTTTATAGTTTCAAGCTAATTTCTTCTATTTTTACAGAAAACTGTCATATCTAAAAAAAATATTTTCTTTTTTTATAAACATAAAATATACCTCCGATTTTCGTAAAACAAAAACAATAGTTAATAGTGTCAGTAAAAAAAGCTAAAAGTGTGTGATCGTTTCACATGAAATTACACAGTTGTAAATAACACTGTGCAACAAAAAAATAAAAATCTTTGCCCGAGACCAAAAAAATGATTCTGATTCATAAAATCGGCACAATAATTTTTTATGGATTATTATTTTTACTAAAATTACAATTTTTGCCGAAGGTACATGTAATATTTGTGTTCTCATTTTGGTTATATGTTCAATTAAAAGGAAATTATGGTGACACTTTGAAATGAGAAAAACTGGATTTTTTTTTTTCTTCTAAAAAATTTTTTTTTTCTTTCACGAAATAAATCACAAAAAAGAAAAAATCAGAAATAATTGCTAATTGTTATATTTTTGCAATAGCTAATATTATTATGATGAAGATAATGACTACATTTAAAAGATCTATAGCTAAATGTAGTTATGGCACTCTATGATTTTTTTAATATTATCTTTGGATAAAACTAGAAGTTATGCGCCTTCTTGCAGAAGTAGATATCGTAATCACGTATATATAAATCAGTTTAACATCGGCGTCAGCCTTTAAGAAGATGCAAAATAACAGCCGGTAACATGTTAATGATGATGAACATATGTTCTCTGAGAGTGAGGGTATATATAAGTGGGTTTAGCCGACTGAGGCTTACTTGTTGATTGATTTTATAAATCGGCGCAGAGAAAAAGATTAATTTTTAGGTCTCTGACACAAAGTTTTTATTTTTTGTTGCATATTGTAATTTCTGTTGTACGAATAGACAATTTTTTCAGAAGAAATTCTAAATTCAAATCAAAATTAAAAAAATGTGTTTTTTAAAATTTAAAAATATTTAAAATTTTTTCCGATTTTTTTAATTTGTAATATTTGTATGTTTTTTACAAAAACAAAAAAGTATTTATCAAAAAATATATTTTTCCAAAATATGAATATTAAAAAAATGGTGTAGAATTTTGCTTTGTTTATTTTTTTGGAAAAAATTACTAAAAAATATATTTTTTAGTGATTTTAAAAAATTAATGCTTTTCAACAACATTGTTTGTTTTGTTTTTAATAATTTTTTTTTTTTTTAATATTTTTATTTTTTATTCAAAAATATATATTATATATTGAAATACATTTTTATTTTTTTTTTTCAAATTTTTTTATTTTATTTTTGTTTCACACGAAATACCTATGTATCAACATACTGGCTGGGTCGCGGTCTGTACAAATAAAAATAACTATATATTTTTATTTTCAAGTCAAAATCTGCCAAATATTTCGTCGCCGTCTGTGAGCTGAATGCTTCTGAAAACCTTTCTAAAATCATCCTTTTCCCGTGTAATTTTTTTAATGTATACTGTATACTTGAAAGCAATTTAAATATAAACTTTTATTCTTGTCTTTGAATAGCACATTGGCTATATTATTGGACGTTTATATTATTTTATAGTGGTGACAACTGAAAACTTTCACATAAAAAAATTAAAAAGCGGCAGTCAATACCTTTCGAATGATACCTAAATAATTGACATCGAATGGAAATTGACGCCAGAGTGCTAATTTTTGAGTTTGAAACATTGGCTCTGCAAATCATCTTCAGATCTATATAAAATACATGATTTAAGCAACTTGCGAAAGGTATTGAGTTCTTCTATTTATTTTTTATAATGCATTTTCAACAAACTTGAGTTTTTAGCTGTCACTTTAAAAAAAACATAAACGTTCAATAATACGACCAAAGCGATAGATATTCTAAGACAATAATAAAAAATTATTATAAATAAAAATCTATTAATTCAGAAAATGCAACATACAAAATTACATGGTAAAAGCATGATTTTAAGATGTGTTTTCAGCTGCGTTAACTAACCTCAGCCATGAAAATTTTGCAAATTATCATTAAACTATCCAACCCTCACTTCTGGGGGGTCACCGCAATAATTGTTTTTTGTGATCCAGCCTAATATATGTATGAGTATTTCTAATCGCATCAGAAACATTAAAAGACAAGAAGAAGAAAATAGAAAAAGACACAGTTTTTTTAATTTTTGGGCGATTCCCCTTATCCCTTCAAATACTAGTTAATTCTTTATAATTATTTGGAGGTTACCCAATTACTGTTGGGTTTCGGCTTTGATGCCAAGAGATATTCCATTGAATACCTTATTAACATCAAATTGGTAAATTCTGTCTAAGAATGCTTTTGAGGCATAAAGAGGAGCAGTCGTCATAATAATCATCGATGTGTATTTGTGAACAGTTCAAATGAAATTCACAAGAGAAACATAAAACAAAATTACACACTCACAACCCGAAAACAAAATATGTTAACTGAAAATGCTAAACACAATCACAACAACACCCACACCCATCCACCACCAACACTCTATCACCACCACAACCCACTTTAAACACGAATTTCTCCCCCCAAAAGGCGATCTGGATTGAAAGACCTCATGGCGTATGATTGATTGATTAACACCACGCCACCAGAATAATATCAATTGTACGCCATGTGGGGGAATCCACAAAAATAAAAACCCCTGGCAACGTTAAAACGATTTGATGGCTTTGCAAAAAATGCATCTCGAAATTTGAATTTGGCTTTTAAAATATGAATTTTTCTTTTTTATTTTGTTTTGTTAATTTTCTTCGTTTTTCTCTCCCTTTGACAACACCTCCTACTTCAATACACTTGTACACCAAACGAGTATCGATCGAATCATTTGATAAATCAAAAAATCTTCAGAGATTTTTCACTTTTTTCTTATTCTACTTTGACTTGATTTTTTTTTATTTTCAATCACTACTACACTAGGTTATTATTGTGTAATCGAATAAACTCCAGACTCCTTTTGATAAATGTTCTGTTGTTGTTAACCTATTTTTTCTACTTTTGTTGTTTCTTTCTTTCTTCCTTTCGATTTCGATCGATATCTTTGATTTCGTTTAAAACATTTAACTTGAACTTGGCCTTGGTCCTCCACCCACCGGGAATTGTTTGCGTGCGTGCGTGTGTGTGTGTGCTCCCTCTCTCTCTATGTGTATCACTCCTCTCTCTTCCTCTCTTCATGTTATTGTACGATGATGATGTTGATGATTGAATGCCCTTCCAGCCTGTTGGTAACCGGACGCCGGCCCAGTAAAATAATCAATATTAGTCCTTTGTTATTGGGGAGATTCGAAAAGTCCTCGAATGATTCCTCGCCCACGCTCTCGACAACAACAACACCTACTAATATCATTGATAATCACTATGATTACAACAACACGGTTACGACAGGGACGGCCACAACGACGCCAACGACTTGCGCGACCACGGCTACCACAACCAATGAAAATTCTCCTACCTGTTCGACGGCAACTACGGCCACAACAACCACACGAAGTCCTCCGTATCCGTTTTGCAGTCCCGTCAAGGAAGTTTGAGATATCACCACAACAACAAGCAAGACCAAGTCGGTCTTACAATAGTACATATACAGACATAAACATATATAGCCATGCCTACATCAAGAAACAGGAAACGGAAGTGAGAGGGCACCACTACCACCACCACCACCGTCACACACACACACACTTAGAGACCTATGTAACTAACTACCTACCTAACACTTACATATACATATGTATGTATAAGAGCGAGCGAGAGAGAAAGAACCAGGAAATTCGTAACATATTTTTCGATCACATTTTTTAACTTTACCTTTTTGTATATTGAAGCTGATATTTACAAAATGTTAGTATAAAAGACAAGCAATCACAAGCATAACCTCAAAAATCAAAAGCAACTCGAACTCGAACCTGAACATATTTTCATATTTAAATGTTGTACAGAAATTATATATGTACATGCGCATATAATACATACATAAATATATATTAGAAATACCTAGAAAATCGGTTCTTCTTTTGGCACCAATTAAACAATAATATATAGATATTATGGCTGGGAAATTAATTGTGATTCTTATATTTATTAATTGAATCAATTGCATTTATAAAAATTGAGAAATTAATTTTAAAATTAAATATATAATTTTTAATTCTGAAAAAGTTTAAAAAAGTTGGGAAAAATTGAACGATTAAAAAATTTCGAAATATAATTTATCAATCGGTCCAGTAGTTTCAATTCAGTGGACAAAATAGGTATAATCATGGCGGGAGTATGATATCCAAGGCCCAAAATCTGACTATATTTTTAGATAGAGAACCTCAAAATAAGAAAAAATTGGTTATCGATAGTTATCAATTGACGGATGTCAAAGTTTGAAAAAAAAATCGATTTTTCTTTAAAATGTACTGAAAATTGAAAATGAGGAGAAAAAATTCGATAACTCGAAAAAAATGGCTATCAATATCTAACTTAGTTATCGAGTTATCGGACGTTAAAGTTTGAAAAATCGTTTTTTTCTTTCCATTGGACTCAAAATCGAAAATTAGAAGAAAATGCGGTAACTTTTTTAGTTATCGATAACCGCCTCAGTAATCGATAACTTCCATAGTTATCGATTGTGGAAATTCGATAACAAATATATGTATTTCAAGTTACATGTACACCTATAAAGTAATACAATAAAAATAATAATTACATCATGTATTTCAAAGAGAACTAAAAGAAATAATTACATTAAAGTTAAATAATTATTTGAAAAAATCGTGAGAATTTTTCACAATAATGTTTCCCCCTACGTCGCTCTATAGAGATTTATTGTTTTATTTATTTATTATTTTATTTATTTCATTGTTTTGAAAACAACAAAAATTATTATAAAAAATTCACAAAATGCAAGAATAGCCATGTTACTTCAATTGCTTGACCTACTGAATTGTGTTTTTGGGCTAATCATTTACAATTTTCATTTTTTTTCGTAAATAGTCTTGTGAGCGAATATAAAATGAAGCGATGGTACTCATATTGCATCGACCTGCTGAATACTGAATAGTGATTTTGGACTAATCATTTCAAATTTCTTCACATTTGGTGGGGCGCTTCCTTTTTTCGGGAACATTGTACAATATCTCGATAACTACTCCGCTTATCGAAAATTTTTCACTTTACTTTTTCTGTCAATTTTTGAGTTTTCTATACATTACAGATTATTTCGATATTTTTGGTTTCAATAACTCAACACTTATCGAGAATTTTTACCAGATTTCTTCCACTTTTTAAGATAGTTATCGAAAAGTTTTATTTTTTTGTTATTTTTCATTTTGATCTCATTTTACCCAAAAAAATAGTTTTTTCTTATTTTCGGCTACTATTTCCAAAAAAATAGTCAGATTTTGGGTCATCTTGGGGGATCTTGCCAAAATCGATAACTCGAAAATATAAAATACTTACTTACTTAGCAGGCCTAAAAACAACCATTTCGGTCACAGGCCTGACATAGAATAGATTTCCATACGCTTCGATCTAATGCGCTGGTTCTCCAGCTTCTTACACCAAGTTTTGAAATATATAAAATCGATAACTTGAAAATATAAAATCAATAACTTGAAAGTTATCGAAAATCATCAGATCAATCAATCAGATTTTTTGCTATTTTTCCAAATGAGCTAAAAAGAAAATATTATTTTTTAATTTCAATATCGATATTTCGATAACTGAATGAGTGATTGCTAACATGCAGACCATTTTTTTTCTAATTTTAGGTACCTCGGATTTCATACTCTTTCAAAATCGATAACTCGATAATATAAAATCGATAACTTGAAAATATAAAATCGATAACTCGAAAGTTATCGAAAATAATAAGATCAATCAATCAGATTTTTTTTGTTTTTTTCCAAATGAGCTAAAAATAAAATATTAGTATTTTTTATTTTCAATTTCGATAACTGAATGAGTGATTGCTAACATGCAGACCAGTTTTTTCTTATTTTCAGGAACTCTATCCAAAAATATAGTCAGATTTTGGGGGTCTCAGATTTCATACTCTTGCAAAATCGATAACTCGAAAATATAAAATCGATAACTCGAAAATATAAAATCAATAACTCGAAAGATATGGCAAATCACCAATTAATCAGTTTTTTTGCTTTTTTTCAAATGAGCTAAAAATAAAACATTAGTATTTATTAATTTCCAATTTCGATAACTAACATAATTTCGAAAAGTTGTATTTTTTTCATTTTGAGGTCATTTTACAAAACAATATTTTTCATAATCTTTAACGCGATAACTCGAAAAATTAATGAGTTATCGATAACATGCAGACAAAAGAAAATAAGGAAAAATACAATATATAAACATTAAGGGGTTCATATTTTTTTTTGTTTCACATGATGACTAGTGAAATTTAAAAATTACATAAATTTAATTGATTCAATAAATATTTTAATTAATCTTTCATAACCAAAATTCTTATATTATTGTTTAATGGGTGCCAAATATTTTCCTGTGTACTAGCAAAAAAATACATGAATACGGAGAGTCGAGTCGTCATCATCGTTGTCTACATAAAGACGATGATGCAAAATGTATATGTATATCAATCTATCTACTTTACCTCATGTACTATGTATGTGTATATCTTCTAGACTTCTAACTGTTGTTGTGTGTACCACTCGTATAGTTTGGAGAAGTTCATTTCTTCATTTATTCTGTTTTTGTCTCACCAAAAAGCGTCATTTATAAAACAAAAAAACCAAAAGACAATTTGAAAATTGTGTCTGCAATAAATATCAATATTATTTTTATGATCAATATCAATTACCTACCGTTCGCAGCGACAGTAATAATAATAGCGATGACGAGCACGCTTCGTTGGGTGACGTTCCGATGGTCATTGTCGGCGGCGGCGGTGACAATGACAGTTGTTGTTCTACTTCGACGATTGTAGCGCCAGCACAACTACCGAAATCTCGTCCAGCACAAGTACCACCACAACAAGCACCACTAACACCACAATCATGTTCAGTATCGCCACCACAAACACCACCACCACTACCACTACCACCCCCAACACTATAACTAAATAACTAATTATAAAATATTCTATATGATCTGTCCTTAACAAAAAAATAATACCACTACTACTAATAATAAGTAACTCTATTAATATATTAACACTTTGTCTTTAACTTCTTTACTAATTATTATAATTTACTATTTAAATGTTTCAATGCAACAACTTGTCGTATTTTAATGCACCCATATTTTGTTTAGTGTATTTTATTTTTTAATTGTTTTTTTTCGTTTTTTTTTTGTTTTTTATTTCTAAATGTTGTTTTTAATGTTTGCACAATATTTTTATAAGTAAAATAAATCAAAAATAAAATCCAAAAAAATGAGAGTTGTTGGAGAAGAGCTACCAGAATGGAGCAGAAACCAATTTTCGTATTGGAAAAGTTTTGTTCTAGCAATATTGTATTTTGGTCTTATAAAGAAAGAAAAAATACACAAATATGAACTACTTTTTTCTTTATTTGCTTTTTATTTATTTCAACTTAAATTCAGAAAATAAATGTTTCACGCCTGAAAGCCCTTAGTATAGGAACAACAATTTTGTCCTAAATAAATTTAAATATATTTTAGTTTTCTAAAGTTAAAAAAAAATAAAAAATAGATAATATATTTCTCATTTTTTATTATTTTTAAATTTGATTTATAAAAATATTTGATCAAGCCCCTGATTTCAGGATTTTTTATAAAAAAATCTATAAGTTAAGAACAATATTTTTCCAAAAATAGAAAACTATTCTTGCTTTCGCCGCGTTCATATTTTGTATGACATATTTTTACGAGGTACTCACTTTCACCTCTATATTATCTCGGAGGATTTACTTCAGTCGTAAATAGTCAGCCGCACGAAAATTGATTGAAAAAATATATTTTTCACATTTTTAATTTATTTTCCCTTACAAACATAAAGTCCAGTATGGTCTTAGTTTCAAGATATTTCAAGATACAATAGTAAAAATTCATAATATATGAACCATTTTTATCCCACACATTTAATACTCATATATATAGGGTGGGCTATTTAAAACTTTAAGTTAGAATTGGCTTTAAAAAAATACTGATTATTTTTTTTTTTTTCAAAGTTCTGGTTTTATTGGAAAGGTTGAACTTTGTTGTTTAATAATGGGACACAATATCACTCATATGATCAATCCGTTCAATCCAATATTTCAGTACAGCCCAAAACCCACACGGGGTCTCAGAACACCATATGGGGCAAATTTTGCTTATTGATATAGACAACGAGATGAAAATGAGTTTCATGAAAGCTGAATTGAAGGCCGATCTCTTCTCGAAAATTTCCCACGTAAATTTTTTACAGTTTGCGTTAAAAACTCACTACTGTGGAAGTAAGTTTTAAATATTTCCCAATTTTGTTCGAGCGTCTCATTTTGCAAATGTCAAACACAAACCTGAAAATAAAAATAAAAATGAAAATAAAAATAAAAATAAAAATAAAAATAAAAATAAAAATAAAAATAAAAATAAAAATAAAAATAAAAATAAAAATAAAAATAAAAATAAAAATAAAAATAAAAATAAAAATAAAAATAAAAATAAAAATAAAAATAAAAATAAAAATAAAAATAAAAATAAAAATAAAAATAAAAATAAAAATAAAAATAAAAATAAAAATAAAAATAAAAATAAAAATAAAAATAAAAATAAAAATAAAAATAAAAATAAAAATAAAAATAAAAATAAAAATAAAAATAAAAATAAAAATAAAAATAAAAATAAAAATAAAAATAAAAATAAAAATAAAAATAAAAATAAAAATAAAAATAAAAATAAAAATAAAAATAAAAATAAAAATAAAAATAAAAATAAAAATAAAAATAAAAATAAAAATAAAAATAAAAATAAAAATAAAAATAAAAATAAAAATAAAAATAAAAATAAAAATAAAAATAAAAATAAAAATAAAAATAAAAATAAAAATAAAAATAAAAATAAAAATAAAAATAAAAATAAAAATAAAAATAAAAATAAAAATAAAAATAAAAATAAAAATAAAAATAAAAATAAAAATAAAAATAAAAATAAAAATAAAAATAAAAATAAAAATAAAAATAAAAATAAAAATAAAAATAAAAATAAAAATAAAAATAAAAATAAAAATAAAAATAAAAATAAAAATAAAAATAAAAATAAAAATAAAAATAAAAATAAAAATAAAAATAAAAATAAAAATAAAAATAAAAATAAAAATAAAAATAAAAATAAAAATAAAAATAAAAATAAAAATAAAAATAAAAATAAAAATAAAAATAAAAATAAAAATAAAAATAAAAATAAAAATAAAAATAAAAATAAAAATAAAAATAAAAATAAAAATAAAAATAAAAATAAAAATAAAAATAAAAATAAAAATAAAAATAAAAATAAAAATAAAAATAAAAATAAAAATAAAAATAAAAATAAAAATAAAAATAAAAATAAAAATAAAAATAAAAATAAAAATAAAAATAAAAATAAAAATAAAAATAAAAATAAAAATAAAAATAAAAATAAAAATAAAAATAAAAATAAAAATAAAAATAAAAATAAAAATAAAAATAAAAATAAAAATAAAAATAAAAATAAACATGAATGTTATTATTCTACATTTCAAAGTCAAAGTAATCGGTAGTTCAAATTTAAAATGTTAAATGACCCATCCTATAGTATGAGGCACTCTCACTTAATATAACACACTTATATTTATCCATGCATTTTCTCCATTCACTACACAGTGCTACAGAAAAAATTAAGTAGAAAACTTTGGGAAGGTATTATCGAGTAGAACAAGTATATCAAACATCCCCAAAAATCTTGAGTTACGGGTAAAACCGGTCTTTCGAACCTTTGCACACTTTGCTTATTCCATCTATTAAAAAGTAAAAATATATTCGACAAAATGTCTGTAAACTAGTGTAATTATAGAAGTTATGACCAATCAATTAAGTGATAGTATGCTCGGCTTTGTTGTATGATCCGACAGCAAAAGATTTTTTAGGACCCAGCGATGTATGATTATTTATGTGAGGTATGTAAATCGTATTATTTTTTGTTATTAAAATTATTTTATTTAAATTCACTGAGAAGCTTATGCTTTACTTACAAGTTTTAAACCAACTCCTCTCTTCCAACTCTCTTGATTTTTTTGTGATTTTATTTGATTTAACGAATTTGCACGAAATATATCTGTATGTCTTGTTTTTTCTTTATTATTTTACAACAATTTTATTTTTAATTTTTATCCCTGAATTTAAATGTGAATGCAATGAATTTAATTAATTTTAACAATTATTTATGATATTACTTGTTGTATGTTTTAATTTATCTAACAATCTAAACAATACAATTTTGTTGTGACATACCAGAATACACTACCTACCACCCTCCCCTGCGGCAGTGTCTATATGTCATATATCACACCCCACAAAATAAATAAATAAATAATAACACGTGTTTTATTGTTCGTATAACTAATCAAAGATTAACCCAAAATGAAAACTAACCGAAAAAATGTTTAAAATTAATAGCGAAAAAGTCGAATTAAAACGTTTCCATTTTCTTCAACAAAAATCTATCTCTTTTTTAGTGACCATAACGATAATGAAACATAAAGTCATCTAAACACCCACCCACCTTAACCACGTAGTTAATTGTGTAGTTTTACTATCAATCAATCATCTGTAGGAAACATAAAATAAGTAAAAATAATCCTTACTAAAAATAATAAGACGACGACAATGAAGATGACCACGGCCAGACATCATTAGTAATGAGGAGGAGGAGGACAGTAACAAACCGCCCACTCACCCACTCTGTCTGTATCCTACTGCCTAAAATGCATGTACTTACTTACCTTGTCACCCTCCTCCGTATGTATCTCTATCGGGGAAATAACTACAGCATGTCATCCAATTCGTAAAAGAAAACCTTCTTCCTTAATTACTAAAAAACAAATCAAATAAACAATGTACATACTACTACTACTACTACTTATTTGTATATAGTAAAGTAACCTTTAGCAAAAATCGGTATTAAACAAGATCTAAAAATAAATATAAAATATAAAATTTGTATAAAAATCAATGTCTGTAGTTATATGGGTGTTTTCGTATAAATATAAATAAATATTTAAAAAAATGAAAGTATTAATTAAATGTACAACTAACAACTAATTGATCTTTGAGTGTGTTCGAGCAGAAGTAATTTTGAAACAGAAATTCGAACTGAGTCTAGGCTAGGGATGTATAGTTGGAGCAAAAAGTAGATTTTTCGACTTTTGCAAATATATGAAAAGTCGACTTTTCGACTTTTGAAAAATCGATTTTTCGACTGTTGCAAATGAATGAAAAGGCGAATAGACCAAATCGAGAGACATTTATATTGGATATATAAATCTGAACCGATCTTATCCACTTTTTGCATAATTTTGCCAAATTTGAAGAACATCGGATAAAGGATGTATGTGTTTTCAAGAGCGAAAAAAATAAAATCGATATTCAATAACTTAAATTCATTGATGCATAAAGTCGAAAACAAAAGTCGACTTTTGGCAATGGTAACGTCGAGTTTGACGTTTTCCTCCCAAAAGTCGATTAATCGAATTTGAAAATATATGAAAAGTCGACTTTTCGACTTTTCAAAAATCGATTTTTCGACTTTTCAAAAATCGATTTTTCGACTGTTGCAAGTGAATGAAAAGGCGAATAGACCAAATCGAGAGACATTTATATTGGATATATAAATCTGAACCGATCTTATCCACTTTTTGCATAATTTTGCCAAATTTGAAGAACATCGGATAAAGGATGTATGTGTTTTCAAGAGCGAAAAAAATAAAATCGATATTCAATAACTTAAATTCATTGATGCATAAAGTCGAAAACAAAAGTCGACTTTTGGCAATGGTAAAGTCGATTTCGACTTTTTCCTCCCAAAAGTCGATTAATCGATTTATAGATCCCTAGTCTAGGCTAGAGTTGTTACTTATTGTTTATACCCTCAATCTACAGAGTGGGAGGGTATATATAATTTGGGACAGAAAAATGTGTAACGCTTTGAAAGAGTGATTTAAGATCCTAAGTATGTTTGGACGAAATCCGTTTCATGGCTTTTTAAGCTGTTTGGGCAATGTCCGTCCGTCCGTCAGGCCGAATTTCATGACTCTAGCTGCGGTCATTTGATTGGTACTATTTTTATCCCTTTTTTCATTTTAACCCCAAAAAGTACGAATTTCGAAAAGTCTGTTAATTTTAACCGAATTTCATTATTCTAGGTGTAGACGTTTGGTTGGTACCATTTTTATCCCTCCGTACCCATTGTATCCCTTGAAAGTACGAATTTGGAAAAAAACTTTTATTTTTCATGTCTACGTAGTCAAAGGAATGTATACTCCGAATTTCATGACTCTAGCTGCGGTCATTTGGTTGGTACTATTTTTATCCCCTTTTTCTATGTTGACCCCAAAAAGTACGAATTTCGAAAAATCTGTTTATTTTCCCTGTCTACACAGTCAGAGGAATGTATACTCCGAATTTCATGACTCTAGCTGCGGTCATTTGATTGGTACTATTTTTATCCCCTTTTTTCATTTTAACCCCAAAAAGTACAAATTTTGAAAAATTCGTGTATTTTACTTGTCTATACAATCAGAAGAATGTATACACGGAATTTCATTATTCTAGGTACAGCAGTTTGGTTGATACCATTTTTATCCCTCTATTCCCATTTTACTCCTTTAAAGTACGAATTTGGAAAAAATACTTTTATATTATGTATCTACCCAATTAGAGGAATGTACACACCGAATTTCGTGTTTCTAGCTGTTATCGTTTATTATGTACCATTTTTATCCCTTTTTTGCCCCATTTCACCCCCTACAAATAAGAATCACTTTATGGTGCACGTTTTTGCTATATGCGCATACCAAATATCAAGCAAATAGAAACAGATATATTCAAAAACACGCTAATATATTAGGGATTATTATGGGTATTTTTAGTTCTTGTTAGGAAAAAATTTTTCCCTTTGGTCCGATTTCGCCCCGTTTCAATCCCAACCGATCTACGACTATAAGACGTATCCTTTCGTATAGATGCTAGCGTGTTTTCAACAGACGGACGGACTGGCGGACGGACATGGCTAGATCGTCTTAGAATTTTATGACGATTAAGAATATATATACTTTATAGGGTCTCAGGTCGATATTTCAAGGTGTTACAAACGGAATGACAAATATATTTTTCTAATATATAAAAGACATAACTCATTTTTTTGCAAAGCGGCAAGTTCGGCCATAATTAGCAAAGAACTCGATTTCTTAAAAAAATGTGAGTTATGTCTTTTTATAGTAAGGCTACGATATGCTTCAAACATATGCAGTTACAAATGTGCATTATCGTAAAAGCTACGTATCCTTCAATTCTATTTTTTTTCTGGATCTAAACTGAAAAATATCATTCGGAGACCCCATAAATGAGTTCAAATTTCCACAAAAAATCCACATAGGTCTCTAATCCAAAGGGAACTTTTTTCGTAACAAGCACTGAAAAGTAAATACTAGGAAAATTTAATTTTTGAAATTCGATGAGCACATTCCTCTGTCTGTAAAGACTCATGAAACGAAATAATTTTTCAAAATTAGTACTTTTAAGGGGAAACGGGGCGAAATGGGATGCAAATGGTACCAGCTAAACTACAGTAGTTAAAATAATGAAATTTGGTCTATTCATCGCCCTGACTTCGTAGACGCGAAACATAAAGAGATACTGCGGAATGCACTTGTATAATTTAGATTTCTGCTATATTTTGTGTAGAAATTATTTTGTATTTTTTTTTGCTATTTCTATTGGCTTAGACTAATCTAGCTTTCTTATAGTGTAAAAACTGAAAAAGTTCGACGAAAATATAAATAAAATATACTTTAGACTCCCACTGTGCACTATTGTCCCATAATGAAAACTTTTTATTTATTGCGGAGCTCTGTCAGCCACCAAGCTGACTTTTTTCCCAAAAACAACAGCAATTGGAAAGTGAATTTTTCGTTCAAATTTACAAAAGAAAAAAACCTACACAAATTTTGTTATCTTAAGTTGGTACCAAAAAATAGTCGTGCCTCGGATATCTGTTTCAAATTGCTTCTGTAATAAAATTTTAAAAAAATGTTGGTCCTCTTTTCATTTCAAACAATAAAACACGTGTATTATTATTGTATTAACAATTGTAGAATATAGATGCAAAAAAAAATATTTTTGGATATAAATAGTTGAATGTACAACTAAAACGAATTTAACAAAAAAAAATTGTATTGTTTTCTACTTTTACCACTATCGTACTACTAGATACTATCAAATAAACAATTTGCATGTTCTACTTCTAAGTATAGTTGTAACTATGTATGTTAGTTGTTAAGCGAAGGGCATCTAATCAGCGTTCTGTTTATCGAAGGAATATAATTCCTGAAAAGACGCACAGTGTTGCAAAATCAAATACGTAGTAAACATTTTTGAAATTTGTAAAAAATTGAAATTAGCCAGGGATCCAACGTTTATTTAGAACTAGCTGAACCCCGCCCGCTTCGTCAGGCAAAAAAATGGTAAAATTAAAATCAGGTTTCAAATTGATCTTATCGTGGTCAGTAATATATACGTTCCAATTTTCAGCCTTCTAGCCTAAAAAAACACTATTGCCACGCCCTCCAAACGAAAATCCAAATTTCGGCATCATATTTATCATTCTCGTGGTCAGTAGTATATATATACCAATTTTCAGCCTTTTAGCTCAAAATCGTTTTTGCCACGCCCCACTGCCCACAAAACGTAAATTCAAAATCGAGCATCATATTTATCTTTCTCGTGGTCAGTAATATATACGTTCCAATTTGCAGCCTTCTAGCTCTCAAAAACACTTTTGCCACGCCCGCTCCGCCCACAAAACGAAAATCCAAATTTCGGTATCATATTTATCATTCTCGTGGTCAGTAATATTCTAGCTCAAAAAAACATTCTAGCTCAAAAAAACACTATTGCTACGCCCACTCCGCCCACAAAACGAAAATTTAAAATTTCGGCATCATATTTATCATTCTCGTGGTCAGTAATATATGCGTTCCAATTTGCAGCCTTCTAGCTCTCAAAAACACTTTTGCCACGCCCCACTGCCCACCAAACGTAAATTCAAAATCCAGCATCATATTTATCTTTCTCGTGGTCAGTAATATATACGTTCCAATTTGCAGCGTTCTAGCTCTCAAAAACACTTTTGCCACGCCCACTCCGCCCTCAAAACGAAAATTTCAAATTTCGGCATCATATTTATCATTCTCGTGGTCAGTAATATATACGTTCCAATTTGCAGCATTCTAGCTCAAAAAACACTATTGCCACGCCCACTCCGCCCACAAAATGAAAATCCAAATTTCGGCATCATATTTATCATTCTCGTGGTCAGTAATATATGCGTTCCAATTTTCAGCCTTCTAGCTCTTAAAAGCACTATTGCCACGCCCCTCCACAGAGCAAATTTTTAAAAATGCTATAGGGTCCGCCATCTAACGTTTTTTTAACTATTCAACCGTTGGACTATTATTTGTGGGGTGCCCAAGGCAACCATTTGAATGAAATTATTTTCCATTATTAACCGGAAGGATTGTACTTTAAAATAAAAAAGAAATTTTCAAAAATATTCATTAGTTTTTTTATAGTATTTTCAAAAAAAGTTGTTTTTGCGGACCCTATATAAGCTATAGTTCCTTCCAGACCTGCATCTATCTGTACTGAAAATTTCAACAATATCGGTTCAGCCGTTTACACGTGATTGCGGAACAAACAAACAGACAGACAGACAGACTTAAACTAAGGTTTTATAATATTAATAGGGATAATAGGGATATTAACTTTGGATAAATTTTAGAAATTAGCCCAAAGTTGACAACTTTTCTTCAATTCTCGATTAAAAAAATAAAATTTTTGTTTGTATGGTTTTTACATATTTTTAGGCATATTTTTCGTGTTAAAAAATTTCGCCTCTTTCAGATTTTGAAAATTAAAAAAAAATCTGGCATAAAAATTAGTGCAAAAGTCTTAAAATGTATGAGAATCAGATGGACGAGATCGACAAAAATGGTCACATGTTCAAAATAAAATTTGTCACAAGACTTTTTGCGTATTCCTAAAAATAAAAATTAAAAATTTTACTTTTCTTTTAAATCGAAACATAAATTTTCAACTTTGAGCTAATTTCTAAAATAGAGTCCGACTTGCCCGACTTTCAATGTTAATATCTCGAAATAATCCTTGACTCCTAGTCTAATTTCCATTTCTTACAAAACTCAAAAATGTATTCTATAACAACATTTATTGAATTTATGGTCGATGGTATTTGATGCTGGAACACTGTGAGGCGTTGATTAGACAATCTGTTATTAACATCAAGCGATTGTATCTAAAAATAAAAACATAAAAAAATACAGATAGTATTGCAAAATAATTGACATATATTGAATAAATCGATTATTTGACAAAAATTAAAATCGATATTGTTGTAGTAGTCGTGTAATCTGACGATATTATCGCTTGTAAATTACAAAATAATATTATAAATATTAGAATTAGTTGCATGTATTCTATTATTATTGCTTTTATTTTATTTTAATATGTTTTCTCCTTCTGTCTGAATAATACACATATATTTCCTATTTAAAAAACGGCTAAGCAAAATACAGTAAAACCTTCTTATAACGAATCTCGATCGAAAGAGAGTTCATTTCCTCTTAAAGATTAAGCTCCTCAAAGAACATCCGAACTACATTGTGGTATTCTAAAATCAATTAAAATCGCTATATAGAGGTTTGACTGTATTTGAATTTTCTTTCTTTTCAAAGTATGCTTAATAGTTTTTTTCTGCACCACTGTACAGCTTACCTTTGCATTTGCCATACATCATTAAAAAACAAACAAGATACGTTATCTGATCTTAACTAATCCCCAGGATTAGGACAATTAACCAATCCATTTAGACCCACAGAATGTCGAATATTATGCGGGGGAGGACCACTAAACATGGGCTGTTCAGCCATGTAGTCCTTACTTTTAGCTACGTATTCGACATACTTTCGGTCTATTTAGTTTAACATTTAAATGCAAATTGCTTATGTTATCTCTTATTGTTTGTGATTGATCGAAAACTTTATAAATAAATAAATCAAATATTATTTTTCTCTATTATATATAGCAATATTTTAGCAATGAGTTTGTGCAATTTAAATGGAATATTTATATTTTTTATTTATTCCATTACTTATTACAATTAAAATTATAATAAACTTATTACAAGCACGTCACACTAGCAACTATCTGGCTATCGGCCTGGAAAAAATTATAATAAAAACACAATGTAAAATCTCGACGCTCTACGATAACAATATGCCAAAAAAATTGTGTCCGAACCCTATAAATTTATTTTTTGTGTGCATTGTTTCATAAACAGACAGCAGATTTTTATGCTAATCCCATTTCTAATACATATATATAGGGTAGGCCATTTAAAATTTTAAATTAGAATAGGCCATAAAAATTATTATTTTTTCAAATTTCTGTTTTTTTTTCGTCATTTAATAATGGAACACAATATTATTCATATGACTACCACGACTGGCTCGGCAGTACCTCATCCGATCAACCCAATTTGTCAATATCTCTGAAGCCCATAGCTGCATCGTTAGTTCAAATTTAAAATGTTAAATTGACCCTATATATAACTATGACTTTTACCGCTCTAGAATCCACATATTTTAACCGATTTTTTTTTCAAATTTCAACTAGAAACAGTCATAGCTATAGCTGCTGATTTTACTGCTTTTGCTCTATAAAGCACATATTCCAACCCATCTTCACCTATAGTGAAGATGGGTTACATTGTTTTATATTTTGATATATCGCTGACATAAATGTCCTCCTCGATTTGATTTCGCTCCGGAAGACACTGCGAATTTAATTGCAATAGGGTAGAATTTAAAGGGTGTCATGTAGCCGCTCGAGTAAGGAAATCCTCCACCTCCAGGTTGGGGGTATATTCACTTTGTCATTCCGTTTGTTACACCTTGAAATATTCAGCGAAAACCCCATAAAGTATATATATTCTGTGTCCTGGTAAAATTTTAGAACGATTTAGCCATGTCCGTCTGTCAGTCTGTTGAAAGCACATTAGGAGGTTGAAATTTTCCGTAAATGCAGATCGGTTGGGATTGAAAGTCGGCGAAATCGACCCAGAGCGAAAATTTTTCCAATGACTAAAAATACCCCTAATATTTAGACTATTTAGGCAATTTTTTTTGGAAATTTCCGATTTGTATACATTTGAAATTTGTTTCGTACCTTCGTCTAGTAACGTGTTATCACCAAAAAGTACAAAAAGGATTTAGCGGGTGAAATGGGACAAAAGGGATAAAAGTGATGCCAAAGACATGCTAGAAACATGAAATTCGGCGTGTACGTCCCTATAATTACGTCTACGTAAAATAGAGAGTTTTTTCGAAATTTGTACTTTTAAGGGATACAATTGGAAAAGAGGGATAAAACTGGTACCAACCAAATCGCTGAAGATAAAATCATGAAAGTTGGTGTATCTGAATGTGTAGACGCGAAACATAAAGGATTTTTTCGAAATTTGTACTTTTAGGCGGAAAATAGGGCGAAAGGGATAAAAATGGTACCAATCAAACGGTTGCAGTTAGAATAGTGAAATTCGGTGTGTACATTGCTGTGACTGCGTAGACACGAAAAATAAAGATATCTTTCGATATTCGTACCTTTACGATCAAAACGGGATAAAATTGGTACCACGCAAACGTCTGTATCTAGAATCATGAAGTGGTTACACTCGTCTGCCTTCGTAGATACGCACAATATGAGTATTTCTCCAAAATCGTTTTAGGGTCAACATTTCAAAAAAATAAAAATAATAAAAGTGGTACCAAACTGAGGTACCTAGAATCATAAAATTAGATGTGTTGATTCAAATATGGACGCGAAATTTGTACTTTTCTTATCAAAATCACTCTGTTTGTAGCTGAATCAAGAAATTACAAATGGGAGAAGTCGGCCCTGAGGGAAAATTTTTCTCTCTAATGACGACTGACAATACACCTAATAGTTATCACTTTTTGATTACAATTGCAGTATTATATATATTAGTAGACTATTAATAATATAACAATGAAGCAATGAAATTTATTTAAAACAGTGAGCATAAGTATGACTTTTAGTTTTAAATAGTAAACAAATATAAAGGGTGATTTTTTAAGAGCTTGATAACTTTTTTTTAAAAAAAAACGCATAAAATTTGCAAAATCTCATCGGTTCTTTATTTGAAACGTTAGATTGGTCCATGACATTTACTTTTTGAAGATAATTTCATTTAAATGTTGACCGCGGCTGCGTCTTAGGTGGTCCATCCGCTTAGTCCAATTTTGGCATTTCCACGTTTTTGAGTAACAGAGACCCAATTGGTGCGAACGGCGACGAATCGAAAATTGGTGGTCATCATTAACACTGGCCGATACAGCTGCGATATTTTCTTCAGTTCGCACTCTACGTAAGCGTGTTGGTGGTTTAATGTCCAACAATGTAAATTTGGTGCGAAATTTAGTCACAATAGCCCGAATAGCCGCTTCAGTGGGTCGATTAAACTGACCATAAAATGGAAACGCGCAATGGATTTTCATGCATTAGTATTTGACAGATCACGTGGGATTTCAGACATGGTGTCAAAGAGAAAGATGCTCAGTATGCTTTGACATTTCATCATGAATCGTCTTACAAACGAACAACGCTTGCAAATTATTGAATTTTATTATCAAAATGCGTGCTCTGTTAAGAAAGTTCATTGCGCGCTTCCATTTTATGGTCAGTTTAATCGACCCACTGAAGCGGCTATTCGGGCTATTGTGACTAAATTTCGCACCAAATTTACATTGTTGGACATTAAACCACCAACACGCTTACGTAGAGTGCGAACTGAAGAAAATATCGCAGCTGTATCGGCCAGTGTTAATGATGACCACCAATTTTCGATTCGTCGCCGTTCGCACCAATTGGGTCTCTGTTACTCAAAAACGTGGAAATGCCAAAATTGGACTAAGCGGATGGACCACCTAAGACGCAGCCGCGGTCAACATTTAAATGAAATTATCTTCAAAAAGTAAATGTCATGGACCAATCTAACGTTTCAAATAAAGAACCGATGAGATTTTGCAAATTTTATGCGTTTTTTAAAAAAAAAAAGTTATCAAGCTCTTAAAAAATCACCCTTTATATCCTACCAGAAAAAATTACGATTTTTTTAAGATAACCTGAATTTCCTGATTTTCGATCCACCCTATTTCTCGAAAATCTTCTTATGGAAAAAAAAACAAATTTGAAAACATTCATTTAAATCGGAGAACACAAGGAACATTTATATTTCGTTTCTACTACTTTTCAGTTCGTTCACAAAATTTTATTTGAAATTAAAAAAAATAATGTAAAAATTTGAATTCAATTTAATATTTTTTCGTGGAATATAAAATTTCTAAATTTAATATAAAGAAGTTTGAAAAATCTGAACATGTGCTAGTTGTGCAATAGTTTAAAATCTATAATTTATTTTTTAGATTAAATAGGGAAAACCAGTTCACCTAGTTACAGTCATGGTTTAAAAAAATAAAATCCAAATTTTTTACGAAAAAATTAAGATCTAATACGAAGTCTTTTAGAGAAAACCCTGTTCAAGAAGTTAAAAAACCGGTTCAAAAAGTAAAAACCCGGTTCCTCTATATAACAAAAAACCGGTTGCCCTAGTTACAGTCAATTTACTGTTAAGAAAAGGTTCTAGATCAAGTACGAAGCATTTTAGAAAAAAATCGGTTCAAAAAGTAAAAGCCCGGTTCCCATAGTTCTAGGCGTTCCTATAGCTCTATTATTAATCATTCTTGAAAGAACCAGGTTAAAACGTAAAAAACCGGGTTCGAGATCCATTAATAATCATTCTTTGGAAAACCGGTCTCAAAAAGTAAAAACCGGGGTATATTAGTTACCCCAGAAGTTTAAAAAACGCGGATATATGTGGGTTTTCCCTCCGGAATCAAGAACCGGTTCCCCTAGTTACAGTCATGATTTAAAAAATTTATAATCCAATTTTTTTACGAAAAGATTTAAGATCTAATACGAAGTCTTTTAGAGAAAAACCTTTAACTGTAGGCTTGAGCTAAATTTTTAAACTTAATGTATCTAAACATTACATTTTAGACGTCATGTAAAAGATTCGTGATCTGTTAAATTTAATATAAATTTTGGATAGAATTTAACAGTTAAGAATTAATTTTTTTTTGGGTTTTATGTAAGTATTCGTTGTTATGGAACGGTTTGGCCAAAATTTATGGCATATGAAGGAGTATTTATTTTTTTATAATTTTTTTCCATTTTTTCTTACAATTCCGAAATTCGCACAAACTTATTGCTTCGATATTGTTATTATGTACTAAACATTTCAAAATTATATATATATATATAAATATAATATATATTTTCTTGTATCAAAATCTTTTCTTTTTTTTTTCAAAAAATCCACCTTTTGTATATCATGCTCATGTTCATAATTTCTTGAAATTTACATTTTTCTCTTTCAAACTCGAAACCAAAACCAAAAACAAACAAATCCATCATCCATCAAATGATCAAACAAACAAAATATCCAAACCAAAACCAAATATCATCACCACAGAGACATTATCCCCGAGGAATCTTATCATCATGGCTACTCCAAGTCACTGTGCGAACCGGCCGGCGAAGAATGGGAATCGATGTTAGCCGATGCCGAGCGCAACAATCGCGCCAGTACGAACAGTGAAAAGTTGCTGCGCAGCGGCCGCGAACCACTCCTGCCGAAACTAACACCGCGTGCCCAGATACGCCGCGGCATGGCCATGGGTATGGCCATGGGCAGCGGAGTAATGGGAGCGGGTGCTTCGGCGGCGGCTGCAGCCAGTAGTTCCGGCCTAGGTGGCAGCAACAAGAAGAGCCAAGTGACCACGGCCCTGCTATCGACCTCCAATTCGGACTATGACGACGATAACGATGAAGATTTCGATTTGTACGACGACGAGAACATCGTGGTGACCACAACAATAGCCAACGATCCGAATGCACGTCCACGCAGTGGCAGCGATGGCGAAGGTAGTACGGCCACGACATCGACAACAACCATTCGTTTGACGCGCAACAATGATGAAAGTATTATTTGAGTAAAGGAAGATGAAGGGGGTGAGATGGAGATGATGACGATGACACGACACGACAACGTCTTAGACGAACAACGAGAAGAGAACGTATATGAAGAAGAAGAAGAAGCAAGAGGAACTAGCAATGAAGAGAATGATGTTGATGCAGTAGACACAGAAGAAGTAGAAGACGATGAATTTGATGAGGACGATGTGGCGAAACAAGAACAACAACGTTTGCTGATGGGTTCCCGCAAGTCGAGGAATTTCTTCAAATACGAAATGTTTTATTAAATGCAAAGTCACCGGGAGGGAGTCAGCAGCCCACAGTAACTCAAGTTCAAAAGTTTCAACAAGCAAACATAAAAATGTGTGTAAAGAGCGGTCCAACCTTAGCAGGCACTTTTAGTGTAGTTTCAATGTGTGTATAGAGAATGTGTAGACAAAGAAGAAGATGATGATGAAGAGAATGCTGAAGCAAAGTAAACACAAAAATAAAGAAACAATGAGAAAGAAAATAACCTACTCGACACTCTGGAAGGACAGTGGAAACGGAATATGATTTCTTATGGTTCATGTTCAATTTTGAGAAAACCGGGTGCAAGAGGTTTGAAAAATCCGGCCATGTCCTAGATGTGCAATAATTAAAGATTAATTTTTCGGTGACATAGGGAAAGAATCGAGATTTTAGATAAATCCTGCTTTAAAAATGTACCAAAAAACCGGTTATCGAGTTGCAGTCATGAGTTTAATACTTTTAAAATAATCATTTTTTAAAGAAAAAATTTAATATCAAATATAAAGGTATTTTAAAGAAAAACCGGCTCAAAAAGTAAAAACCGGTTCCTCTAGATAACAAAAAACCGGTTCTCCTAGTTAAAGACAACTCATTTTAATACTTTTAAAATAATTTTTCTTGTTAAGAAAAGATTTAAGATCAAATATGAATCATTTTAGGGAAATTCCGGTTCAAAAAGTAAAATCCCGGTTCGCCTAGCAATAGGCATGAGCTAAATTTTTAAAGTTTCTAATATCTAAACATTCAATTGTAGACGTCGTAGAATAGTTTAGAGATTCATTATTAATCATTCTTGAAAAACTCGGGTTTCGAAAGTAAAAAAACCGGTTCTCGTTGCAACATTTTTAATCTCTTTTTACAAATCTTTTAATAACAAAACAATTAATTTTAGAACTCATAGAAATGATTCGAAATTCATTACTAATAATTCTTCGAAAAACCGGTTTCAAAAATTGAAAACCCGTTTCTCTTAGTTACCCAAGAGGTTTGAAAAATCTGAACATGTGCTAGCAACAGTTTAAAATCTATAATTTAATTTTCAGATTAAATAGGGAAAAACTCGGGATCAAAAAGATAAAAAACCGGTTCACCTAGTTACAGTCATGATTTAAAAAATTAAAATCCATATTTTTAAGAAAAGATTTAAGATCTAATACGAAGTCCTAGAGAGAAACCCCGGTTCAAGAAGTTAAAAAATCGGTTCAAAAAGTTAAAACCCGGTTCCTCTAGATAACAAAAAACCGGTTGCCCTAGTTACAGTCAATTTACTGGTAAGAAAAGCTTTTAGATCAAGTACGAAGCATTTTAGAAAAAATCGGTTCAAAAAGTAAAAGCCCGGTTCCCATAGCTCTAGGCGTTCCCATAGCTCAATTATTAATCATTCTTGAAAGAACAAGATTAAAACGTAAACAAACGGGTTCGAGATCTATTACTAATCATTCTTCTTAGTTACCTGAGAAGTTTAAAAAATCCGGATATGTGCTAGTTGTCAAAAATTTGAAATCTATAATTTAATTTTTAGATGAAATAGGGAAAAAACTTGTAACCAAGAAGATAAAAAACCGGTTCCCCTAGTTACAGTCATGATTTAAAAAAAAATTTAATCCATTTTTTTACGAAAAGATTTAAGATCTAATACAAAGTCTTTTAGAGAAAACCCGGTTCTAAAAGATAAAAAACTTTTTCAGAAAGTTAAAAAATCGGTTCCCTTAATTGTAGGCTTGAGCTAAATTTTTAAATTTAATGTACCTAAAATATGGAAAATATTCGAGATCCGTTACTAATCATTCCTGAGAAAGACGGTTTTAAAAATTAGAAAACCCGGTTACGCTAATTACGGTCATGATTTAATTTTTTCATAAAAATGGATTTTAATTTTTTATGCAAATGTTTAAGAAGAATTTTAAGAAAACCCGACTCAAAAATTTAAAAAACCGGTTCCTCCAGCTATAGACAAGGGATACATTTTAAACTTTTTTATATTTAAACATTCAATTTTAGACGCCACAGAAAAGAATTCGAAATCCATTACAAATTGTCATTGAGAAAACCGGGTTTAAAAAGTAAAAAACTGGTTCTTTAGTTACCGTTTCTCATAGTTAGACAACATATAGGGAAGAATCGAGATCCATTATTTTGAGTAAATCCGGTTCAAAAAGATAACAAAAACCCTTACAGTCTTGATTTTAATAATGTTAAAATCAGCTTCTGGTGTGGACTACTGGTAGCATGAAAGTTTTAGCTCAAATAGAAGTCACCCTCTATAGAAAATACTTAGGCCAAAAACCGGGTTTTAAATGAAATTTAATATTAGAACCTGTATTTGAAACGAACATGCATTAGGTGGACATTTTGAGAAACCCGGATTCCATTTTTGAAAAAACTGGTTTCCCTCGAACTCTTTTACAACTTTGAAAAACCGGGAAAGTTTGAGAAAACCGGGTTCCAAACTTAAAGAATCGGTTCCCCTATGACTTTTTGACAACTTTTGAATATATTCACATTTGAACTTTCAGTTTTTAAATATCACATGGAAAATACTCATATTGCCAAACCCCGGTTTTCGGATATATTTGGTTTTAAATTATAAATCGCTAGAATCGTTTTAGGGATCTGACCTGACATACGTTTCGAGTCGCAGTAGGAAACGGAAAAACCAGGTTTTTGGTTTTGACAAAACCCGGGTTTTCGGTTTTGACAAATCCGGGTTTTCGGTTTTATTAAAAATTGTTTTCGGATATGTTTTATGATCGCTACTTTTAAATCCTCCAAAATCATATTCCGTTTGCCGAACCTAGAGAAAGCATTGTTTTTGTTGTGTCGACTGACGTGTAGTTTTTTTGCAAATATGTGTAACTCTTGTTTGATAAAAAAAAAATAATAGTTTAGTGTATTAAATATGTTTGTATCATAGTTTAGTACAACAGTTTACTTGTATGTAAGTATGTTTGTTTTTGTAAACAAAGCAAAACAAAACAAAATAATTTCAACAGCAACGAGTTACTTTTAACGCGCATATCATTTCCGTTTGTCCCACCACTAACAACCCCACTCATCCTCTCTCACCCACCCCCGGAAAGGCCCTCTTAGTTTCCGATTTTATAAAAATCGTTACAAATTTAATTTCAATTTCAAGTTACAACTTTTTTTAATTAATTAATTTTCACAAAAAATATATATAAAAAAGTATAAAACAACATATTTTACTTATTGTATTGTATTGTGTATTGTATTGTATTTAGGTCACAATTGTTAAAAACATATTAAGCGTTTTTGTTCCATAAATTTAATTAAACAAAGTGAGAAGAGAAAAGGAAGAAGAAGAAATCCCAATAACCCCGAAAACCACTACAAAAACAACAACAAAACAAACTAAACAAATATTTAAGTGCATTTAGTCAATTTTTTGATTTACGTTGTTTCGTTTTTTTTCATTATTAATTTTATTTACAAACAACAATTACCGTGTATTATTGTAATTTACCGCAAAGAATGAAAGGAAAAGTGCAAAAAAAAAGAAAAATCAAAAATTATTGCAAGAGAAAAACGAAAAAAAAAATATTTTCGAAATTAGCTGCAATATTTTCCAAAAAATAATGTCCAAAATAATAATAAAAGAAAAGAAATGGAAACGAAAACGTTGAGGGCATATTTTTCTTTTACAAGATTCTAATGAATAGCTTTATAACAACATCCTTTTTTAGATAATATTTTAGCTACAAACAAATGTTTTTGTTTTAATTTTACAACGCCCAGATATTTCTTTAACCAACAAACACAGTGTTTTATTATTTTTAGTATATTTGAAAAAGAAAAATACGATTTGATTTCAGAGCCGATTCAATTAACCATCGACAAGTCCTGAACAGTGGAACATGGAATATAGAATCACCTAATATTTTGAAAAATGTGGTCTAAAAATATGGATTTTAACTCGATCTTCAGTTTTTTTCATTAAATATTTTCTTTTTTTTTTTTGAAAAAAAAAAATGGAAATATGTGAAAAATTTACAAAAGAAAATTGCAAAAATAAATACAAACTAAAACAATTGAAAATAATAGCGTTATCATGTTATAATTTTTATTATTTTTTTTTTAATTTTTTTTAAATGTAATTTGAAGAAATTAAAATTAAATAAATAAAATATTAGTTATATTATTAATTTTTTAGAAATATTTCTTAAATACAAAATCTGGATAAGAACTAAAAAATTAAAACAATATTATTTTACAATTTTTATTAAATAGCTATTTTTGAAAAATAATGACAAATTACAAAATAATTAATATATATGAATGAAAACTAAAAAATAGATATTTTATAATTTTTATTAAATAATTTTTATTATTTTTTTAAATACAAAACTGAAAAATTAAAAAATTCTATATTTTTTGAAATACAAACTATTTTTTTTTTTAATTTTATAAATTTCACTACAAAATTTATAATTTTTATTATATATTTTTTAAATCGGGTTTTTTTAATTTTTTAAATACAGAATTACGATACAGCAACTAAAAAATAAAAACAATTATAATTAATAATAAATAATTTGATTAAATTTTATAGTTATTTATTAAATATTTTTCTTAATTTTTAGTTCCTATCTTTATTTTGTATTTCAAAAAATTATTAATAATATTTTTTCAAAATTTTATAATATTTATTAAATTTGTTTATGATTTTTTAAAATACAAAAACTGGTTAAGACTTAAAAAATTAAAATAATATTTAAAAAAAATATATTTTTTTAATTTTATAAATTTCACTACAAATTTTATAATTTTTATTATATATTTTTTAAATCGTGTTTTTAATTTTTTAAATACAGAATTACGATACAGCTTTATTAACTATTTTTTCTTAATTTTTAGTTCCTATCTTTATTTTGTATTTCATAAAATTATAAATAATATTTTTTAAAAATTTTATAATATTTATTAAATTTGTTTATGATTTTTTAAAATACAAAAACTAGTTAAGAACTAAAAAATTAAAATAATATTTTAAAAAATATAGTACTAAACATTTTTTTCTTAATTTTTAGTTCCTATCTATAGTTTGTATTTAAAAAATTAAATAATATTTTTTAAAAATTTTATTAAATATTTTTTATTATTTTTTTTAAATACAAAATAACCAGTTTTAACCACAACTAATAAAATGAAAATAATATTTAAAAAAATATATATATATTTATCTATCTTTATTTTGTATTTAAAAAATTAAATAATATTTTTTAAAAATTTTATTAAATATTTTTTATTATTTTTTTAATACAAAAACTGGTTAAGAACTTAAAAAATGAAAATAATATTTTTAAAAGAATATATATTTTTAATTAAAATAAAACTAAAACTAAAATAAAAATTTGAATTTAATAACATATAATTTTATTAAATTTTATAATTTGTTATTAAATATTTTTCTTAATTTGTAGTTCCTATCTTTATTTTGTATTTAAAGTTTAAATTCTTTTAATTTTTATTATATATTTTTTAAATCAGTTCTTTATTTTTTTAAATGCGGAATAACGGTAGGGGAACGAAAAAATATTTTTTAAACAATTTTTATTTAATTTTAATAAATATTATTAAACATTCTTTTCTTAATTTGTACTTCCCTTTTTTGTATTAAAAAAAACTTCAAAAGTAAGAAAAATTAATAAAATTTCTAAATTTTCTATTATCTATTATTTTAATTTTTTATTTGTATTAAAAATTTTTTTTTTAGAAAATCTGAAATATTCTTTTGTATTTTTTCACACAAATATGCAAATACGGAAGAATAAATGATTGAAAATTCGTATGTGACAAATTAAAAAAAAATTATTTTTTAAAAATATTATTTTTTGAAATACAAAATCGCGATAGGAATTTAAAAAAATAAATATTTTTCAAAAAAGGGAATTTTTTTAAATAAAAAATAACAATAGGAACTATTAAAATTAAATAATATTTTTAAAATTTTTATTATATATTTTTTTGAAATACAAACTATTTTTTAATTTTATAATTTTTATTATATATATTTTTGAAGTCAGCTTTTTATTTTTTAAATACAAAATAACGATACATGATCTAAAAATATTAAAACTTAAACAAAAATATTATTAATAAAATTTGTTATTATTAAATTTTATATTTTTTATTAAATATTTTTTCTCAATTTTTGTTCCTATCTTTTGCAAGAAAAATTAATAAAAATTATAAAAATTTTAAAAACTATTATTTTTAAATTTTACTTTTGTATTACCTATTTTTTAATTTAAATTTTGTATTCAAAATGTTTAAATTTATTAAAAGAACTTTTTTTGTTGATACACAAATTTTACATTTTTTTTAAATAATTTTTATTATTGTTTTACTAACTGCTTAAGAACTAAAAAATAAAAATATATATTTTTTGAAATAGAAACTATTTTTTTAATTTTATAACTTTTACTAAAATTTTTATAATTTTTATTAAATATATTTTTTAAAATCAGCTTTTTATTTTTTCAATACAGAATAACGATACAGGAACTAACAAAAGAAAACATACAAAATTTATTAATAATAAATAATAAATAAATAAAATACAAAATAACAATAGGAACTAAAAAATTTAAATAATATTTTTTTTTTCAAATTTTACAATTTTTTTAAACAATTTTTATTATTGTTTAACTAACTGCTTAAGAACTAAAAAATAAAAAATTTATATTTGTTGAAATAGAAACTATTTTTTAAATTTTATAACTTTTGCTTGAAATGGAAACTATTATTTAAATTTTATAACTTTTGCTAAAATTTTTATAATTTTTATTAAATATATTTTTTAAAATCAGCTTTTTATATATTAAATACAGAATAACAATACAGGAACTAAAAAAGAAAACATAAAAAATTATTAATAATAAATAGTTTTATTAAAATTTTTTATATTTTTTTTCTTAAATTTTAGTTCCTATCTTTATTTTGTATTTAAAAAATTTAAAATGCTGATTTTTTCAAGAAAAAATAATAAAAATTAAATTGATGAGGTTTTAAATTTTATTTTTGTATTTATTATTTTATAATTTTTTAGTTTGTATTTAAAAAATATTTTTCTTAGAAAAAAATTGATAAAAATTATAAAATTTTTAAAATGTATTGTTTCTAATTTTTATTTTTGTATTTATTATTAATTATTTTTTTAGTTTGTATTAAAAAATATTTTTTAAGAAAATAATATTAAAAATTATAAGATTTTTAAAAACTATTATATTATATTTTTTAGTTCGTCTTTCTTTTATAATTTTTCACACATTAACATTAATGTAATTAAAAATGCAAATAAAAGAAGAATAAATATTAAAAAAGTAAAGATTATGAAATATCCGTGTTTGACAAGTTACGAAAATATACGATTTTTAAATTTATTTAAAAAAAATTAAATTTATTTTTTTGAAGAATAAATTTAAATACATAATTTTTTTGTAATTTGTCTCACACACATCTATCATAATCTTTATTTTTGTTTTTTTTTTAATACAAACACAAAATAATATTTTTTAACAAATTAATATTAACAAATAATCCCCTTTTCAATTTTATATTGGCCGTATTGATAATGTTTTAATGTTTAAATACTTTATTCGAGATATAATTGAAAATTAAAATTGGGGAATTAAAGAAAATATTTTTTAATGAAGATCGAACAAAATTTAAAATAATGTTTTTAAACATTTAAAAAATTTTAACCACAAGAAACAAGTTCCACTGTGATTAAATCGGCGGCAATAAAATTAAAGTGTTTTAATACTTTAAATAATACTTTAATACTTTAAAAATTCGGTGTTTTCTTTATGGCAACAGCAAACAACTTTTTAAAGTGGCGTGTAATTCATGCAAATCCTAATCGGTATCCATTTATTTGGGAAATATTTGCTATGGATCATTTGTCATCTTAACAAGTCCAACAATTTCTAGTACAATCGGACAACCTGCTCCTTGGACCTTAGTCTGGTTTGCAACTTAATAGAAAAACGCTGTGTTCTTACTTATTTTTTACGTTTTCTTTTTTTTAATATTTTGAATTTGTAGTGGCATTATTACCGATAATATCTGATTTGATATACTATGTGTTCCAGTTACTTAAAGCCAATCAATATATAGACGTATATTTTTATTTTTTATTTAATTTAATTTTGCTTACATATTTTTTTTACATTTAACACTATTCTTATAAAGAAAAACTGCAAAACAAAAAAATATTAAATTAAATTAGAAAAACACAAAAACAAAACAAAAAAGTTCAATTTAAACAAGTTTTATATAGTCTTTAATGTAGATAAAGAAAACCACAAAAACAAAACAAATACAATTAGTTTAAAACATAAATTAATTAATAACAAAACAAAAAACTCAGCTGAAATAAAAACTAAAACAAAACACAACAAACAAACATGTACTTAAAGCTAAAACAGAAATGTTCATTATATATTCCTAAAAACAAAACAAAACAAAGAGACATAATAAAGAAGATTGAAAATTGAAAATAAATAAAACTTTCAATACCAAACTTGAAGGCCATTTACATTGTTACAACATTATTTTCTATTGACTTGTTTTATATATGAAGAAAAAAAGAAGAAGAAGAAGAAAAAAGAAAGAGCTAGAAAATTGAAATGTGACTTGCAAGTAAATCGAAATTGGCAACCTCCCTAAAAACTTAAGAAATTCTAAAGAAACAAACTAAATTTCAATACTTTTACTTTAGAACAATAATTGCTAAATTAGAGAGTAACCAAGAACAAAAACAAAATTTAAAGCGCAAACAATTACAAATTAAAAAAGCAAAGCAAGGCAAACCTTACAAACCAAAATTGATACATTGCTAAACTAAACTTAAAATTCAAATCCCAAATTAAATTTACAAAAAAAGAAAAACGTCGATTAATCATTGTAAAGCATTGCGTGACATTTTGTACAGTGTAATTTTTTATGAAGCAAAGTTTAACTTGACAAAGAACTAAAAAAAAAAAACAAAACAAAAACTGAAAATATTGTAATTGTAAAAATTCAAAAAAAAAACATAAAAAACACAAATCAAATTAAAGAATTTTCGTTAACAAGCCAATTAAGTTTTATTGAGACAAACAAAGAAACAAAAAAAGTTCGAAAACAGGTAAATAAAAATGAAAACATTTTAATAAAATGAAAAAAAAAAATCGAAATTGTTTTATTCAAAATTGGGTGTCATTCATTGCCAGCTGCCCTAGGTTTAAGGTAAGTTGTAGAGTTTTTTTGGAAGCGATTTGAAATAGCGAAAAAACGACATTTTAAAAAATCATAATTTTCATACAAAAATAGATAAAAATGGTTGGAATCAAATATGAATTTTGGAGTGAATATCCCTTTAAACTCGTCAAACTTGTTTTGAAAAGGTTTGCAAACATAAATTTGTATTTGGTTCTGGAGTACTTTAAGAAAACGCACAAATTTTATAATTAAAAGCCAAAGGAGGCTTTATTTTCAATTTCTATTTTACAATTACAATTTTAAATAAGAATCGTCTATAAAATCATCACTAGATTTTTTCAAATTTCGGGTTTTATTGGAAAGGTTGAACTTTGTCAATTAATAATGGAACACAATATCATTCATATGACTACCACGACTGGCTCGGCAATACCTCATCCGATCAATCCAATTCAATTTTTCAATACATGACACAATGATGCCGCCAGCCCCCAAAATCCGCACCAAACAGTGACTCGTTGTGGTTGCATTGGCTTCTCAATAGTCACGTGTGGGTTCTCTGAACCCCATATGCGACAATTTTGCTTATTGGTATAGCCACCGAGATGAAAATGAGCTTCATCTGAAAACACGAAAATTTCTAACAGTTGGCGTTAAAGACTCATTACTTTGGAAGTAAGTTCTTAATAGTTCTCAATTTTGTTCGAGCGAAAAGCGCCCAATTTTGCAAATATCAAACATAAACCTGAAAATAAAAATTAAAATAAATAAAAAACAAGTAAAAATGGCGTTAAGTTCGGCCGGGCCGAACTTTATATACCCTCCACCATGGATTGCATTCCACAGAGGTTTTCGGTTTTCGTATAACTGCAGTAATATTACAGGAAAAAATATTTTTTTAATATAGCCACCCAAAACAAATACAAATATGGAAAAAATAATTTTATAAATAAATATAATATTTTAATCATTTCAAACCATTATTTATTTCAAATCAAAAAATAAATATTCTTATATTTATATTTTCAAAAGCTTAAACACCAGAAATATTGGTAGATAGTGGGTACTACAGTTGGTTGTATTTCCATTCTATTTTAATTCCAAAAGTATACATTTTGAAAATCCATTATCAGACGTACATAGTGCAAAATAACCTAACTTCATGATTCAACCAATTTTTGTCGTAAAAGAAAAATCAAGAATTTGGAAAAAAAACTTTTTATTTTGCGTGTCTATGCAGTCAGAGGAATGTATACACCGAATTCCATGATTCCAGCTGCGGCCATTTGGTTGGTACCAATTTTACCCCCTTGACGTTTCTACGCAATTAGAATTTCATCATTCTAGCTGTAGTCGTTTAGTTGGTACTATTTTTATCCCTCTGTACCATTGTATCCCTTGAAAGTACGAATTTCGAAAAATCTGTTTATTTTCCGTATCTACGCAGTCAGAGGAATGTATACTCCGAATTGCTCGACTCTAGCTGCGGTCATTTGGTTGGTACTATTTGTATCCCCTTTTTCCATTTTAACCCCAAAAAGTACGAATTTTGAAAAATTCGCTGCTAGTGTCATGAAATTCGGAGTATTTGTATCCCTTTTTTCATTTTAACCCCAAAAAGTCCGAATTTCGAAAAATCTGTTTATTTTAAGTGTCTGCGCAATCATATGAATCTATATACCGAATTTCATTATTCCAGATGTAGCCGTTTGGTTGGTACCATTTTTATCCCTCCGTACCCATTGTATCCCTTGAAAGTACGAATTTGGTAAAAAACCTTTTATTTTTCATGTCTACGTAGTCAAATGAATGTATAATCCGAATTTCATGACTCTAGCTGCGGTCATTTGTTTGGTACTATTTTTATCCCCTTTTTCTATTTTGACCCCAAAAAGTACGAATTTCGAAAAATCCGTTTATTTTCCATGTCTACGCAGTCAGAGGAATGTATACTCCGAATTGCATGACTCTATCTGCGGTCATTTGGTTGGTACTATTTTTATCCCCTTTTTCCATTTTAACCCCAAAAAGTACGATTTTTTAAAAATCCTACACGGATTACTTGTCTACGCAATCAGAGGAATGTATACACCGACTTTCATTATTCTAAGTACAGCTGTTTGGTTGGTACTATTTTTATCCCTCTATTCCCATTTTAGTCCTTAAAAGTACGAATTTGGAAAAAATACTTTTATATTACGTATCTGCTCAATTAGAGGAATGTACACACCGAATTTCGTGTTTCTAGCTGTTGTCGTTTAATATGTACCATTTTTATCCCTTTTGTTGCCCTATTTCACCCCCTACAAATAAGAATCACTTTATGGTGCACATTTTTGCTATAAGGGGAATGCACGTACCAAATATCAAGCAAATATAAACAGACATATTCAAAAAACATGATTAAATACGCTAAAATATTAGGGATTATTATGGATATTTGTAGTCCTTGAGAGGGGAAAAAATTTCCCTTTGGCCCGATTTCGCCCCATTTCAATCCCAACCGATCTACGACTATAAGACGCATTTATGGAAAATTTGAACGTTCTAACTCCTTTCGTTTACATGCTAGCGTGCTTTCAACAGACGGACAGACGGACGGACGGACATGGCTAGATCGTCTTAGAATTTTATGACGATCAAGAATATATATACTTTATAGGGTCTCAGATCGATATTTCAAGGTGTTACAAACGGAATGACAAAGTTAGTATACCCCCATCCTGGAGGTGGAGGGTATAATGAATTTCAAAGTAATCTGTAAGTCAAATTTAAAATGTTAAATGGCCCATCCTATACAAAAACACAACTTTTCAGCAAAGCGAAAGATTAGCTAAAAATTGTTGATGAACTCATCTTCCACAATATTTCACAGAATGTTTCTATCAACTACCCTAACTAAAAAGTTTCTTTAAATGGTAGGTAGACAGTAATGATATGGAGATTGACACTTGCATTATTTTAAAATTAATAATTTCTATGGGGACCCCCAAAAGGTGGAATTTGTTTACAGGTCTATAGTCTATTGAATATTATTGCTGCGGCCATTTGGTTGGTAGCATTTTTATCCCCTTCTCCCCATTTCTAGAGGGATGTAAAGAGTGATTTTTTTGAGGTTAGGATTTTCATGCATTAGTATTTGACAGATCACGTGGGATTTCAGACATGGTGTCAAAGAGAAAGATGCTCAGTATGCTTTGACATTTCATCATGAATCGTCTTACAAACGAACAACGCTTGCAAATTATTGAATTTTATTATCAAAATGCGTGCTCTGTTAAGAAAGTTCATTGCGCGCTTCCATTTTATGGTCAGTTTAATCGACCCACTGAAGCGGCTATTCGGGCTATTGTGACTAAATTTCGCACCAAATTTACATTGTTGGACATTAAACCACCAACACGCTTACGTAGAGTGCGAACTGAAGAAAATATCGCAGCTGTATCGGCCAGTGTTAATGATGACCACCAATTTTCGATTCGTCGCCGTTCGCACCAATTGGGTCTCTGTTACTCAAAAACGTGGAAATGCCAAAATTGGACTAAGCGGATGGACCACCTAAGACGCAGCCGCGTTCAACATTTAAATTAAATTATCAAAAAGTAAATGCCATGGACCAATCTAACGTTTCAAATAAAGAACCGATGAGATTTTGCAAATTTTATGCGTTTTTTTTTTAAAAAAAAGTTATCAAGCTCTTAAAAAATCACCCTTTACCTATTTTCAATCCCTACCGACTTACAACTATAAGACATAATTATGTTAAATTTGGACGTCCTAGCCCATTTCGTTTAGATGCTAGGGTGCTTTCAACAGACGGACGGACATGGTCGAGGTCAAAAACCGTTACGCTTGACATGGAATAACTCAATACGAACTTCATGATCGAATATTTTTCATTTCAGGTGACGATATGGTATTTTGACGTTTTTTCATTTAGAAGAGTTTCATTTCGCGCTTTTTAATTCATGCCACTTGATACACTGAAACATACTGATTGGTCGTTGTCTATGCTAAACGCCACACACCCGAATTCACCACTTTATCATAGCTTTCAACCAGATTTATCAGCATTTATAAGACACCCGGTCAGCTGTTTTTAATTTTTACTACTCACCGCAATGGGGACAACCCAACAATTCGTTTCGAAAAAAAATATAGAAAATATTCTGTTATCTATTTTTAAAAGGGCTTTTCGCGAATTTTAAATGAAAATAAAAAATTGTTTTTTAGCTTTAAAAAATAAAACATAATTTCCGATTTTTTCAAAGATTTTGGCGACTGTTCCTAAGTTCTGTTTCTATGTGAAACTTAAATTCATAACATTTGTAGCCATCATAATTACGTTTAATTCGGATAGAAATTATATTACCAAAATAAGAGTACAAATATTTAATGTACCTTCAACAAAAATTGGAATTGTTGTAAAAAACTAAAAACAGTCAACAAAAATTTATTTTTTTTCGAAACAAAAACATAAAAAAATGAAATTTTATCATATATAGAGTAAGTAGCAGGAATTCCATCATATCTTACTGACACTATTAGCTGTTAATAAAAATTTATTTAAAAAATCGAAGATGTACTTTTTGGATTATTTCAAAAAATACAAGGAAATAAGAATAAAAATATATACTTTTTTAAGATTTGATAATTATACCCTCCACCTCCAAGATGGGGGTATATTCACTTTGTCATTCCCTTTGTAACACCTTAAAATATTCATCAGAGCCCATAAAGTATATATATATTCTGGGTAAAATTCTAAGACGATATAGCCATGTCCGTTAGAACGTACCAGGTTACAAGTAAAAAAAAAGTTCGTCGTACACCTTCGAATATGAAGTATTATTGAAAGGTAGTTTCAAAAATTTTTTTTTATTTTTTTATGCCGAACGTAGGGGTTGCGCTTTTACATTTTTCTATATAACTTCTGCATTTATAAACGGATTTTAAAGTGTGATACATCGATGTTTTTGTCTCGACGAGGCCGATTTTTTATCTTTGAAGTCCTACCAGAAAAAAGTCGATGTATCACACTTTAAAATCCGTTTATAAATGCAGAAGTTATATAGAAAAATGTAAAAGCGCGACCCCTACGTTCGGCATAAAAAAATAAAAAAAAATTTTTTGAAACTACCTTTCAATAATACTTCATATTCGAAGGTGTACGGCGAACTTTTTTTTGAGGTACGCCCTAATGTCCGTCTGTCTGTTGAATGCACGAAAGCGGCCGAACGAAATGAGCTAGGAGGTTAAAATTTTTCCTAAATGTGTCTTATGGTTTGCAAATCGGTTGGGATTGAAAGTGGGCGAAATTGGCCCAGAGGGAAAATTTTTTCCCTCACAAGGACTTAAAATACCTCTAATATTTAGAGTTTTTTGAACATAATAGCTTGTATTTACTTGATATTTGCAAATTATAGCATAAAAGGGCACCATAGAGAGATTTTTATTTGTAGGGAGCGAAATGGGAAGAAAAGGAATAAAAATATAACCTATCAAACGACAACAGATAGAAACACGTAATTTGGCGTGTACATACCTCTAATAGAGTAGATACATAATATACAAGTATTTTTTCTAAATTTGTACTTTTAAGGGGTTAAATGGGGATAGAGGGATAAAAATAGTACCAACCAAACGGCTGCACCTAGAATAATGAAATTCGGTGTATATATTCCTCTGATTGCGTACACACATAAAATAAAGGAAATTTTCCAAATTCTTACTTTTAGGGTTTAAAATGGAAAAAGGGGATACAAATTGTACCAAACAAATGGATGGAGATAGAACCATGAAATTCGCGGTATACATTCCTCTGATTGAGTGACACGAAAAAAAAAACGTTTTTCCAAATTCGTACATTCAAGGGATTCAATTGGAGCAGAGGGATAAAAATTGTACCAACTAAAAGGCTACAGCTAGAATGATGAAATTTTCGAAAGTCGTACTTTTAAGGAGAAAAATGCGAAAAAGGGATAAAAATGTTACCATCAAAATGGCAGCAGATAGTATCATGGAATTGGGTATATACATTCCTCTGAGTGCATAGCCACGTAAAATAAAAACGAAAGTATTATGTCTTTGTGTGTTTGATTGTAACACCCAAAAGGAAGAGAGTTAGACCCATATTTAATTATACCGATCGTCTTAGAATCACTTTTTGAATCGATTTAGCAATGTCCGTCCGTCCTCCGTCTGTCCATCTATTCTTGTAATCACGATACAGGTCGCAATTGTAGCCAGAAGCAAATGAAACTTTGCACAACGAAGATTTTCGAGACAAGGACGAACGCTATTTAATTTGAAGAAAATCGGTTGAGGTTTAGATATAGCCCCCATACGAATTTCACTCCCTATTTGACTCTTTTCATGTTAGATACCACATATTACAACAGATTTTCTTCAAAATTGGCCAAACATCTTATATTTCAACTAGAAACACCTGTGGTGAAAATGTGTTAGATCGGTTCAGATTTACATATAGCTCCCATACAAATTTCGCTCCCGATTTGACTTTTTCCGCTCTAGAAACCACATATTGTATCAGATTGTCTTCAGATTTGGCAAAACATCTTATATTTAAATTAGGAATACCTATGGTAAAAATTGGTCAGATCGGTTTAGATTTGTATCTAGCTCCCATTCAAATTTCGCTCTCGATTTAACTTTTTCTGGTCTAGAAACCACATATTTTTACAAATCTTCTTCAAATTTGGCAAAATATCTTATACTTCCACAAGAAACACCCATGGTGAATATAGGTCAGATCGGTTCAGATTTACATATAGCTCCCATTCCAACTTCGCTCCCGATTTGACTTTTTCTGCTCTAGTAACCACATATTTTAACAGATCTTCATGAAATTTGGCAAAATATCTTATGTTTCCATTTGAAACACCCATGGCGAAAATGGGTCAGATCGGTTCAGATTTATATATAGATCCCATACAAATTTTGCTCCCAAATTTTTCCGCTCTAAAATCCACATTTTTAAACAGATTTTCTTCAAAATTGGCAAAACACCTTATATTTCAACTGGAAACAACTGTGGTGAAAATGTGTTAGATCGGTTCAGATAGATATATGTAAGCTCCCATACAAATTTCGCTCTCGGATTGATATTTTCCACCCCAGAAACCACGTATTTTCACCGATTGTCTTCAAAGTGAGCAAAACACGTTTACTTGAACTGAAAAAACTTATTGTGAAAGTTAGTCACTTCATTCCATGTTTGGATATAGCCCCGATACAAATATTCCTCTCGATTTGACAAATTGGGTCAGGTCATAATAGCCTATGTTTAGGAAACATACAAAAAGCCTTCCCGTTTTCACTTTTTTACCGAATGGAATTATGGAATTGTGTTCGGATAGAAAGTGGAGTGTATCATATAGTCGGCCCCGCCCGACTTTAGCCTTTCCTTACTTGTTTGTTTTTTTTTTTTCAAAAATTATCGATCTTCAAAAAAATATGAACGTAATTTTGTTGTATTGGCGTGTAATTTTTCTATTTAAGCGTGAAGAGCTCCATTTAAAACTTTGGTGACCCCCACTGTATTTTTCCGGCAAATTTATTCGTAGAACATTATAATCCTTGAATGTCCTCTTTTTTAGAATTTATTCAAAAAAGGGTCAAATTGATCCATAAAGAGAGGAGCTCGAGAGTAAAGATTTTCCACAAAAATATTCCACGTAAAATTCCACAATATGCTTCTGACAATAAGAATTTTCTCAGACATTAACTTACAACATTTTTCTCACTTAGTATAATACTCCAATCGACCAAAAAATGAAAACTTTGACCCACTGTAAAAAGAAACTGAGACTATAAGTATATTCTACAAAAATGATCTAGACAACAAGCCCTGTCAGAATTATAGGGTCGCTAATCTGTTCCATTCAAAAAGTCTTAATTTGTTGGACAGTATTATTGAAATTATTATGAATTTATTATTATCAGTTACGCTTTAAATTTTAAACGTGGGCTCTTCATTCATGTTATTTTTTTTGCATTTACCAAAATTTGTTGCTTCATTCTCTCTGTGTTTTAAGTAGAATACTTTGCAAACACCTTTTTTTCACTGCCGATTTGAAAATGTTACCACTAATGAAGCACTTGTGCCGAACCAATAATTTAATTAGTCATCGTCACTGATTCCACACATCTACATAAATGCATACATTTGCATGTATGTTTGTATAATGTGTACATATGTACATGCAAAAATCAATTGCCTTCGAAAATATATGAACCGCAAATGTACTTATATAGTACACATTGGCGTATACACAATAAAAGGGTTATCAGAAAAGGACCTAGGAAAATTTCACTTAAGTTATGAAAGTCGCTATACTTAGAGACAGACACATTTAAAGTTCAATTAAAGATATCGTAAACATAGTTTAAACAAGTAAGAAGGCGTTAAGTTCGGCCGGGCCGAATCTTATATACCCTCCACCATGGAGTGCATTCCACAGTATTACCAGCGGATTAAAGGATGTCGACTTTACATAGAAGTACAGTACCATATTACGAAAATTGTTATATTTTTATGCACATTACTATATTTGTTTACTATTTCAAACTATAATGTATACTTATGCGCACTGTTTAAACTCGACAATAAGTCGTCATTAGAAAGAAGCATTTTCAGATACAAAGTGATAAGAAAAGTATAAATTTTAAAGATATCCCCATTCGCCCCATTCTCCGCCCAAATGTACAAATTTCGAAAACCCCCTTTTTCGAGTATTCATAGTCAGAATGTATAAACCGAATTTCATGATTTCAACTTCAGCGGTTTGGTAGGTCCCATTTTTATCCCTCTTTTTAATTATATCCCTTAAAAGTACGAATTTCGAAAAATCCCTCTATTTTACGTGTCTATGCAATTAGAGGGATGTACACACCGAATTTCATGATTCTAGCTGTTGTCGTATCATTGGTACCATATTTTATCCCTTTTTGTCCCATTTCGCCCGCTAAAACTTTTATTTTTTTCTGGTGCTTCCAAGCTACAAGAGAAATGTCCGCTACAAATTTTAACTGTATGAAAATAATAAATTTAATTAATAAGCCAAGGCTAGCAATATTTGTATACTATATATATAATGGATATAATACTTCAATTCATAAAGTAAATATAAGGGAGCAATCATAAATACCCTAAACATTGGGGGATAGAGAGTGTATTTTCAGCTACAGTCGTTTGGTTGGTTGTATTTCCATCCTATTTTAAATTCAAAAGTATAGATTTTGAAAATACGCAGTACAAGACAACTTCATGATTCTACCATTTCTTGTCGTAAAAGCAATAAAGTAAAGTACGAATTTGGAAAAAATATTTTACGTCGCTATGCAGTCAGAGGAATGTATACACCGAATTCCATGATTCTATCAGCGGCCATTTTGTTGGTACAACTTTTATCCCCTTTTTCCAATTTTGCCCCTCAAGAGTACGACTATCTAAAATCTCTTTATTTTACTTATCTACACAATTAGAGGGATGTACACAAGGAATTTCATCATTCTAGCTGTATTCGTTTAGTTGGTACTATTTTTATCCCCTGTAGCCATTGTATCCCTTGAAAGTACGAATTTGGAAAAAAACGTTTTATTTTTCGTGTCTACGCAGTCAGAGTAATGTTTACTCCGAATTTCATGATTCTAGCTGCTGTCATTTGGTAGGTACTATTTTTATCCCGTTTTTCCATTTGAACCCCAAAAAGTACGAATTTTGGAAAGTTCTTTTATTTTACGTGTCTACGCAATCAGAGAAATGTATATATCAAATTTCATTATTCTAGGTGCAGCCGTTAGGTTGGTACTATTTTTATCCCTCTATCCCCATTTAACCCCTTAAAAGTACGAATTTAGAAAAAATTATTTTATTTTATGTATCTACTCTATTAGAGGAATGTACACGCCAAATTTCGTGTTTCTATCTGTTGTCGTTTGAAAGGTACCATTTTTATCCCTTTTTGTCCCATTTCGCCCCCTACAAATAAAAATCACTCTACGGTGCCCTTTTATGCTATAAAGGGAATGCGCACTGCAAATATCAAGTAAATACAAGCTAATATGTTCAAAAACTATGCTGAAATACTCTAAATATTAGGGGTATTTTCAGTCCTTGTGAGGGAAAAATTTTTCCCTCTGGGCCGATTTCGTCCACTTTCAATCCCAACCGATCTACAACCATAAGACACATTTAGGAAAAATTTGAACCTCCTAGCTCATTTCGTTCGGCCGCTATCGTGCTTTCAACAGACAGACGGACAGACGGACATGGTTATATCGTCTTAGAATTTTACCACGACCCAGAATATATATACTTTATGGGGTCTCCGATGAATATTTCAAGGTGTTACAAACGGAATGACAAAGTGAATATACCCCCATCCTGGAGGTGGAGGGTATAAAAATCATTGTCTGAATTAATTCAATTAATTCATAAACCCTTTCATGTCCAATGTTGCCTATAGGCAACATCACGAGTTTGTCATATAAAATCTTTAATAATAACAAAAGCATAAAAATACATAAAAAACTAATACTGTCACACGGTGTAACCCTTTAGATACTACGTTGTGTTGTAAAAAAATCGAAATGAATGTAGTGCTCTACTCATGTACTGAAGTGTGGCAAATACATTTTAATTGAATTATTTCCAATAATTTACTCAAACCGCTTTTTTGCATAACATTATGTTAAAGTTACAGGGTCATTGCTTTGAGCCGCTTATAAACATTTTGTACATTTACTAAAATACTTACATAAAGAGTATCCCCTAAAATTAAACATTCGGAGGTTAATGGTATATACTCCTGGCTATTTGCGCTTCGTTGTGATGTAAATTAGGAAGACATTTGTTCTCGTTCTAGCCCAAGTGTAAATTAGCAGCTGTTTGTTTTTTACAAACCATCCAACACGGTCAATTCGCTATTGCCACCCCTCTGTAATGCGCTCGCCAGCCAAGCCTGCATATGTATTTTCAAATGCAATTTTCTCCCCATATATTGCGTATATATATATATATTGAAATAATTAAGTGTCATTCTTTCGAAATGAATGTCTATCTGCATGTCTGTCTGCCTTGTTTGTATTCAATTACGACCATTGCCTCGAATACGCAATGCAACAATCGAGTAACACTCATACGCAGTGTGGGCCAGTTAAATTAAATATCACTCATACGCAGTAAGGGCTGTTGCGAATGGGTAGAAATGCAAACAAATCAATTATAATCGGATTCAATGACAGAAAAAGTCAGAAAAATATTTTAACGTTTTTTTTTTTTTGGGGAGTTTTGTTACAGAAACCAGCAATATATGGATGCATCAATCAATCATGTTCTTTGGAATTTCTTAAAAATATATGCAGAATTCCGTGTAAAACCCTCGTGAAATTTACTATTGTTATCCGATTTTCATGAAAATTAGGGAACGAGTTCGGTATTGCAAAATATTATGTTTTGTTTTTTGGGGTTTACTGAAGCAGCCATAACTTTTGTATTGAACCAGTTTTTTGGCTCGAGTAAAAATCACAATGAAATTTACAGAGTGTTTAGAACTCAAATATAGTTATTTTATGAGAAAAATTAAAAAGGTGATTTTTTAAAGAATATATATTTTATATATGTATATATATATTTATTGTACTTTTTTGCGCTAAAAACAACAAAATATGGTATCAAGTGCCTACAAGAAGGACCGTAACCGTACGTTTATCCATAGCTATTTTAACAAAAAAAAAAATAAAAAATTAATGTTTTTTAATTTCTTTTGAATTTATAATGACTGTCATAATTTCTAGATTTATCCATGTTTATCCTTACATGTCGTCGCTCCGAAACTACCTTCACATATCTTCAAATATCTACATACATTAGTGCAAGAATATAGTTGTTCGATTTACTGAGCTTTTTTAGGGGGTAAAAATAGATATTTTATTAGTACTTCATTATAGGATGAGTTATATTCAATTTGTCATTCCGTTTCCAACACCTTGAAATTCTAAGACGATCTAGCAATGTCGGTCTGTCTGTCCGGCTGCTAGCTGAAAGCACGATAGCATCCGAACGAAATGAGATAGGAAGTTCAATTTTTCCCTAAATATATCTAATGGTTGCAGATTGGTCGGGATTAAATATGGGCGAAATCGGCTCAGAGGGAAAAATGTTTTCCCCAAATAGAACTGTAATGACTAGAAACATGAAATTCGTGGACACGTAAACTGGAAGTGTTCTGCGAACTTTAAAGGGATAAACTTGAATAAGCTGTAGTTGAAATCATTAAATTCGGTGTATAGATGTATAGACTGTGTATACGTACAAATGTTTTCGAAATTTGTACTTTTAGTCGAAAATCGGGCGAAAGGGCATACAAATGGTACCAACCAAACGGCTGCAGTTAGATTAGTGAAATTCGGCGGGCACATTACTTTGATTGCCTAGACACGAAAAATAAAGAATTATTTTTATAATCGTACCTTTAGGATCAAAATGGGATAAAATGTGTACCAAACAAGCGTAATGTGCAAAAAATATCACAATTTTCCAATATGGTATCTACCGGTTATACTGAGGAATGCACTCTATTCGCCCCATCCGAACTTAACGCCTGTTCACTTGTTTGGGACTGTTTTTTTAGTCTAACCTATTTTGTGATAGGCAATGATGTTACCTTCAAAACAAGAATTTGGCTATAAAGTTACATTTTTATATATTCTCACAATTACAACTATTTACATTTGATTTTTTTGTACTTTTTTGTGTTAAAATGTTTTTTTTTCTTTCATTTTCAAGAAAATTATAAATTAAATTATAAAATTTAATATTAAAAATTATAAATATATACATATTATTTTATAATCTCATACTTTTGCACATTGTAATATTTTTCCTAAACTTAGTTTGAAGATGGGCGAAATTGCAACGACCCTTCTAGTACCTTCCACATAAATAGCCCATATTCCTATTTTAAATTATAACCACAGTAACTTTCACATGGATATTCGGAATCTGCTATATTTTGGTATTTGCTAATGTTTTTATAATCATCTTAAGTGTAATAAATATGGTGGGTTTTGCCTGGCCCCTTCCAGTACCCCCCACACAAATCACACAAAACTACGTACAATTAAAGCTGTTATAACTTCTATACTAATGATCGGAATACTGTGAAATTTGATATTTAGCAATGCTTTTATAGTGGTTACAATCGCATGGAATATGGGCGGTATTGCCACACTCCTTCTGGAACCTCCCACACAAAGTGGCATAAACATAGGTTACAATAAAACCGACATAACATACATAGGGGTAGTCGAAATCATTTGCAATTTGATATTTAACAAGTAAGGAAACGCTAAAGTCGGGCGGGGCCGACTATATGATACACTCCACTTTCTATCCGAATACAATTCAACTCGGTAAAAAAGTGAAAACGGAAGAATATTTGTACGTTTCCTAATCATAGGCTAATATAACCTGGCCCAATTTGTCACATCGACAAGAATATTTGTATCGGGGCTATATCCAAACATGGAATAAAGTGACTAACTTTCACAATAAATTCTTCCAGTTCAAATATAACTTGTTATGATCGCTTTCGGTGAAAACTCGTGGATTATGGGGCGGAAAAAATCTATCCGGGAGCGAAATTTGTATGGAAGCTATATGTAAGTCTGAATCGATCTGACCCATTTTCACCATGGGTGTTTCTAGTTGAAATATAAGGTATTTTGAAAGATTTGAAGAAGAACTGTTAAAATATGTGGTTTATAGAGTGGAAAAAGTGAAATCGGGAGCGAAATTTTAATGGGAGCTATATATAAATCTGAACCAATCTGACCCATTTTCACCATAGGTGTTCCTAGTTTAAATATAAGATGTTATGCCAAATCTGAAGACAATCTTATACAATATGTGGTTTCTAGAGCGGAAAAAGTCAAATCGGGAGCGAAATTTGTACGGGAGCTATATATAAATCTGAACCGATCTAACACATTTTTACTAGTTGAAATATAAGATCGGTCGGTTTAGCCGACTGAAGCTTACTTACTTGTTTTTCCACAAAAATCGTGTTCATGTGTATATTCAAAACATTATTCATACATTTGGCCCTAAGTCAGTATGAGAAAAATTAATACAATTTTTTCAATTTTCGCAAAAGTTTCAAAACTTCAACCAAATTTCTGCCGAAACTTTTTTGACGCCAGAAAAAAATGAGATTTTCGCATCCAGAGCCGATTGCAAAGTGTAAAAAAACTTATCCCTATGTATAGTCGAGGACTATCGTGCTATATTATCTATTTTTATACCCTACCACTTCGTGGACTAGGGTATTATTAGTTAGGACCCACATTTTACATCAGAAGTTTTTCAAAGTTTGCAGATTGTATTATATTTCAACTAATACTACATACTATGAAAGTCTAATATATGGGTCCATATTTTGGTATAACCCCCATACAAATTGGGCCCCCATTCTACTCTAATACAGCTCTAGAACCCATATCGTGCATTGGATCTTCCTGTATAATTTATATGAACTTCATAAAATTGATCGCTTTAGTAATAAAAGCGAGGTATATACGCAGGGAGTGGTGTAGGGTATTATATAGTCGGCTCCGCCCGACTTTAGCCTTTCCTTACTTGTTTTTTTATAATTTTCACTAATGAAACATCACAATTTAAATCACAAAATACAATTTATTTTCAATCATCAAACCCGAGAAAAAAAGACTAAATCTTTTTATATTTTACTCTTCATCTATATATATATATATTAAAATTAATCTGTTTTTGTAAGTTTGTTTGTTTGTTCTTTATAGCAGCGTAAACCACTGGAGCAATCTTCTTGAAATGTTCACAGTATGTTTATGCTGAACCGGTGGTGAAAATTGGCTATATAAATTTTTGATATTTTCAGTGGCGTGGCACCTGCACCACAAATTGGGGATTTATTCGTTTTTTATATAAATTAGCATATTCGGAGTACTGTGAGTGCAGCGAGAGCCTTGCATTTTTGTAAAAGTTCACTAATTCTTAGTCTGCACATTTGTACCAAAAATGGGCGGTTTTGGAAAAGTGGGCGTGGTACGTCCCATACGAAATTAAAACCTATTATGAATATTGTCTGTTCTATGACTCCTAGAGTGCTGAAAATTTGCATGAGTGCATCCAGTTCAATGTGCGTAATTGACGGTATTGGAAAAGTGGGCGTTGCACTACCCAGACGAAGTTAAAACCTATTATCGAATATAGTTGACATCTAGAGTGCTGAGTAGATCCAGTGTGCATAGCGGCGAAGCGGGCAGGTGTTCAGCTAGTTCAATATAAACTCTCGATATTAAAACTGGAAACGATGTGATTGTGAATGTTTCTTTCATCTTTTGACAATCTTAAGCAAAATAAAGGATGGACCATTAATTTTAAATTTGAACTACCAATTACTTTGACTTTGAAAGGTAGCAAATATGTTTTTTATTTTTATTTCCAGATTTATGCTTAAATTTGCAAAATGGGACTTTATTAGCTCGAACAAAATTGGGAGATATTAAAAGCTTTCTTCAAAGTAGTGACACACACAAACTGTAAGAAATTTTCGTAGAAGAGAAGAGATCGGCCTTCAGTTCAGCCTTCATGAAGATCATTTTCATCTCAGTGGCTATGTCAATAAGCAAAATTGCTGCATATGTTCTCTGAACCCACACGTGACTATTGAGAACCCAATGCATTCACAACGAGTCACATAATACAAATACAAAAGAATATTTTTTATTTTTAGCTGATGTTTTCATATTCTCTTCCTAGAGTAGTTAAATACCTTTATTATGTGAGAATTGTTCTTTTCAATTAATAGGATCAATATATAATACAAATATTGAAACATCAAACTCATCAAGGTTAATAAAAAATCTTAAGAAAATTTCAAAGTTTACAGAACATGAATATGTTGCCTTGGCAGAGGTTACCAATGTTTATTTCTATCTGCAATAAATACCGGCCATTTGAAAGGATTTGAATTAAAGAAGAATTAAATTAACATAGCATCAAAAGGAATTCTTCCCCCCTCCAAATGCCGATTTAAATATAATAAATATTTTGCATTTTTTTCTAGTACAAGGACATCCTTTCACAAATGAAAACAAACTTCCACAGAGACAGCAGCAGTCGTTGTTGCAGCCTCAGTTTGCAACCATAAAAACTAGTTTCATAAAAACTTATGAAGAACAGCAGCAAGACACACATTGATGCAGCCACATGGCATGCCACATTGAAACCATCTACAGGCACACATATACTTGGTGAATTGAAAGTGCAACTTGTGCAACTGTTCCATCGTCGTCGTCGTCATCATCGCCGTCGACGTCGTCGTGCAACTTCTAAAAATATGTTTTGTTTATGGAGGAAGTAGATTAAGTTTGTGATTTATATGCATCGTACAGCAGATGTGACACAATTTTCTGCATAACTTCTGGCCGACCAACAAACTTCAACTTCAACTTCAGCTTCATCTTCAACTTGAACTGTAACTACAGCTACAACTGCTACTGCTGCTGCAAGTGCAACATAAACATCAACTGCTCCTCCAGAGTTTCACAGTTTCCTTGTGCCGCCTTTTGTGGCGCACAAAGGCAAATCGAAGAGAGAGAAAAGCCCAAGGCAAACTGTTATCAGTTTGCTTACATAACTAAGCCTACCACAAAATTTTCCAGCAGCGGAATTGTAAATAAAGAAGAATGCAACAAACTTGATGTAAACACTGGTTGCAAATGGGGTGGGATATGAGGCGGAGTGTTGCAACCGCAAATGTTGCATGACATTACAGAAGACAAGGCATGCAAAAGGTATGCCAGGCCAATTCTGAGATTATGATGTAGCTGAGATAGTCTTACTGATAAGTAATGACATTTGCTATGAAATGTTCTCTATTAAACAAGTATACCTTTGCACATGTCCATAAAATCAGAACAATGATTCTCTGTTTATACCCTCCACCATAGGATTTTTGTCACAATATTGGCTACAAATGGAGATATTAATCGGAGATCGTGTAGTTCATTAGCCCTAAGGCACAAGTCCTAGAGTTATATATATTTAGTGAATACACCCAATGCTTTGCTACCTACTCTTCATAACTCTTTATGCCAATTCAATATTCTCTAAATCACTCAATTTATCTTCTTGTTCTTTATATTTTATTTTACCTTTTATTCTTACATTTGTGGTTTATCAAATTATTTAGAAATACTGGGTGGGCCATTTAAAATTTTAAATTTGAACTACCGATTACTGTGACTATGAAAAGTAGAATAACATTCATTACACCCTACACCACAGGGTATTATGACTTTGTGCATTTGTTTGTAACACCCAAAAGGAAACGAGATAGACACATCGTTTACTATACCGATCGACTTAGAATCACTTTTTGAGTCGATTGCGATGTCAGTCCGTCTGTCCATCTATTCTTGTAATCAAAGTCCAGTTCGCAATTGTTGTTAGAACTAAATGAAACTTTGCACAACGAAGTTTTATGGGGTAAGGACGAACGCTATTTAATTGGAAGCAAATCGGTTCAGATGTAGATATAGCTCCCATATACATTTTGGTCCCGATTTTATTCTTTCCACTCTAGAAACCACATATTTCAACAGATTTTCTTCAAATTTAGCAGAACGTCATATATTTTAACTCGTAATAAAATTTTGTAAAAATAGACAAGATCGGTTCAGATTTATATATATCTCCCATACGAATTTCGCTCCAAATTTGGCTTTTTCCACTCTAGAAACCACATATTTTAAGAGATTTTCTTCAAATTTAGCAAAACAACAACAAATATGGACCTGATCGGTTCAGATATATATAGCTCCCACACAAATATCTCCCCCGATTTGATTATTTCCGCTCTATAAACCACATATTTTTACAGATTTTCTTCAAATTTAGCAAAACAACTCTGGTAAAAATGGACCAGATTGGTTCAGATATATATATATATATCTCCAATACAAATTTCGCCACTCAATTGATTATTTCCGCTCTAGAAATAGCATATTTGAACTGATTTGCTTAAAATTTGGTAAACCAGCTCGTATTTCAACTACAAACATCCATGGCGAAAGTGGTTCAGATTTATATATAGCTCCCATATAAATGACTCCCCCGATCTAATTCTTTCCGTTCTAGAAACCACATATTTAATAAATTTCCAACAAATTTGGGAAAGCGTCTTATTATTCAGAAAATCTATGCCAAAAATGTGTCAGATCGGTTCAGATTTATATATAGCTCTCATTCAAAGTTTGTGTTCAAATTTTTTTTTTTACAAATACAGATAGAAGTATGAAATTTATAGTATATATATACCCGGTTCAATTGTAACGACCTTTTTATACCCTACACCACAGGGTATATTGACTAGGTGTAGGGTATCATATAGTTGGCCACGCCCGACTTTAACCTTCCTTACTTGTTTTATTTTCAGGTTTATGTTTGACATTTGCAAAATGGAACGGTATACGCTCGAACAAAATTAGGAAATATTAAAAACTTAAAATTGGATCGTTATTGGACAAAGCAACCCCTGTCCGTTCATTAACAGTGTTAGTTTCAATCGAAAACATTGCAGCTGTGGCTGAAATGTCCAAGAAAATCAACATCAATTCGCCATCGTTCTCTGGAACTGAACATTTCTCGCAATTCCTTGAGAATAATTTTGCATAAAGACCTCGGTATGAAGGCTTACAAAGTTCAATTGGTCCAACAACTGAAGCCTCATGATCATGCGATGCGATTTCGCTTCGCCCAATGGGCTGAAGATTGTTTGGCATGAGATGAAGAATTTTGCCGAAAAATCGTGTTTACAGAAGCTCATTTTCATCTCGGTGGCTATGTCAATAAGCATAATTGCCGCATATGGGGTTCAGAGAATCCGCACGTGACTATTGAGAAGCCAATGCGACAACAAAGATTTTTGTTTCCAAAAATTCAAGAGAATGACAATGAGAATGTTTTTGTTTTTAAACCGAAATTGTGATGTCAATTGACCGCCTTGGAGCTGTGATTTTCTTTCATTAAGGATAAATGTTACGCAAACCATCCAGAAACAATTGAAGCGTTGAAACATGAAATCGAATTTGCCATAGAAGAGATTCGTGGCGGAAAAATCGAAAAGCTACTGAAAAATTGGGTTGATCGGATGAGGTACTGCCGAGCCAGTCGTGGTAGTCATACAATGTTCAACCTTTCCAATGAGTCATTCCATGTCAAGCGGTACGATTTTTGACCACGATAGCTGCGATAGTTTTTGAAGTTTGTGTATGTATTTTTCTCATAAAAATACTGTATACGTATTATTATATAAGAGCTAGATGATTTTTCACGATTAACAGTGAAAAAATACTACTACTTTAAATCGCGACTGTGCGAGTTTGGAGTTTTATATTTACGATTTTTTTAAATATTTTCTAAAATCAACCAAAATTTTAAGGAAAAATCTTCAAAATGATAATTTTTAACAATAGTTCATAAACACTAGGTATAAAAACAATGAGAAATCAAAAAAAGGTTATGGAAAAATTATTTTTTTTGTAGTCTGCGATTGCACCTTCAGAAAAAAATAAAAATAATATATCTTTTTCATTATCTATATTTTCTTGGATTTTTCATTATTTGTGTTTATGAAGTCTTGAACAAAATAGCTGGAAATCTGGTTGATTTGACAAAAAATAAAAAAATCGTAAAAAATAGAACCCACCATTTCACCGCTTCCAAACTCACACAGTCGCTTAAAAAAGAGAGCTACTCTAAAATTTAAAAAAATGGATTTATGTAATCATTTTGAAAATCAAAATCAGAGAACTAAAATTGTAACAACTTTCGCTCTAGAACTCACATCTTACATTGGATCTTTATAAAATTTTGCAGATCATTTTATATTTCAATAAAGAATACCTACTTTGAAAGGGATCTATATTGGCCCACTTTTTATTGTAGCGCCCTTACAAATGGGCCCCTTTTTATTATTACCCCTCTGGGACCCAAGTTTTACATGGAATGTTTTGTAAATGTTGCAGATTTTATTATATTTCAACTAGAAACAGCTACAATGAAAGTCAAATATATGGGTCCATAATTTGGTATAAACTCCATGCAAATGGGCCCCATATTGCTCTATTACAGCTGATCATTATATATTTCAACTAGGAATACCTACCGTGAAGGACAGCTATATAGGTTTATGTTTTTGGCACTGGCCCCAAGTTTTTTAATAGGCCCCCTACAAATGTCCGTTCGAGTTATCTTGATTAATTTTTCCAGATCATGTCATATTTATTTTCAGAATGCCTGCCTGTCTATGTTTTCAAATTCAACTGTCCCACCAATTTTTATTAAAACCTTTACATTACCATGGACCATATTAGTGGACCGTTACGCAAATATATAATCAACGCTCATATGCACCTTCCGATTTGTTGGTAACACTCTGGATTACAGCCAATCTTGATGAAAATAATTTAATATTTTTCACTAGGTGCTGCTACAATGGGACTGGATCACATTGATTTTGTTTGTGTAAAATCGCCCCTTAAACAACCTGGGTTTAGTAATCAAAACGAGGTATATACGCAGGGCATCACATAGTCAGCCCCGTCCGACTTTAGCCTTTCCTTACTTGTTTTATACTATTAAATTGGTCATAAATCGTGAAAAAATCTAATTTCTGATAGTAATTATTCAGATAGAATTTTAATACAAAAACACATTTATTCAGGAGAGCGAAAAAAAAAACAATTTTATTTTGTAATTTAACAAAAATTTTGATTAAGTCGTCTTCTGCAATATTAATAGATTGAGCCTTAACTAACAAGTCTCTTGAAATTGCATTTTCAGCTACAGCCCTTTGGTTGGATTTCTATCCTATTTTAATTCGAAAAATTCTTACGTAAACAAGGCAAGATACCCTAACTTCATGATTCTAGTCATTCGAAGTTTTATCACTTCTCCCATTTTTGCCGTAAAAGTAAAAAAGTACGAATTTGGAAAAATCTTTTTAGTTTGCGTGTCTATGCCGTCAGAGAAATATATACGCCGAATTCCGTAATTTGGCCATTTGAATGGTACCTTTTTATCCCCCTTAAAGTGCGAATTTTGAAAATATTTTTATTTTACGTGTTTACGCAATCACAGGAATGTACACACCTAATTTCATGATTCTAGCTGCAGCCGTTTAGTTGGTACTATTTTTATCCCTCTGTACCCATTGTATCCCTTGATAGTACAAATTTGGAAAAAAACACTTCTATATTATATATCCGCTCAATTAGAGGAATGTACACACCGAATATCGTGTTTATAGCTGTTGTCGTTTGTTAGGTACCACTTTTATCCCTTTTTGCCCCACTAAAAATCACTTTATGGCATGCGTTAATGCTATAAGGGGAATGCGCATTCCAAATATCAAATAAATATAAGCAGACAGACCTATTCAAAAACACATTCTGAAATTTTCCCTGTGGACCTATTTCGCCCATTTGCAATACCAACCGATCTACGATTATAAGACGTATTTATGAAAAATTTGGATCTCCTAGCTCCTTTCGTTTAGATGGTAGCGTGCTTTCAATAGAAGGACGGGCAGAAAGACGGACATGGCTAGATTGTCTTAGAATTATATGACAATCGGTCTCAGACCGAACGGAATGACAAAGATAGTATACCGCTATCCTGGAGGTGGAGGGTATAAAAATAAATAAATATATAATGCAAATAAATATTAAATTAAATTATTGATATTAGGTAGTACTAATAATTAATAAAAATATAATATTTGAAGTATATTAATAAATTATGTTTTTTTTTTAATAATTAATTTATACAATATTAGAAATGGTTAATTTAGAATTATTAAACTTCCTCAATTGCGGGAAATATGCAACTTGGGATTTTGGGATGCGACTAAATTATGCTTCCTGCGGAATTACTTCAATTTTTTTCCTAACCTCAGAAAAAAGTTAACCCTAAAATTAATTAATAATAGTAATATCTCCGAATGTTACGAGAAGTTCACTGTATATATCAATCAAATAATGTCTAATAACATACCCTTTTAAAGCGTAAAATTCATAAATTGCCATGGTATACTAAAGGTCTAAAAAAGCTCAAGAACCAGCGAAATAAGTATCACAGGCTTTACAGAAGTACTTTACGGTTGGAATTTAAGGCAATGTTTGATATATTCTCAAGAGAGTTTAATTTTTTTTAAGTTTCTGTACCGTCAGTACATATTAAATTTGGAGACTAGTATTAAGAGGAATCCTAAATCGTTTTGGCTATATATAAATTCAAAAAGAAGTAAATCTGAATATCCCATGAAAATGTTCTTAAATGATGACGTGTTTAAGCACTTTCTTCAGTAGTAATTTTGTGGCAAATGATAGTCGTATCTTTTTTAACCACAATACAAATTGGTTTCTTGACTTTGGTTTTATTCAGCTAACTAAAGACGATGTTTGTTTTTGGTATTTCAAAGTTAAAACCTTCTTATAAATTAGATCTTGGTGGGTTTTGTGGTTTCTTCTTAAAAAGTTGTAATTTTTCGTTATTTGTCCCTCTATTACTCTTGTTCAATAAATCTTTAGAAGAAGGTATTTTTATAGATAAGTGGAAAGTTGTAACTCCAATTTATAAATCTGGAGGTAAGGATAATTTGCTACATTATATATATTATAGGCCCATATACAAAATAAGTCGCTATATTGAAAGTGTTTGAGCATATCGTTTTTGAAAAATTGTATTTTGCTGTCAAATCTGTAATTTCCCCCTATCAGCATGGTTTTATTCGTGGTAGATCCACAGTTACTAATTTAGCAGTATTTTCTCAATATTGTATTTCTAACTTTGAAAATGGATGTCAAATTGATACAATATACACTGATCTCTCCAAGGCTTTTGATAAAGTGTCTCATCCAGTTTTTTTCGATTGGAATTCATTCAACATTTTTAAATTTTATTATTTCATATTTGTCGAATAGATGTCATTTTGTATCAATTGATTCCGTTAAATCGTATGTTTATGTTGCTACTTCAGGAGTCCCCCAAGGTAGTATTCTTGGACCATTGTTTTTTGTGTTATTTATAAATAAATAATATAAATAATATAAATTGTTCGTGTGTTAAGTGGTCGAAAGTTTTACTGTATCCTGATGATCTAAAGTTATTTTTGAGAATAAATTCAATAATAGATGCACTTCGTCTGCAGCCAAGGGTATTTTTATACCCTACACCACTTCGTGGGCTAGGGTATTATAAGTTAGTTTCGCCCCAAATGTTTGTAACACCAAGAAATAATCGAGCTAGACCCACCTTTAAGTATACCGATCGGCTTAGAATCACCAGCTGAGTCGATTTAACGATGTCTGTCTGTCCGTCTGTCCGTCTGCTGTCCATCTAAGCTTGTTCGCACTCTACATTTGGATAAGATCGGTTCAGATTTAGATATAGCCTCCATACAAATGTCGCTACCGATTTGACTTTTTCCGCCCCATAAAGCACATATAGTACCCGATTTTCTTTAAATTTGGCACAACATCTTATAATCCAACTAGAAACACCTACGCAAAAATTGGGTAAGATCGGTTCAGATTTAGATATAGCCCCCATACAAATGTCGCTCCCGATTTGACTTTTTCCGCCCTATAAAGCACATATAGTACCCGATTTTCTTTAAATTTGGCACAACATCTTATAATCCAACTAGAAATACTTGTGCAAAAATTGGGTAAGATCGGTTCAGATTTAGATATAGCCCTCATACAAATGTCGCTCCCGATTTGACATTTTCCGCTCTAGAAAAGACATATTGTACCCGATTTTCTTTAAATTTTGCAGAACATCTTATAATCCTACTAGAAACACGTATGCAAAAATTGGGTAAGATCGGTTCAGATTTAGATATAGCCCCAATACAAATGTCGCTCCCGATTTCACTTTTTTCGCTCTAAAATCCACACATTGTGCCCGTTTTTCTTTAAAATCTTATAATCGAACTAGAAACATCTATGGTGAAAGTGGGTAAGATAGGTTCAGATTTAGATATAGACCTCATACAAATGTTGCTCCCGAATGTTTAACCGATTTTGGCCAAATTTTACATATTATATTTCACCAATAAACAGACATGGTGAAAGCGGGTCACATCGTTCCAGGTTTCAATATACCCCCATACAAATGTCCTTTGACTTTGGTATACTACTGTATAATTTGTATTTGTCTGTCGGACAATTAGATCAATTACCATACTCGTTAAATTTGACTGAAGATGAATTTATAGCATATAAATTATATGAATATAATTTATATAATTTGTATGAACTACATAAAATTGATCCCATGAAATACCTGGGTTTAGTAATCAAAGCGAGGTACATACGCAGGGAGTGGTGTAGGGTATTATATAGTCGGCCCCGCCCGACTTTAGCCTTTCCTTACTTGTTTTGCTTGCCTTTGTTAAAAGAAATTGTAAAGATTTTTCAGATCCCTACACTGCTAAATTAGTTTATTCGTCTTTAATAAGATCCAAATTTGAATATGCCTCTTTTATTTGGAATCCTTATTATGCGTCTCACTGCTCTAGACTTGAAAGAATTCAGAAAAAGTTTATTAATTTTACTCTCAGATCTATTAACTTTTTTCATCCTCATCCCTCATATGAGAATAAATGTAGGTTAATACATCTAAAAACTCTTCGGAATAGAAGGATTACATCATCATTGCTCTTTATTTATAAGTTAGTATCTGGTCATATTGACTGCCCGGGTTTGCTTGAGCTTTTAAATTTCCATGTTCCGCCTCGACCTTTACGTCATTTTAATGTTTTTTGTATACCTATTCATAGAACAAATTATTCTCTGCATGAACCCATCACGCGAGCATTAAGAGAGTTCAATAATATCTCCAATTTCAACCTTGATATTGGTGATACGTTAGCTAATTTTGTTAATCATTTATATTTAATATATTTTTAGTTTATAAGTTTAGTCTGTAAGGAAAATGTTATTTCCATAGACTTGAATTTAATAAATAAATGAATTAAATTTAACTAAATTTTATGAAATTTTAAATTCGTATGACGTATAATCTTCGATGTCTATATACATTTTAAAATGCTAGTGAAAGTGCCGTACACAACAAGTATTTCAAATATATTTAATTTCTGTGTTTCTATGACTAAACTACTTCGCACTCCCACCTAAGCCATTTCCTGAGTTCATAATATATATTTTTTCAACATTAGGTTTTGTTCTCTGCGGAGCAGCATTCAAATTATAGTCGGACTTTAATTCAAAATTAAATTTATTTATATATTTATCCATTTCATTTTAAATTTAAATGGGGAAAAAAGATTATGACTCATTATTCATTTATTTTAAAAGCTTTTCAATGATATTTTTCTATTTTGAATATATTTTCCGTATAATCAAATTAAAATATAATTAAATTATTTCCCACCGTTTACAGTACTCACGCACGCACAGTAGCACGACAATGAGTTAGAACGGGCAAAGAAATTTGATGGAAGTTATCCAATGATATAATATTTGAATATATTTTAGGTTTAAGGTATCGAAATACAAAGTTCACCATGAGCTCCATGCTTGCCTCGCCACAATAAATGTTGCGGGCGGGGATATATTTTTGAACTCACTGAAATACTAATTTCTTACAGAATCTTTTTTATTCTTATCGGGAGTTGAAACCTACTTGCCAGACCGCGGGGGAAATTTGTGTATGGATTTCCCTATTAAATGAAAATTCTAAGTTCTTGGACAGGAGACTGTGCCAGCTGTCACCACATGTCGGTGTGCGTGCGGCGTGCGTGGGTATCTCTGCAAGTGACATCATGTATGTTTGTGCAAATATGTGCATGTGTTAAAATGTGTCACACAAATACAACGCAATCCAACGCAATCGTACTAAAATTAATAAATTCTAATGCATCACCACACACAAGCGCGGACACACACACACATGTGTGTGTATGCATCTATACAGTGTTAATTAAATGTTATTGTTGCTATAATTATAAAACATTTTTCAGTTTATTGGAGTCTCTTTGCCTGTGGTGTCCATCCGGGTTCGGGTCCATTGTCTATTTTGGCCATTGCTTAGTGGGCTTAGCCACCAGGCTGGTGTCTGGTTGCTTGTTGTTGCTTTAAATTGTTATTGTTTTATGGTTATCATTACATTATTTTATTTAATTACACGCAAAATGCTGTGAATTGTTAAATATTTTATAATGAATGCATTTGCATAATGAGTAAGTGGAGGTCCTAGCAAAAGTTGTCTGACAAAACAACAATTCTTTAGAAAAGTTATAATATTTTTTAAAATTTGCAAAAAATGGTACTTAGATTTTTCACAATATTTTTTTTTTATTATTAACAATTTAAAATTGTTTATTCGAAAATCTATCTATCTAGATATCTATATATATAAAAGAGTTGCGTTACTGACTGACTGACTTATCATTGACCAGCCCCCAGACCAAACGGCTGAAGCCAGGCCCATTAAATTTTCAGGATAGTTCCCAAATATGACGTAGACATCGACTAAGAATGGGTTTTACGAAATTCGTACTTTTATGGGGTAAAATGGGATAAACATCGAACCTTCGTCCTGACTAAACGGCAGTAGCTAGAAACATGAAATTCGGCGAGTTCCTTGCACTGACCATGCAGACGAGGGATTTTTCGAAATTTGTACTTTTAAGGGAAGAAAGAGACAAAAAGGGATAAAAATGGTACCAATTTAAGAATTGCAGCAAGAATCGTGAACATCGGTATTTATATTTCTCTGGTACCAGCTAAAGTATTGTACCTAGAATCGTAAAATTGGTATGTAAATTCCTCTCGCCACATAGAAGCGTAATATAAATGCATTTTGTACCTTTAATGGTTGCGCGGGACAAAGAGGGATAAAAATAGTACCAACTAAAGTATTACAGCTAGAATCTTGATATTTGATATGTAAGTTCTTCTGAACCACGTAGAAGCGCAGTAAAATTGAATTTTTCAAAATTTGTACTTTTAAGGGTTGCGAGGGACAAAAAGGGATGAAAATGGTACTAATTTAAGTATTGCAGCTTTAGTCACGAAATTTGGTGTGTAAATTCCTCTCACCACATAGAAGCGGAATATAAATGCATTTTGTACTTTTAGGGGTTGCGCGGGACAAAAAGGGAAAAGGTGAAATTTGGTATGTAAGTTATTCTGCCCAGGTAGAAGCGCAGAAAAATTGGATCTTTCGAAATTTGTACTTATAAGAGGTGAGCGGGACAAAAAGGGATAAAAATGGTACCAACTATAGTATTGCAGCCAGAATCTTGAAATTTTATGTGTAAGTTCTTCTGACCATGTAGAAGCGCAGTAAAATTGGATCTTTCGAAATGTATACTTAAAAGAAGTGAAAGGGACAAAAAGGGATAAAAATGGTACCAACTAAAGTATTGCAGCTAGAATCTTGAAATTTGATGTGTATGTTCTTCTGACCATGTAGAAGCGCAGTAAAATTGGATTTTTCGAAATTTATACTTATAAGAGGTTAGCGGGACAAAAAGGGATAAAAATGGTACCAACTAAAGCATTGCTGCTATAGTCGTGAAATTTGGTATGTAAATTCCTCTGACAACGTAGAAGAACATATCCAAATCGATTTTTCGAAATTTGTACTTAGGGGAGAGCGGGACAAAAAGGAATAAAAATGGTACCAACTTTAGGATTACAGCTAGAATCATGAAATTTAGTATGTAAATTCCTCTGACCATCGAAGAAGCGCCATCAAAATAGATTTTTTCGAATAAAAGGCTCTCCGGTTGTAATTTTTTGTTAAAAACTGGATAGAAAATGATAAAAAGTATATATACGAAGGGAGTTCAGCTAAGACAGTGCACATCGACAAGCACATTCCTTTGACTGTATATGAGTGCTATGTTTCCAATTTACTATTTTAGAAATGAAAATCGAATAAATACTATCCTAAAACAGAGACGGATAAAACTAATAACAAATACCTGGCATTTTCGCGTTCGAAGCAGCGGGTAGTATATATATAAATCAATGTGTTTCTGTATCTTCCGTATTGGACGCCAAACCGGTGGACGATTGGCTTGAACATTTTACTGTAGCTGTAGTTCCTGGTTATACTAGATCATGATATGACATTTTAAAACTATCAATTAGTATCATTTTATCTTCAAAGGTATATATAGGTATATGAACTAGGGCTATAGGGAAGAATGAACCCGTGCAATGCCGGGTAAAAAAGCTAGTAAAAATATAAAAATAATTTATTTTTATTTTTTCGTTTGTTCTATTTCAGCAATATTTGATTTGACATTGTGCTTCTACATTTTCTATAATACACATTTATTTACAAATGACACGTTGGCATTTCTTACTAGGCCGCACACTACCTTTATGATTTTTGGCCTGCGACGACCATCTTCGGAAGACTTCGAAGCGATTTTTCAACCAAAAACCCAGACTCTTTAAGTCAATAATTCTCTCAAATGAATGAGTAACACGGAAGATGTGAAGTCCCATGAAGATGGTACTAACCTTGATCTTTGGGGGGTCCATCAGTTCTCAGAAAACTTTAAACAAATAGAGATAAAAATGGTACCTTTCAAACGACAATAGCTAGAAACGCGAAATTCGGTATGTGCATTCCTCTGATGGAGCACACACATAACGTTTTTTTCAAAATCGTACTTTTAAAGGGGTAAATGGGAACAGAGGGATAAAAATGGTACCACCCAAATGGCTGCAGCTTGATTAATGAAGGTACACACAGACAGAGTGGACACACAAAATAAAACGATTTTTCTGAAGACGTACCTTTAAGGGGTAAAATGGGAACAGGGGGATAAAAATAGTACTGATCAAACGGCTTCTGTTTGAATAATGAAATTCGGTGTATTTATCCTACCATTTGCGTAGACATGTAAATAAAAGGGATTTTTCGAAATTCATACTTTTTAGGGGGTAAAATGGGAAAAAAGGGATAACACTAGTACCGACCAAATGGTCGCAGCTAGAATCACGAAATTCGCGGAATATATACCTCCAGTGCATAGCGCGCAATATACAATGATGTTTCCGAATTTGTACTTTATTTTTTTAATTTTTCGACAAAAATGGGTAGCGAGCATATGGCTAGAATCGTGAAATTAGGTTATCTAGAACTGTGAAATTGGCACTTTTGGGATTAAAATACTACCAACCAATCGGATGTAGCTTCACTATCCCCTAATATTTATTTAGGGTATTTAACCTTTTTTGATGACTACAGTCTTATATTTACTCAACTTGATGTAATATTTCAACATGATGTATTACTTCGATCTTCTAATTTAGATCGACAATTATTTTATTTTTCGCCATTTAAATTGTTTATGAAAGTCTAAATAAACTAATGGAAGTTCCTATTATTATTGGACGACAGCACTATTTCCCTTGAACAGTGGCGTCATTTTTCGCATCACATCTTTTCAGGAGAGCGATTTAGTGATTATAAACCATAATATCGAACATAATATCTCTTCGTTTCCGCGTTTAGACATATCACACAATAATAATGCGAAATGAAAACAAAAATTAAAATTAAATAAAAAATATTTTTTGTTGACAATAAAAAATTAAAAACGGCGTTAAGTTCGCCCGGGCCGAACTTTATATACCCTCCACCATGGATTGCATTCCACAGAGGTTGTCGGTTTTCGTAGAAGTGCAGAAATATTACAGGAAAATATAATGTTTTTAATATAGCCAAACCAAAACAATTACGAATATTGACAAAAATTTAAATAAATAAAATATTTTATTCTTTAAACCATTATTTATTTCAAATCAAAAAATAAATATTCTTATATTTATATTTTCAAAAAGCTTAAATACCATAAATATTGGTAGATAGTGGGTGCTACAGTTGGTTGTATTTCCATTCTATTTTAATTCCAAAAGTACAAATTTTGAAAATCCATTATCAGACGTACATAGTGCAAAATAACCTCACTTCATGATTCAACCAATTTTTGCCGTAAAAGAAAAAGTACGAATTTGGAAAAAAGTTTTTATTTTGCGTGTCTATGCAGTCAGAGGAATGTATACACCGAATTCCATGATTCCAGCTGCGCCCATTTGGTTGGTACCATTTTTACCCCCTTGACGTTTCTACGCAATTAGAATTTCATCATTCTAGCTGTATTCGTTTAGTTGGTACCATTTTTATCCCTCTGTACCATTGTATCCCTTGAAAGTACGAATTTCGAAAAATCAGCTTATTTTCCGTGTCTACGCAGTCAGAGGTATGTATACCTCTAATTGCATGGCTGCGGACATTTGGTTGGTACTAGTACGAATTACGAATTTCGAAAAATCTGTTTATTTAAGTGTCTATGCAATCAGAGGAATGTATACACCGAATTTCATTATTCTAGGTACAGCCGTATGGTTATCCCTCTATTCCCATTTTACCCCTTAAAAGTACGAATTTTGGTGTTTCTAGGTGTTTTCGTTTAATATGTACCATTTTTATCCCCTATTTTACCCCCTAAAAATAAGTATCACTTTATGGTACACGTTTTTGCTATAAGGGGAATGCGAATATCAAATATCAAGCAAATATAAATAGACATATTCAAAAAACATGCTTAAATACGCTAAAATAATAGGGATTATTATTGGTATTTTTAGTCCTTGTGAAAGAAAATTTGTTCCCTTTGGGCCTATTCCGCCCCGTCCCAATCGATCTACGACTATAAGACGCATTTATGGAAAATTTGAACGTTCTAGCTCCTTTCGTTTAGATGCTAGCGTGCTTTCAACACACGCACAGACGGACGGACGGATATGGCCAGATCGTCTTAGAATTTTATGACGATCAAGAATATTTATACTTTATAGGGTCTCAGGTCGATATTTCAAGGTGTTACAAACGGAATGACAAAGTTAGTATACCCCCATCCTGGAGGTGGAGGTATAAAAAAATAATATATTTTATTTTTTAGAAGTAGCCCAATGTGTTTACTTTCAATTGCAAAAATCAGATTCTTGGGATTCGTGTGAATCGAAAGTTATTGAAGAAACTGTATTTATTATTTTCACATATTTTTGTATAATTTTGAATAATAATTTGCTATTGAAAAAGTGAGTGAATTAATAAATCATTAAGAAATTCCCTTTAACGGTGAATATCATCACTGTGTACAATTAAAAAAATATTTATAAAAAATTATATTGATTCGTGTGAGATCCCATGAATTTGTTTTTTTCGAAATTGAAAGTAAACACATTGTGTTACTTCTTGAGAAAAATATTAAATTCGAAGGGACATTAGATTATAAAAAATTAAATATATTATTGTTTATTGTCAAGAAAAAAAATTAATCGTTTTTTTTATCGATAACTTAACTTTGCCAGAAGCTATGGATTTTATAAAATAGTAATCTCTAGCGCGGAAACGACGCATCTGAACCATCACATTCAGTACATTTTCCTTTGCTCTGATCGGCAAAAAAATCTTTCGAAGACAACGTTTTTTTGTTATGTTATGTTTTGCAGAGAATCCCACATATAAAGTTTATTTATTTTGATAAGATAACTTTATTTAAATAAGCACAAAGAATCCAGAAATTGATAACTATAATAATTCGACCACCCGGTGCCATAGAATAAGACCAATTTTCATAGAAATAATTTAATTAGACAATTAATTTTCGAATCGTAAAGCACCGGTTACAAAAGTAATAATTGCTTTTTTTGGAGGGCCATTTAACATTTTAAATTTGAACTACCAATTACTTTGCCTTTGAAAGGACGGACATGGCTCAAACACCTTAAAAAGTCGTGAAACGAATTTGGTCCAAACATACTTAGGGTCTTAAGTCACTCCTTCAATGCGTTACACTTTTTTTCTGTCCCAAATGGTATATACCCTCCAACACTGTAGAGTGAGGGTATAAAAAGGTCTTAAAAATAAAAAAGTGAATAAAACATGAAAGCAACGTTGCAGTCCATATTATCATCATTGCATCTAAGCTACTCTTTGGACTCTTTAATTTAATTTATTTTCGTTTACTAAAACAAGTAAGAAATAATATTTTTTGAACTTTTTATTTTTCAAGCATTGTGGGCCTTTCTGCATTCCACGGTATCAAAACTCTCATAACATGAAAACAAACTCTGAAGAATTGAAATTTATTGTCGTTCTATTTTTAATTTTAGCTAAAACTAGAAATCAAGTGTTTGATCAAATGCTGTCAATACAGTCAAAGGAATGTGTTTTTCAATGTGCACTGTTTTAGCTGATCTCCCTTCGTATATATATATTTTTATCAGTACGAATTTCGTAAAACCCTTTCTTAGTCGACGTCTACTTCATATTTGGGATCTACCCTGAAAACTTCATGACTCTGGCTTCAGCCGTTTGGTCTGGGGGCTGATCAATGATAAGTCAGTCAGTCAGTAACGCAACTCTTTTATATATATAGATGCTCTACTTTTATTTGGTCAAAAGCTGAACCTTAACTATGAAGAAAGGTATGATTTTTAGATTTAGAGTTTCTGTTAAAAAGTTCTCGATCCGAGTTTGTAAAATATTTTAGGGGAATTCATTAAACAAATCAAGATCTAGTTGCTGACAAGAGCAATTTTCTCCTCCGCACAACCAGACCAAGTGTACAATACAATATTATTAGCCATCTTGGCGTATGAGTGTTTTGAGGAAAACATTAAATATTGCTCATACGTTACGGGGGTAACTAAACATTCACCTCAGATATAGAGATGGGCGCGACTCACGTGAATTGCGTAAATCACGCGTGATCGTGAGCAAAATTTATTTTACTCACGTGAGCGTGCATGAACGTGAGGAACGAAAAAATGTTCGTGAGTGAATGTGCGTGAGTCTAATTTCACATATTTATTAATTCTTTTATTTTCATTTTATTTCGTTTAAAAATGTGAAGTTTTCCATTCAAAATAAAAGTCATATATAAATTTTTCTAAAACAAAGTGCTTCAATGTAGATACAATTTCTATTTTTCTATTATTTATGCAAGCATTCCCTCCACCAACAATAGGCACTGCATTTATATGGGAAACCCCTAACTAACACTAAAGTTCAATAAAAAAACAAAAACAAATAATTGATATCGGGGTATATGCTTTGATTTCTACTTAGATTTTATGTCAGTGATTTTTAACTCATTTTGCATTAAACTATACGATATATCACACTGTAATTTTGTACACTACTTTAAAAATATGAATTTAAGACAAACATCGCAAACGTAGTGATTTAAATAATACAATTTTCGGATTTGCGCGGCGTTACTCATTTCGATTTAGAATGTACATATTATTTTCTCTGTGGAAATTGTTTGCGTGATTCATTTTCATTATTTTTTATTTTTGTTTGACAAAATGGGAGACTATACGCTCGAACAAAATTGGGATACATTAAATACTTATTTCCAAAATAGTGAATCTTTAACGGAAACTGTAAAAAATGTACGTGGAAAATTTTCGTGTTTTCAGATGAAGCTCATTTACATCTCTGTGGCTAGTGAAAAGGCGAAATTTCCGCATATATGGAAGTTCAAACCTTCCAATAAAACCAGAAATTTTAAAAAATAATCAGCACTCTTTTATAGCCGAATCTAATTTCAAATTTTAAATGGCCACCCTTTTGTAAATAAATATAGCAATTTGAGTAAAAATAATCATATTTTCCCAATATGGTACTGTATTTCTAAGTAAAGTAGACAGACTCTAATCTGCCGGAAATGTCCTCCGCGGTGGTGGTGGGTATATCAGATCTGACCCGCTTAGTTTTTGTGATTACTATAGAAACTCTTTGGCGGCCCCTCGCTTAATTATTGCATGCCAATGAATATATTTGCGGCTCGCGTATTAGTTACCAAAGGTATTCATTATTTTTTGTTGTGTGGCAGGAATAATGGCGCTTATATTGGAAATTATGCATTACATCCAGTAAATGCGAATATAAACAAAGCCGAAAATATTTGCGGTCGCCAAACAGTAACCAACTGTCTTCAATTATAAATTGCAATTTTCATAGGAGAATGTGTGTGAGAGAGTGATGGGGTGGAACACGTACAACCAAACAAGTTCAATCCTGGATGTGGTTATGTTCATGTTGATATTTAGTTATGGTCGGCACATTTGACCTCGTAGCAAAGTTGGCGGACTTGCACACAATTGTTTAGTATTTTTTTGCTGTTTTACAACAGTGGTGACCAAGAATTGATGTTGTGGGTTAATGGATGAAGTAATGATGATGGGCAATAATGCAAGTGTACCCTCTATTAGGTCAATTTGTTGTTTTATATGTATGGGAATGTTTAACCGAATTTTATGGTTTTAGCAGCAGTCATTCGGTATCAATTTTATTCCCAGACGTGTCCATCCGTAAATAAAATTAAATTTGTCTCTATAATTATTCGAAAATTGATTCCTTCAGCTCGCAAATGGCGATCCTTTCATAATCTATACTTTTAGGGGTGAACTAAAAAGGGATGAAATTGGTACACATGACGACAACAGCTACAAATATGACACTTGAAGAGTGAATTAAGGGATAAAATGGGGAGAAGAGTGTTAAAAATAGACCAACTAAACGGCTGAAGTTGAAATCACGAAATTCAGTGTATACGATCCTCTGACAGTGTTAACATGCAATTTAAACAGCGAAAAGAGGGATAGAAATGGTACCAATTCAGTTAGAAGCATGAAAATCGATGTTCCTCTGATTGCGTAGTACGATTTTTCCAAATTCATACTTTCTGGGACAAAATGGAAAAAGCTGATAAAAATGGAAAAAGGGATAAAAATGGTGCGAATCAAATCATAACACCTAAAGACATGAAGTTAGGAGTGTACATCTCATGAATCGTGATGACACGCACAACAAAAGGATTTTTCCAAATTCGTACTTTTTGGGACAAAATGGAAAAAGAGGGATAAAAATGGTACGAATCAAATCATAACACCTAAAGACATGAAGTTAGGAGTGTACATCTCATGAATCGTGATGACACGCACAACAAAAGGATTTTTCCAAATTCGTACTTTTTGGGAAAAATGTAAAAAGAGGGATAAAAATGGTACCAACTAAACGACTGCAGCTGAAATCATGAAATTCGGTATATACATTCCTCTGATGAATGATAGATGAGCAAAACAAATTATTTTTCCAAATTCGTACTTTTTGGGGCAAAATGGAAAAAGAGGGATAAAAATGGTACGAACCAAACCATAGCAGGTAGAAGCGTGAAATTTGCAGTGCATTTCCCAACAATCGTGCTGACACGCACGACAAAAGGATTTTTCCAAATTAGTACTTTTTGGTTCAATATGGGAAAAAAGGATGGAAATGGTACGAATCAAACCATAAAAGCTAGAAACATGAAATTCGGAGTGTATATCCTTATAATTACGTAGAAATGTAAAATGAAGGGATTTTACGAAATTCATACTTTTAAGACATAAAATGGGAAAAGAGGGATAAAAATGGTACCAAAAAACAACTGCAGATAAAAGGATTTTTAAAATTCGTACGTTTTCGGTCAACACGGGTAAAAGGATAAGAATTGTACTAACCAAACGGTTGTAGCTGGAATCATGAAATTTGGACTGTGGATAATTGCACAGACACGAAAAATAGCGAGATTTTTCTAAATTCGTACTTTTAAGATATAAAATGGGAAAAGAGGGAACAAAACGGCGGCAGATAAAAACATGAAATTCGGAGTAGAAGTTCCAGTCAAAGGAACGTGGATGCACAAAAATTGATTTTTCCAAATTCGTACTTTGTGGGTCAAAATGGAAAAAAGGGATAAAAATGGTATCAACCAAACGGTTGTAGCTGGAATAAGGAAATTTGGACTGTACATCTCTATAATTGTACTGACATGAAAAATAAAAAAATCGTACCTTTAAGAGATAAAATGTGAAAAGAGGGATAAAAATGGTACCGCAAAACGGCTGCGGATAAAAACATGAGATTTGGAGTAGACGTTCCCCTGACTGCGTAGACACGCCAAAAAGTTTTTTTTTTACAAATTCGTACTGTGTGGGTCAAAATGGAAAATGGGACTAGTTGTAGGTGGAATCATGAAATTTGGACTGTACATCACTATAATTGCACAGACACGAAAAATAAAATGATTTTTCGAAATTCGTAGCTTTGAGAGATAAAATGGGAAAAGAGGGATAAAATGGTACAAAAAACGGCTGCAGACAAATGAAATTCGAAGTAGATCACCTAACTGCGTATAAGTACAAAAAGTTTTTTTCCCCAAATTCGTACTTTGTGGGTCAAATGGGAAAAGGTATAAAAGTGGTACCAACAAAATGGCTGCAGCTGGAATCATGAAATTCAGTGTATAGGCTACTGGGATTATAAATGGGTAATATTGATCAAGAGGGATAAATTCAGGTTATTTAAGCACATTTTTTTTTTGAATTTTCTTGTCATATATTCAGTTTTTGAATATATAGGGTCCGCCATCTAACTTTTTTTCACCTATTCAACCGTTGGACTATTATTTGTGGGGTGCCCGATGCAGCCTTTTGAATGAAATTATTTTCCATTATTAACCGGAAGGATTGTACTTTCAAATAAAAAAAAGTAATTTGAGAAAATATTCAGTAGTTTTTTTATAGCATTTTCAAAAAAAAAGTTATTTGGCGGACCCTATACTTGGTGTATTAATTTGATATGTATTTATTGTCGAGGGCCATCACGCTTTATAAACATTTTGGTAGCCTCTCCATATAAGCGGACGAGGCCTTCAAAATTATTTAAATTTTCGCCAATATTTCACTAAAGAAAAAGACTCTAATCTTCCGGTAATACTATGGAATTCACTCCTTACTGGAATGGATTGATTACCTTTTCCTTGTTTTTTACTTTTAATTAAATCGTTCACTTTTATGGGACCACCCTTTATATCATTACCATTTGTCATTGCTCAGATATGTTAATTTGTTTTACATGTGTGTGTGTGCGTGTGAAATATACACGATGTTATTTCCACATGCATGATTTATGGCAGGCATATCATTAATTTTAAAATACCGACGATTAAAATTAAGATAAGGTATTTTATTTATTTCGATATCAACGCTAATCAAAAAAGCACCGAGAATAAGGGAGTTTCCTTAATTTAAGAAATCAAAGTAAATATTGCGATTCCGTGCTGCGGATGATACATAATAATGGGAACCATGGGTACGGTTGTATGTGTGTTTTGTAGGTAAACTTAACGTTTGTAACCATAAATGACATGATATGACAGCATAATACCGATTATTTAAATAGGATGCGAGGAAGGCTCCCATATTAACAGACTCAGGCAGGCACACACACACAACCGTGTATCCAAACAAAAGGATACACATGCAAACATACGTACATATGTATATGTATGACAGCATTTTCACACAAACCAGAATTGACTCACCGGCAAGCGACGGCTAAAAATACCACCACCAACATATTGATAGTGATGCCTTTCTGCGGGGTAGGGAGCGTATCCTTTTGCGTGCGTGTGTATGCGATGTGGTAAAGCGCAATGCAAACCTCAGATCTATACATTATACTACCACACACACACATCAGACACACACGCGCGCTCGCACACAGCCCAACACACATGACCGCAAGGTACACACGCATACAAACACTCGCGCGCGCACACACAGAGAGACACAGATGCACATACACGCTGATATAAATTTGCATAACAGCATGAATATGAATTTTACATTAACATCCATACCCACGAGCCGAACGCCGGGATCATCATCGTGATATGATGATAATGATTTTCATGTTGCTGCTGCTGCTGTTGTTGGTTTTGGTGCTAGTATGCCCTAGTTGCCACAGTGGTTTCAGGTGAACAGTAATATATTGTGTTAGAATAAAACAATATCTTGATTTATTAAAAAATATTTACAAATAACTTTTATTTAAACTGTATTATAGACCAAACATAGACTTCGAAAAAGCTTTTGACACCTCAAGCCATTCTACCATATGGACCACAAATCATCAACATTCATACATACATAGATTTTCTTTAAATAATCCTTGCTGTAACCAACGAGAAATTTACTAAGATCGTCCAATTCTACTGAACGTGTTGTATATTGCATATATATAATGTTGATCGATTTTTTTTTGAATTTTGAAGACTGTGATTCCTGTAACTTTTAAGTTTTTTATATTTTGCGATATGTTTACTCTACAATTTTTGGTTTTAATTCAAAAAATAAAAATTTAAAAAATATATTAAAAAAAAATATTTTTGAAAAAATCCTCTTTTTATTTGTTGATTTGTTGATTTGCAATCCATGGTGGAGGTTATATACCCTCCACCATGGATTGCATTCCACAGAGGTTGTCGGTTTTCGTAGAAGTGCAGTAATATTACAGGAAAATATAAAATTTTTAATATAGGCAAACCAAAACAAATACAAATATTGAAAAAATAATTTTATAAATAAATATAATATTTTAATTATTTAAAACCATTATTTATTTAAAATCAAAAAATAAATATTCTTATAATTATATTTTTAAAAAGCTTAAATACCACAAATATTGGTAGATAGTGGGTGCTACAGTTGGTTGTATTTCCATTCTATTTTAATTCCAAAAGTACAAATTTTGAAAATCCATTATCAGACGTACATAGTGCAAAATAACCTAATTTCATGATTCAACCAATTTTTGCAGTCAGAGGAATGTATACACCGAATTCCATAATTCCAACTGCGACCATTTGGTTGGTACCATTTTTACCCCCTTGACGTTTCTACGCAATTAGAATTTCATCATTGTAGCTGTAGTCGTTTAGTTAGTATTATTTTTATCTCTCTGTACCATTGAATCCCTTGAAAGTACGAATTTGGAAGAAACCTTTTATTTTCCGTGTCTACGCAGTCAGAGGAATGTATACTTCGTTGGTTGGTACTATTTGTATCCCCTTTTTCCTTTTTAACGCCAAAAAGTACGAATTTCGAAAAATCAGTTTATTTTCCATGTCTACACAGTCAGAGGAATGTATACTCCGAATTTCATGACTCTAGCTGCGGTCATTTGATTGGTACTATTTTTATCTCCTTTTTTCATTTTAACCCCAAAAAGTACGAATTTTGAAAAATCCGTGTATTTTACTTGTCTATGCAATCAGAGGAATGTATACACCGAATTTCATTATTCTAGGTACAGCCGTTTGGTTGGTACCATTTTTATCCCTCTATTCCCATTTCACCCATTAAAAGTACGAAGTTGATAAAATACTAAGTAAAAAAATAATAAGTATCTATTCAATTAGATGAATGTACACGCCGAATTTCGTGTTTCTAGCTGTTGTCGTTTAATATGTACCATTTTTATCCCTTTTTTGCCCATTTCACCCCCTAAAATAAAAATCACTTTATGATGCACATTTTTATTAGTCGGCCCGCCCGACTTTAGCCTTTCCTTCCCTTGTTTTTATTTTTTTAAAGTAGTTTCGAAGGTCATCCGAAACTTGACCGATTTTAATGTGCTACACCTTGTTTTGGAGGTCATTTTAATTACTTTTGTTGTTGTTTTTTTTAGTTTTAACAGTTTTATTTCTTTTATTTTGATTTACGAAATGATTTCATTACGTATTTTTCGTGGATTTTTCATTATTTTTATACCTTTGAAAACGAGAAAATTTTTTGTATGTTTTCTAATCACAGACTAATATGACCTGGTCATGGTCCATGGAATGAAGTGACTAATTTTCACAATAAGTTCTTCTAGTTGAAGTAACTGAAAATACGCGGTTTCTGGGGGAACGAAATTTGTATGAGAGCTATATGTAAATCTGAACCGATGTGACCCATTTTCACCATAGGTGTTCCTAGTTTCAATATAAGATGTTTTGCCAACTTTGAAGTAAGACTGTTAAAATATGTGGATTCTAGAGCGGAAAAATTCAAATTGGGAGCGAAATTTGTATGGGAGCTATATATAAATCTAAACCGATCTAACACATTTTTACCACAGGTGTTTCCAGTTGAAATATAAGGTGTTTTGCGAATTTTGAAGAAAATCTGTTAAAATATGTGAATTCTAGAGCGGAAAAATTCAAAACGGGAGTGAAATTTGTGTGGGAGCTATATATAAATCTGAACCGATATAAGGCATTTTTACAACAGGTGTTTCCAGTTGAAATATAAGGTGTTTTGCGATTTTAGAGAAAAATCTGTTAAAATATGTGGATTCTAAAGCGGAAAAATTCAAATCGGGAGCGAAATTTGTATGGGAGCAATATATAAATCTAAACCGATCTAACACATTTTTACCACAAGTTTTTTCCAGTTGAAATATAAGGTGTTCTGCCAATTTTGAAGAAAATCTGATGAAATATGTGGATTCTAGAGCGGAAAATTTCAAATTGGGAGCGAAATTTGTATGGGAGATATATATAAATCTGAACCGATCTAACACATTTTTACCACAGGCGTTTCCAGTTGAAATATAAGGTATTTTGCGAATTTTGAAGAAAATCTGTTAAAATTATATGAGTTCTAGAGCGGAATGATTCTAATTGGGAACGAAATTTGTTTGGAGCTATATATATTTTTACCACAGGTGTTTCTAGTTGAACTATAAGATGTTTTGCCAATTTTGAAGAAAATCTGTTAAAGTATGTGGTATATAGAGTGAAAAGGGTCAGATCGGGAGTGAAATTCGTATGGGGGCTATATCTAAATCTGAACCGATTTTCTTCAAATTAAATAATGTTCGTCCTTGTCCCGAAAAACGTCGTTGTGCAAAGTTTCGATTGGTTCTGGCTACAATTGCGACCTGTATCGTGATTACAACAATAAATTCGTATGGGGGCTATATCTGAATCTGAACCGATTTTCTTCAAATTAAATATCGTTCGTCCTTGTCCCGAAAAACTTCGTTGTGCAAACTTTCGTTTGGTTCTGGCTACAATTGCGACCTGTATCGTGATTACAGCAATAGATGGACAGACGGACATTGCTAAATCGACTCAGAAAGTGATTCTAAGCCGATCGGTATAATTAACAATGGGTCTATCTCCCTTCCTTTTGGGTGTTACAAACAAATGCACAAAGGCATAATACTCTCGTGGTGTATAAAAAAAACACCACAAGCACGGTTAAAAACAAAAAAAGACTAAACTGGACCAGAAACAACAGACAAACAACCACTGCTAACGAAAGAGTGATTTTTTTGAGGTTAGGATTTTCATGCATTAGTATTTGACAGATCACGTGGGATTTCAGACATGGTGTCAAAGAGAAAGATACTCAGTATGCTTTGACATTTCATCATGAATAGACTTACTATCGAGCAACGCTTGCAAATCATTGAATTTTATTATCAAAATGCGTGCTCTGTTAAGAAAGTTCAGAAAGAAAGAAATTGTGTTCAGCGACGAAGCTCATTTTTGGCTCAATGGGTACGTAAATAGGCAGAATTGTCGATTTTGGAGTGAATATCAGCCAGAAGCATTGCAAGAGCTACCAATGCATCCAGAAAAAGTCACAGTTTGGTGCGGTTTATGGGCTGGTGGCATCATTGGACCGTACTTCTTCAAAGATGATGCGAATCGTAACGTAACTGTGAATGGTGAGCGCTACCGTGAGATGATATCCAACTTTTTTTTGCCCAAAATGGAAGAACTGAACTTGGTTGACATGTGGTTTCAACAAGATGGCGCTACATGCCACACAGCTCGCGATTCTATGGCCATTTTGAGGGAAAACTTCGGAGAACAATTCATCTCAAGAAATGGACCGGTAAGTTGGCCACCAAGATCATGCGATTTGACGCCTTTAGACTATTTTTTGTGGGGCTACGTCAAGTCTAAAGTCTACAGAAATAAGCCAGCAACTATTCCAGCTTTGGAAGACAACATTTCCGAAGAAATTCGGGCTATTCCGGCCGAAATGCTCGAAAAAGTTGCCCAAAATTGGACTTTCCGAATGGACCACCTAAGACGCAGCCGCGGTCAACATTTAAATGAAATTATCTTCAAAAAGTAAATGTCATGGACCAATCTAACGTTTCAAATAAAGAACCGATGAGATTTTGCAAATTTTATGCGTTTTTTTTAAAAAAAAAGTTATCAAGCTCTTAAAAAATCACCCTATACAATAGACTAGTGCGACCTAAATGCAATAAGCACCATGAAGCCAATTAAAACGACATAATCATATTATTATTTTTTAATTTAATTAAATTTGTCATCTTAAAATAGCTATAAATAACATGTATAAATCTAAATAAGAATACTTCTAATATTAAAAATACCCCGGAAATTTGCACAGCATCTGAATAACACCACGGTCAGCGAGTTGCAGAGGCCTCTCCAGTCTTCGTTTGTCAAGTGGTAAGTGGTTGCTTAATGATATTTTTATATCAATTATATATTGAATTTATATATAATATATAAGTTGTCATAGATTAGAAAAATTTCATAAATATCTATAATCATGAAAGCTATTGAACACCCCATATAGTCTAGTAACAGTCAGTGCTTTTAAAATTATTTTTTGTGTGTCTGCGTTTCCCCAAATAGTGTTGTTGTTGAATTGAGTGCACGATTTTAATTTGTAATAGAATATATGATCTACATTTGGTCGAGCGAAACCACACACATTTACATATCTACTTAGTTGTTAAGTTCAAAACGCAGTTTAACCAAATCGCACATAGTCCCTATCAATTGTTTTAGTTTTCTTGAGATAGATTAATAATTAAAATCAATGAATTTAGACACCAAAGAAAGAAACAACATCATCATGAAATTTAGTCAAGTTGTATAAGCTATTTAGAAAAATCAATTCAGTAATAGATATATGTAGATATATGTATATAGATATAGTATAAGAATAATGTGATTAAATCATTTTCTGAATTTCTGAAAACAGGGAATGGTGATGAGGATGTAAGTTAGTTCAGTTAAGGGTTCTAGAGTCCATATCGCTCATTGCTAGAACAAAGGTGAAGAGCATTGTTGTCCCAACATCATATTCGGGACACATTCATGTATACCAAATTTGTACATTTTGTTTCGTTTTAGTTTCGTTACTAGTTTTTTGGGTCATTTGAGTTTGTATATCTAGTAACAAGAATTCAGTTTAATTAATTAATTTAAATAATAGGGAGTCTTTATACGTTTATTGTGAGATTGCAAGGGATGTGATTCCCCTATACGACTGATTAGCTTACATACTGATGGCTCACGTCATCCTAGCATGGTTTTTCCTTCGTAGACTAAGATGTTTTGCAAAAATATAAAGATACTAGCTGAACCCCCGCCCGCTTCGCCAGGCAAAAAAAAAACAAACGGTAAAATTAAAATCTGCTTTCATATTAATTTTTGTCCTGATCGGTAATATATGTACCAATTACAATCAAAGTTCTTCCCTGAGGTAATAAAGAAGCGGATATGTTCCATGGAGAACGTTAGTTTACGGCGAATAATTGAAAAAATGTCAAAATCAAATTGATTTTTGGTTAAGTGTGATTCTCCTCCTTTCCATTACCTAAACAAAAATCTTCATTCGTAAGATGAAACCGCCCATTTCTAATACCGACCATTTTTGGCACAACTATGCGCATTGATGCTAGATGCACTTACACAAAATTATATCACTCTAGGTTTTAATTTCGTATGGGAGCTGCCACGCCCACTTTTCCAATACCGCCCCTTTTTGACACAACTGTGCAGACTAATAATTAGTGAACCTTACAAAAATTCAAGACTCTAGCTGCAACAGTATTCCGAATATGATAATTTATAAAAAACGAATAAATCCCCAAATTGTGTGGGAGGTGCCACGCCAACTGAAAATATCAAAAATTTATATAGCCTATTTTCACCACCGGTTCAGCATGAACATACTGTGAAAATTTCAAGAAGATCGGATCAGTAGTTTAGGCTGCTATACAGAACAAATAAACAAACAAACAAAAAAACATACAAACACAGATTCATTATATATATATATATATATATATATATATATATATATATATATATATATATATATATATATATATATATATATATATAGATCAGTTTAGTAGTCATTACACGATCAATAATATATATACTTTATAGGGTCTATCCCCATCCTGGAGGAATACACATAAAAAAGAACTCCATAAACAAATTTAATGCCATTTTTATGACTCGAATTAGACCTAGAGCGCCCTACCGCAGAAGTTAAGTTCCTCAACACTTAGACAATGTCTGCATGAAAGGTATTTGTCGCGGCTGCTTTGATCACAATCAATTACCAGTTTTCACTTTGAAAGAAAAAACGCAAAATTGGTAAAAGCGTCCAATATTTATACACTCCACGAGAGTATTATGTCTTTGTGAATTTGGTTGTAACACCCAACAGGAAGCGAGATAGACCCATTGTTAATTATACCGATTGACTTAGAATCACTTTTTGAATCGATTTAACAATGTCCGTCTGTCCATCTATTGTTGTAATGAAATTACAGGTCGCAATTATAATCCGATCTTAACGAAAATTGGAACAAATCAGTTTTGTAGATCAAGGACGAACGTTTTTTTATTTGAGGCAAATCGGTTCAGATTTAGATATAGCCCCTATACAAATGTCGCTCCCTATTTGACATTTTCCGCTCCAGAAACCATATATTGTACCCGATTTTCTTTAAATTTGGCACAAAGTAATCCAACTAGCAACACCTTTGCTGAAATTTGGTAAGATGGGTTCATAATAAATATATACCTTATAGAAGCCTTGACCTAGGGACGAAATATTTTGTAATTCATCATTAATCAATCTCTACTCCCGTGGGACGACCGAACCAGTTTGATAGACATACGGTCGTACGCATAATAATTTATTCAAAGGTTTATAAAACAAATTTCCCATGTGAATATGTCGGATAATTTTCCAAAATGTCCTACTCCTCTTCCCCATTTAATGACAAAACTTTTGTGAAGTTTTAAACATTATTTGGCAGATTTGTATCGTTTCTGACCACTGTGCGCTATGAATACTATGACAGCGATGCTGACGATGACGATGATGCCGCTGGAGATAATAATGATGAGTATGATAATTGGGCGTTTACAACGTCTGACCGCAATGTGTTGCAATTTATTTTTTGATGTTGCCGATTAATTCTTAACAGTGGCATTTTGATGGGGCATTGCACACACACACACACATGCACACAAACGCGCACACACAATCGCAAATACAGTTTGGCTTCACATATTAAATAGAATTTCCGCAGATAAACTGAATTTGACATGTGAACAACAGTGACACACCGAAAAAAGGCGAGGAAAACCAGAACGAAAAACAACGAAAGCAACACGGCAGCAGGAGCAGCTCGTTTTGTAGCCTATCAGCTAGACCGGCATCACTCGGCCACACACAAACACATGTAATGTCAATGTGTGCCTGTGAATGCTTGTGTGGATGCATTTGAGTGTGTATACGTGTGCGTGTGTGTGCTTACTGGTTTTTACTATACCGCATGCGGTTTTTAAACCCCAAAATCCCCTGCATCGGTTTATGGTTTTTATCAATGCACTTGAGTATGCATTTGTTATCAAACAAAGGTCAATTTTAAAATATGCTCCAGAACACATACAAACACACGCAGACGTACACACACAGCCATACAGATAGACACATAAACCAGCGCTGTCATATCGTTTCGGCTATATAGAAATATCCAAATAAGAATATTCATATACCCCTCAATAGGAGGGGTATTTAGTAAATTTCGGTGTTTCTGGAAATTATAAGTTGCACAGTGGGTGAATTCCAAAGCGTGCAAATAAATCTGGACATGTGTATATGTCTTCATATGTCGTTAAAATAAAATATTGTACTCCTTACTCTTTACAGGGACTTCTCGCACTATTTAAATAAATATTAAAAAACATGATTTAAAAAAGCTTTCGCGTCTAAATGGAAGGTCATAACATCTACATTTTCCATAGATCGTTGACATATGAGTCCTTCCATGACTAAGCAAACAAAAAGACACATATTTATCTGAAAATCTCATGAAATATCCTTCATTAAAAATATTTTACAAGTGTTTCAGGAAGTCAGTGAATTACAATGCATACTAAAATGTAGATATTATTGCGGATTTTATAAATAATAAAAAAGTAGCACTAACATCGTACAGAACTGGCTAACTCAGGCATGGATGTTTACAAAGCTGAGTTTTATATTGGAACAACACATAAAACTATGCGAATATTAATCTTAGTCGCGAACATCTACAAAATACAAATTTTTGACCGAGATCTAAAAGTCATACAATCAACACCAAAAAAGTAGGAATTTTATCCATTTCATTAAAATTTAACTTTAAATTGTGCAGAAGTCTTAAAAATTAACGGTTAAATTAATATTGGCGTGGATTACTTCACTCTAAAAGTGAATATTGTTGGTATATATTTATCTTTATAGACATTAGACCGGTCCTTATTTCTTTTTTTTGACGGCAAGCGTATGACGGCAAGCGCTAAAACTACTCTATTTGAACCTAAAAATACACAAAAAAAATTTGAGCTTGATTGGACAATTTTTAGGCGTGCCCCCGCCAACAATTGTTTGTCATTAAAGTTAGTTACTATCATATAGGGGAAATTATCACCTTTGGTGCTCTTTTTTTGACATAACTCGAGAACCACTAGTCCGATTTTGTTTAAATAAATTGAAAAATAATTAAGAATTAGAATTCCTTTAAAATGTGTATATATAGCGTTTTTCTATATAATCAACAGTTTAGCCGGTAAAAATAAATGTATGAAGAAAATAAATATTTTTTGCCTAAAATATTAATATTTTTTATTTTTTAACTTCATAGAAAATCCAAAACGAACAAATACATTTTAAAATTAAAAATCTAAAGCGATGACAACCAAAAGACTTCGATCGGATGATGACATTATGTTAATTGGCGTAATGGACCACCAAATTACTGGAGCTAAATTACCAGGAAGAAAACAAGTGCTACAAGTTTTATTTTATAATTTAAGAATAGTTGGCTTAAATTTAAGAGAAAGTTCTAGATTAGTTGTTGCTGAGGTCAGCACGTTTTGGCAAAAAGCACGAATTCCAACACACCATGAAAAACACTGCATTGAGAAGCTGGAAAAATTATACAACAAGTGGAGAGATATTACAAAGCATCATGGTCGAAAAACAGAATGTCAAAACAGGAAAGAAACTGAATTTAAAGATAAATTAGATGATTTATTCGATATCGCACATGCAAACGCGTTTGAATTAATTAAAATACAAGAAGGCAAAGAGTTCTTAAAAAAGCAACGAGAAAAAGGAAGACCAGGTTGTATGCTAGGAACGGATAAAATTGTAATGCAGAAAGAAAAGCGAAAGGCAGTCCAGAAAGAACAAGAAAACCAGCGTCGAATAAAAGAAGATGAACGAAAAGAGTTATATGAACAACAGATTCAAAGAGGTATACAATTAAATATTCTATCTTTTAAGCAAATCAGAATTATTGTTGTAAAACAGGTATGATTGACATTGACGACGAAAACGATATTGAAGTTGTAGCATCAACATCAACATCTGTATCAAATCCAAATCCAGGTATATCAGGTATCTCCAGAGGTATCAGGTATCACCAAGACTGCTTTCAACTTTGGATAAGTGCAAAATCACTGATGGTGCTGCAGTTCATATCCTAAGCGCAACTGCTGACGCGTTGGGCTATGCTATCGAAGATCTTATACTAAATAGATCATCAATTCGTCGAATGCGTCAGAAGCATCGTGCAACAACAGCACAAAACATTGCAGCAAACTTTGATGTAAGTACTGTAATGTGGGTTTTCCCTATGCTTCTTTTTTTATGTTTTGAGTATAAATTAAGAAACTTGAGTTTTTATTTCCAGATTCCACGTAGTTTTGTTTTGCACTGGGATGGTACAATGTTACCAGAAATGTTACCAGTGGCAGGGAAAAAGTTGACCGCTTGCCAATCATAGTCTCATCTCAAGGTATCGATAAACTACTTGGCATTCCAAAGTTAAAATCTTCGAGTGGAAAAGAAATATCAGATGCCGTGTTTAATTCAATAAATGAATATGAAATGCTTGATCTAGTTCAAATAATCTGCTTCGACACAACTGCTCATAATACAGGAGTTCAAAGCGGTGCTGCTGCTCTGCTTGAAGGAAAACTAGGTCGCGATTTATTATATTTTCCCTGCAGACACCATATTTACGAGTTGTTGATCCGTAAAGTGTTTGAAATGAGAGTGGCTACTACAGCCGGTCCAGAAGTGCTAATTTTTAATCGCTTTAGCAAATACTGGATTAATATTGACAAATTAAATTACAAGAGTTGTTTAGAAGATGAACACATTATTACAGTATTGACTGCTGAAGAACGTGGAACAATTTTAAATTACTGTCTAGATAACTTAAAACAAGCTCATAGCAGACGCGACTACAAAGAATTATTGCAATTAGTTGTCACTTTTCTTGGTGGTACGGTACCGAATTTTAACACCTTTCGTATACCTGGTGCAACTTCTCATGCTCGATGGATGTCAAAATGTATTTATGCACTTAAAATGTATTTGTTTCGTAATGAATTCAATATGACCAACCAAGAGTTAAACGGTATACGTAGTGTCTGTCTGTTCGTAGTTCGTATTTATGTAAAAGCCTGGTTTGGATGCTCTAAAGCAATTGAAGCACCAAATCAAGACTTAAATTTAATTAAAAATATTATGGCTTATCCTGAAAGGGATATAGCTCTTGCTTTGCTACAAAAAATCAGCAATCATTTGTGGTATTTGTCGGAAGAAGCAGTCGGTCTTTCATTCTTCGATCCTAATGTAAGTGTTGCAATTAAAAAAAATGGTTCAGGCAATTAATGTTGAAGCAAATACAGAAAAATGCAAGCGAATAATAACTAATCCAACAAATATCGGCACATTTGCGCAAAAAGATTTAAGCGATTTTGTAAATTCCAATACACACGCATTCTTTGATCGTTTAGAAATTTCAAAAGAATTTTTGCAAGTCGATCCATCGGATTGGAATGAAAGATTTGACTACGCTCACGGATCACAAATTTGTAAAAACCTATCTGTAGTGAATGATGCAGCTGAAAGAGGCGCCAAATTCATTACAGATTATAATAATAAATTAACCCACAACGAAGAGGAGAAACAATTCCTTTTTCAGGTGGTTAAAGAATATAACATGAATTATCCCACTTTTAAAAAGACTTCACTATTAAATTAAAATAATATTAATGTTACTATGAGTATGAAATTAATAAAAATATTTAAGTTTATTCTTAATTTTCAAATAAATGTAAATAAAATAAAAAATATATATATTTTTGCCTTATTTCTCATAATAAAAACAAAAAGGTGCTTGGGGCACGGCTAAAAATTATCCAATCGTTGTCAAATTTTTTTTATGCTTTTTGGGACTAAAACGAATATTTTTAGCGCTTGCCGTAACATATATTCGAGAAAATAAATTTGTCCATATAAATAAGGACCGGTCTAATAGACATATTGATTTATTGGTAGAAAGAACAAGTAAGTAAGCTTCAGTTTATGCCACTTTGTGTGGGAGGTACCAGAGGGGTTGTGGCAATATCGCCCATATTCCATGCGAATGTAACTTCTGTAGAAGCATTGTCAAATATCAAATTTCACGGTATTCCGATTATTTGTATAGAAGTTATAACAGCTTTCATTTAACGTTGTTTTGGATGATTTGTGTGGGAGGTACTGGAAGGGGCGTGGCAAAACCCGCCACTTTTGTACACTTAAAATGATTATAAAAACATTAACAAATAGCAAAATATAGCTGATTTCGATTATCCGTGTTGAAGTTATATGGTTTTAATTTAACATTGGAATATGGGCTATTTGTGTAGGAGGTACAAGAAGAGGCGTGGTAATTTCGCTCATCTTCGAACTTAAACTAAGTTTTGGGGAACTTAAACTAAGTCGTGAAACGGATTAGTACAAACATACTTAGGGTCCTTAAGTCACTCCTTCAATGCGTTACACTTTTTTCTGTCCCAAATGATATATACACTCCTGTAGAGTGAGGGTATAAAAAATCGTAAAAAATTTAAGCCATCATTTCACCACTTCCAAACACTTAAAAGGCATCTAAGAACATCATTTCGAAAATTAAAAAAAAAGAAATCAAAATATGAAATCTTTAAAAATATAAATATACATTAAAATCGGCCAAGTGTTTCAGGAGTTACAGGCGATTGATGAACACACTTTTTTGAAAAAAAAAAAACTATCCATCTATTCTTGTAATCTCAGGTCGCCTTTGAGCCAGAACCAAACGAAATTTTGCATAAGTTTTTCGGGATAAGGACGAACGCTATTTAATTTGAAGCAAATTGGTTCAGATTAAGATATAGCCCCCATACAAATTTCACTTCTGATTTAACTGTTTTCACTCTAGATACCACATATTTCAACAGATTTTCTTCAAAATTGGCAAAACATCTTATATTTCAACTAGAAACTCCTACGGTGAAAATGTGTTAGATCAGTTCAGATTCATATATAGCTCACATACAAATTTCGTTCCCGGATTGACTTTTTCCGTCCACAAAGTATTTTCTTCAAATTTTGTTCACCTATGATGAAAGTGGGTCTCTTCGTTCCATGTTTGGATATAGTCCCTATACAAGTATTCTTCTCGATTTGACAAAGTGGGTCAGGTCACATACCAAAATCCTTCACGATTTCACTTTTTACCGAATTGGATTGTATTCGGGTAGAAAGTGGAGTGTATCATATAGTCGGCCCCGCCCGGTTTTAGCCTTTCCTTACTTGTTTGTTTTGTAATTTTATGTGGCTTTCTTGCCAGCAAAAAAATACTATTTCCACATAATAAAAATTTTTTGGCGACTCTTCCTAAACGTTCTATTGATCATATAACTGGGCGTGATCTGATTTATATTTTCATTAAAGATACCATCGACGAAAAATTTGAATTTTTGGGATTTATGACGTGCCGTAAGAATCTTCCCCCCTGCCAGCCCGTACATATTCAATAACAATCGTTAATAGTGATTGTGTTGCCCATCTTCCGGTACCTAACATAGCACCCTCTTTAGTTGTGGATTTGCATGTGCAGCTTGTGGCAAATATAATAAATATTTTATAACAACAAAATGTGTAAAAGCATTAAATTAAATAAAAATAAATTACGAACTGGATGTCCTTCGGTTGTCGTATCGAATTTAAACCAACAAACACTGACACATATGCAAGTAGTCATGCTGCCACAAACACACTGAGAGAGACAAACAGACACACAGAGAGAGAGAGAGAGAGTGAGCGGGACACCAGACGGATATGCTAAGTGAGACTAAAATGATTTACTTTTAAAGATATCCGCACACACACACACGTGCAAATGCACACGCACACTCAAACTCAGGCACATCTCATAATTTAATAATGACATGCCAGTACATTCTTCTTATTTGTACATTTATCTTCATCAACGTTTTTGTTTTGCTGTGTTTCCGTTTCCAGTTTGTTCTCGTTTTCTGTTGTTGTTGCTGTTGTTCGTTTTCTGTTGTAGACAACATGGCACGTTTGTTTCCTAAAGAACATTCAACATGATAATTGGGAAAATTGAATGTTAACATGCATATTTTCAATCATGTGGCCCCACCCCACCTCTTCGTCAACTCTGCCAGTCGATATTTTGGCCCAGTCAGCACATGGCCTCCGAGGGGGGTTTTAATGCCAATGTATAGGTTGGTAGGTGGGTGGGTGGTGTTCAGAGTTTGTCATGTCATTTGTTCCCTGACGAGCATGTGTCGCGTGTATAATTACATGGACGAGGAGGTCGGGCGTCATAATCATGGGAATTGTTGTTGCAGTTAATGTAAATGTAAATGTAGATGTGGTTTTAACAGGATAATATCGTGTTTTATATTAAGTGTCGTCACTTTTGAATGTAGTCGATCATTTTGGAATCAAGTCATAGGGTTACATAACACTGTGCTGTGGTATGAATTTCAGTGGGGGGAGAGTCTAGCAGAGTCTAACACATCTATAGGTTATTGTGGAGTAATACGATTATGTTTTTTGCAAAAAATGAAAATATACAAAAAATCTCACGTATGCGGAAAATATTCGCATATATCAGTGGCTATACAAATAATGGGGAATTTAGAGTATTTTGTCTGACTCTCAACTGTTTTGTATAGTTCATGTTCCGAAAATGGTAAAAATAAAAGTTGTTCAGCTGTAACAGTTTGGTTGTTAACATTTTATCCCTTTTTGTCCGGCTTCCCCTTCAAAGCTACAAATTTCGAAAAATCCATTCTTTGATTTGTGTTGCGCATCTATGTAGCAGAGGAATATATAATATTTGAAAAATACTATTTTTGATATGTTTATACCCTCCACCACCAGGATGGGGGTATACTAACTTTGTCATTCCGTTTGAAAACACCTTGAAATATCGACCTGAGACTCTATAAAGTATATAAATATTCTTGATCGTCATAAAATTCTAAGACGATCTAGCCATGTCCGTCCGTCCGCCCGTCTGTTGAAAGCACACTGACATCTAAAGGAAAGAAGCGAGGACGTACAAATTTTACATAATTGCGTCTTATAGTCGTAGATCGGTTGGGATTGAAACTGGGCGAAATCGGCCCAAAGGTAAAAATTTTTCCATCACGAGGACTAAAAATACTCATAATAATCCCTAATATATTAGAGTATTTAAGCACATTTTTATACACTCCACGAGAGTATTATGTCTTTGTGCATTTGTTTGTAACACCCAAAAGGAAGAGAGATAGACCCATTGTTAATTATACCGATCGACTTAGAATCACTTTTTGAATCGATTTATCACGATACAGGTCGCAATTGTAGACAGAACAAAATGAGACTTTGCACAACGAAGTTTTTCGGGGTAAGAACGAACTCTGTTTAATTTGAAGAAAATCGGTTCAGATTTAGATATAGCCCCCATACGAATTTCACTCCCGAGTTGACTCTTTTCATTCTATATACCACATATAACAACAGATTTTCTTCAAAATTGGCAAAACATCTTATATTTCAACTAGAAACACCTGTGGTAAAAATGGGTCAGATCGGTTCAGATTTATATATAGCTCCCATACAAATTTCGCTCCCGATTTGACTTTTTCTGCTCTAAGAACCACATATTTTAACAGATCCTCTTCAAAATTCGCAAAAAAACCTTATATTTCAACTGAAAACACCTGTGGCAAAAGTGGGTCACATCGGTTCAGATTTATATATAGCTCCCATACAAATTTCTCTCCCAATTTGAATTTTCCCGCTCTATAATCCACATATTTTAACAGATTTTCTTCAAAATTGGCAAAACATCTTATATTGAAACTAGGAACACCTGTGGTAAAAATAAGTCTGATCGGTTCAGATTTATATATAGCTCTTATTTTAATTTCGCTCCTGATTTAACTTTTCCTGCTCTAGAAACCACATATTTTAAGAGATCTTCTTCAATATATAGAGATCTTATATTTCAACTAGAAACACCCATGGTGAAAATGGGTCACATCGGTTCAGATTTGAATATAGCTCTCATATAAATTTCGTTCCCGGATTGACTTTTCCCCCCACATAAACCGCGTATTTTCAGAAAATTTCTCAAATTTGAGCATAACACGTTCTACTTCAACTGGCAGAACTTATTGTGAAAGTTAGTCACTTTATTCCATGTTTGGATATAGCCCCGATACAAATATTCTTCTCGATTTGACAAATTGGGTCAGTTCATATTAGCTTATGATTAGGAAAAATACAAAAATTTTTCCCGATTTCACTTTTTTACTGAATTGAATTGTATTCCGATAGAAAGTGGAGTGTATCACATAGTCGGCCCCGCCCGACTTTAGCCTTTCCTTACTTGTTTCAATATGTCTGCATGTACTTACTTGAAATGGGGTGTGTTCATTCCCCCTATAACAAAAACGTGCAGCACAAAGTGATTTTTATTCGTAGGGGGTGAATGGGGCAAAAAGGGATAAAAATGGTACCTTTCAAACGGCAACAGCTAGAAACACAAAATTTGATTCTCATTCTTCTAATTGAGTAGATACATAATACATATATAAGTATTTTCCAAATGCGTACTTTTAAGTGATAAAATGGGAAAAGAGGGATAAAAATGGTACAAACCAAACGGTTGCACCTAGAATAATGAAATTCGGTGTATACATTCCTCTGGTTGCGTAAACGGATTTTTCGAAATTCGTACTTTTTTGGGTAATAATGGATAAAGGGTAATAAAATAAATAAATAAAATAGTACCAACCAAATGACCGCAGCTAGAGTCATGAAATTCGGAATATATGTACATTCCTATGACTGCGTAGACACGAAAAATAAAAGGTTTTTTTTTCCAAATTCGTACCTTCAATGGATACAATTGGTACAGAGGCATACAAATAGTACCAACTACACGACTTACTAGAATGATGAAATTCGGTGGGTACATCCCTCTTATTGCGTAGATACGTAAACTAAAAAGATTTTAGAAAGTCGTATTCTTACGGGGTTAAACTAGGAAAAAGGGGATAAAAATGGTACCAACCAAATGGACGCAGCTGGAATCATGCAATTCGGTGTATACATTCCTCTGACTGCATAGACACGCAAAATAAAAATATTTTTCCAAATTCGTACTTTTTGCTTTTACGACAGAAATTGGTTGAATCATGAAGTTAAGTTATTATGCACTATGTACGAGAGATAATGGATTTTCAAAATTTGTACTTTTGTAACTAAAATAGAATGGAAATACAACCAACCAAGGATATTCGGAATCAACTATATTTTGTTATTTGATAATGTTTGTATAGCCACTTCAAGCGTATAAAATATGGCGGGTTTTGACACGTCCCTTCCTGACCTGCCACACAAATCATTATAACTTCTATAGGGATGATCGGTATACTGTGAAATTTATAGATGTTGCATTCATATTAATATGGGCGATATTGCCACATCCCTTCTGGTACCTACCACATAAAGTGACTTTAAAACAAGTAAGGAAAGGCTAAAGTCGGTCGGAGCCGACTATATGATACACTCCACTTTCTATCCTATTGCAATTCAATTTGGTAAAAAAGTGAATTCGGGAAGGATTTTTGTATCCTGTAAATATTGACAAAAAATGTTAAATCGGAAAGGACATCTGTATGGGGGTATATTGAAACATGGAACGATGTGACCCGCTTTCACCATATATATTTGTAGGTGAAATATAATATGTAAATTTTGGCCAAAATCGGTTAAACATTTGGGAGCAACATTTGTATGGGGCTATATCTAAATCTGAAGCGATATAACCCGCTTTCGCCACAGGTGTTTCTAGGTACAAAATGGGGTTTATAAAGCGGAAAATGTAAAATCGGGAGCGACATTTGTATAAGAGCTATATCAGAATCTGAACCGATCTTACTCGCTTTCACCACAAGTGTTTCTAGTTAGATTATAAGGTGTTAAAACAAATTTGAAAAAAATGGGGTACAATATGTGGTTTCTAGAGCGGAAAAAGTCAAATCGTCAGATACACTCCACGAGAGTATTATGTCTTAGTGCATTTGAGCGGGACAAAAAGGGGAAAAAATGGTGCCAACTAAAGTATTACACTTAGAATCGTGAAATTTGGTATGTAAATTCCTCTGACCATATAGAAGCGCAATAAAATTGAATTTTTGTAGTTTTAGGGTGTGCGCGGGCAAAAAGGGATAAAAGTTGTATCAATTTAAGTATTGCAGCTATAGTTGTGAAATTTGGTATTTAAATTGCTCTGACAACGTAGAAGTGCAAATCTAAATAAATATTTCGAAATTTGTACTTAATATTATATTTGTACCAACTAAATTATTGTAGTTAGAATCGTGAAATTCGGTGTGTACATTTCTCCGACCATGTAGCCGCGCAACATAAATGTGTTTTTCGAAATTTTTACAATTAAGGGATGAGAGGGGCAAAAAGGGATAAAAATGGTACCAACTAAAGTAGTACAGCTAGAATCGTGAATTTTGGTATGTAAATACCTCTGACCATGTAGAAGCGTTATATAATTGGATTGTTCGAAATTTGTACTTTTTAGGGGGTAGGCGGGACAAAAAGGCTTCCAATTTAAGAATATCAGCTATAGTCGGGAAATTTGGAGTGTAAACTGTGTGTAAAGCGCAATCTAATTATCGAAATTTCCTTATAGGGGGTGAGCAACAAAGTATACAAGTAGTACCAACTAAAGTATTGGAGCTATAGTCGTGAAATGTGGTGTGTAAGTTCCTCTGACAACGAGAAGAGCAAATCTAAACGAATTTTTCGAATTTTGTACTTATTAACAATGAGCGGGATAAAAATGGTACCAACTAAAATATTTCAGTTATAGTCGTGAAATTTTGTGTTTAAATTTCTCTGACAACGTACGTAAATGTATGGAAATGGATTTCTCGAAATTTGTACTTTTAAGGGGAGAGCGGGACAAAAAAGGGATAAAAATGGTACCAGCTTTAGTATTACAGCTAGAATCGTGAAATTTAGTGTGTAAATTACTCTGACCATATAGAAGCGCAGTAGTTTGATTTTTCGAAATTTGTACTTTTAAGGGGTGCGTGGGATATTTCAAAATTTGTACTTAAAATGGGTATACGGGACAACAAGGAATAAATGTGTTACCAAATAAGGTACACATTTTTTACGGGAAGCAAAAACACATGTTACCTATAGTGATTTTTCAAAATGTGTACTTTTTGGGAAAGAAGTTATAATCTGGCTGGCTGAATCTAGAAACATGAGATCGAGGATATAAATGGTTGTAATATTTTGTTCAAAACTTGGTACAGAAATATAAAAAGTATACATACGAAGTAGTTCAGCTAAAATAGTGCATATCGACAAGCACATTCCATTGACTGTGTGTGAGTGCTAGCTAATATGAGGTTTTCAAATTACTATTTTAGATTTATCTATATCGACCAAAAGAAAATTAATAAATACTAATAAATAATACGGACGGCCGGACGGTCATGGCTCAAACACCTTAAAAAGTCGTGAAACTGATTTGGTCTAAACATACTTAGGGTCTTAAGTCACACACTTTTTTCTGTCCCAAATGATATATACCCACCTACTCTGTAGAGTGAGGGTATAAATATGTCATCCTTTGAGAATATCTAAATAAAGTGTATGCACACCAATACATCTCAAAACACCTGGTTTTCTAAATTTACTATAAAACAGCTGGGCACTGATTATACTGTCCGACAATCCATACACTTGAACCAAATGATATACATCTGAAGCTGCTTTAAATTGAGTAATCGTTCGGCGGAAATTCTCGGGGAAAAGCGTTCACCTTTCAATATATTTGACTCGTTCCTACCGTCAGCTATAAAATTTACTCTTGGTCAAAAATCTCTGATTTTTTTACTAAAAACATATAATAGAAAATAATTTCCCTTGTACCGTTTAAATCGTTAATTATGACCTTATTATGTGGCACTTCCACAAATTTTCAAATCTAAATCCTCATACGGTGTACTTTGTAAAGAATTAGACAATTCTGTTGAGCCATTACCAACGAACTTCATTTCTTTTTTAATACATTATATATAATATATATGTAGACATAGGCAATTGAATGTCGGCTTATCCGATTTTAACTCTTTCTACTTGTTTTCGTCTTTCTTCATGTCCGAACATGTGTGCAATAAGTGTACATTCGACTATATCTGGAATCCCATTGGCACCTTCTATAACTACCTGCACGGCAGTTGTGTTTTTGCTGCCGTGCCCCTGTCCATTCCTTTCAATGTATTCAAGAAACAAGAAATAAGAAATAAAGCCAAGTCCTTTGGCCTTCATTAGTGGTGTTCTTTTGAAACCACTCCCGCCCCTTTACATCGTTTGTTCTTTCAACCTTTTCAATTTCTTTTAGTTGCCTTTGTATTTGGACATAATGAATGTAAAATGGAACTGAACTGACGAATGAATGCCCATTCAAATGGAGTTTCGTTCGTTAAGGTTGATGAATCACTTGTGCCCGCTCCGTTTCGTACCACAACATACCGCATAGCGCATGTTGGCTATTGTGGGCTGCACAAACAATTTAATTAGTCCGGATGTGATTTTCCACATGTTCTTCATTCATATGCCGGCGAATGTACACACATATGTCATATTGACATACATACACATGCATATGCTCGTGTAGGTGATATTCAATTAGCTGCACTTTTTCACTCGGCATTCTCACGTAAAGTGATTTTTCATTTGAAATATTTATATTCGCGAGTTATAATTGAAAATAAACAAAAAACCGACAAATTAATATAAATCATACGCCAACGAGTCCAGTTGAAAAATCAATCATACGTTTATGGCATTCTAAACATATTTTGTTTTAATTTATTTATTATTAAATGGATGCGTTTTAAAGGGGGATTTTATTTCCTAAAATGACTACATGGATTTAAAATAAATCATTCGCTCATGGTTCTGGTTAACTTTAATCATGCCTGAGACATGTACGATTTGTTGAAAATCCTTAAACACTAACCTTGAATGGGACTTCCTTGATGTGCCATTTCCATCTACCTTCTCCAATCCATTTTGCGGAAATGATGTGATTACAATTCAAAATTGTGTTTACTCTGCTAACCATCAGCCGAGCGTAGAGCAAATACGTTGAAATGTGTAATAAATTTTGTCGCCAGCACTCTTATTAATTGTTTACACTGCGATTTGTGATTAATTGGATTCGAAATTTTATTGTTATTGCCTCACAAACAGAAACGTATTCCACAATCAAACAATCCATTAACAGAGTACTTTACAACTTGCACTCGAAGAAAAACTTCGGTGGAGGACATTTAGAAGCTCAGGAGATTTCCACATATTTACGAAAAATTTGATGATGCAGATTTTCAATACAAATGGAAATTATGTCATTTTAAAATTCATAATAAAAGTTAATCCCACAGATCGAAGCATGGGTCTTTATAGTAATATGTGGCTCTGAGTAAAAAGTCAACATAAGTGACTTAAAAATATAAATATAAACCTCTTAAACTCCCAATGTTCATTGATTCATCGCAGATACGTAAAAGCGCAATATTAATGCATTATCATACTTTTAAGTGGAAGCGGGATACAAATGGTACAAACCAAAGCATTGCAAGTAGATTCGTGAAATTTGGAAATATTTAAGGAGATATGATGGTTTTAAGTCTTGAAAATGAATTTTGAATTTTTGACCCGAATATAGTGATCACAGATTATTGTCCTTTTTGTCCTAGAGGCTATATTTAAGGAGATATGACGGGTCTATGTTTTGAAATTGAATTTTCAAGTTTTGACCTGAATATAGTGATCACAGATTATTATCCTTTTTGTCCTAGAGGCTATATTTAAGGAGATATGACGGTTCTAAGTTTTCACAATTGAATTTTAAAGTTTTGACCCGAATATAGTGATCACAGATTATTGTCCTTTTTGTCCCAGAGGATATATTTGAGGAGATATGACGGTTCTAAGTTTTCACAATTGAATTTTAAAGTTTTGACCCGAATATAGTGATCACAGATTATTGTCCTTTTTGTCCCAGAGGATATATTTGAGGAGATATGACGGTTCTAAGTTTTGAAATTGAATTTAAAAGTTATGACCCGAATCTAGTGATCACAGATTATTGTACTTTTTGTCGTAGAGGCTATATTTAAGGAGATATAACAGTTCTAAGTTTTGAAATTCAATTCTAAAGTTTTGACCCGAATATAGTGATCACAGATTATTGTCCTTTTCGTCCTAGAAGCTATATTTAAGGAGATATGACGGTTCTAAGTTTTCAAAATTGAATTTTTGAATATAGTGATCACAGATTATTGTCCTTTTGGTCCTAGAGGCTATATTTAAGGAGATATGACGGTTCTAAGTTTCCAAAATTGAATTTTTGAATATAGAGATCACAGATTATTGTCCTTTTTGTCCTAGAGGCTATATTTAGGGAGATACGACGGTTCTAAGTTTTCAAAATTGAATTTTTGAATATAGTGATCACAGATTATTGTCCTTTTGGTCCTAGAGGCTATATTTAAGGAGATATGACGGTTCTAAGTTTCCAAAATTGAATTTTTGAATATAGAGATCACAGATTATTGTCCTTTTTGTCTTAGAGACTATATTTAAGGAGATACGACGGTTCTAAGTTTTCAAAATTGAATTTTTGAATATAGTGATCACAGATTATTGTCCTTTTTGTCTTAGAGGCTATATTTAAGGAGATATGACGGTTCTAAGTTTTCAAAATTGAATTTTTGAATATAGAGATCACAGATTATTGTCCTTTTTGTCCTAGAGGCTATATTTAGGGAGATATGACGGTTCTAAGTTTTCAAAATTTAATTTTTGAATATAGTGATCACAGATTATTGTCCTTTTTGTCTTAGAGGCTATATTTAAGGAGATACGACGGTTCTAAGTTTTCAAAATTGAATTTTTGAATATAGTGATCACAGATTATTGTCTTTTTTGTCCTAGAGGCTATATTTAAGGAGATATGACGGTTCTAATTTTTCAAAATTTAATTTGAAAGTTTTGACCCGAATATAGTGATCACAGATTATTGTCCTGAGGTTAAATTTAAGGATATATGATGGTTCTAAGTTTTCAAAATTTAATTTTTGAATATAGTCATCACAGATTATTGTCCATTTTGTCCTAGGGGCGATATTTAAGGAGCTATGACGGTTTTAAGAATCTTAAAATTTTGACTCGAATATAGCGATAAGAGATTATTCTCCATTTTGTCCTAGGGGCTATATTTAAGGAGCTACGACGCTTTGAAGTTTTGAAAACGAATTTGGGATTTTTGTCTCGAATATAGTGATCATTTATTATTGTCCATTTAGTCCTTGGTGCTATATTTAAGGAGATATGACGGTTCTAAGTTTTCAAAAGTTGAATTTTTGAATATAGTAATCACAGATTATTGTCCTTTTTGTCCTAGAGGCTATATTTAAGGAGATATGACGGTTCTAAGTTTTGAAATTGAATTTTAAAGTTTTGACCCGACTATAGTGATCACAGATTATTGTCCATTTTGTCCTAGAGGCTATATTTAAGGGGATACGACGGTTCTAAGTTTTCAAAATTGAATTTTAAAGTTTTGACCCGAACGTAGTGATCACAGATTATTGTCCTGAGGTTAAATTTAAGGATATATGATGGTTCTAAGTTTTCAATATTGAATTTTTGAATATAGTCATCACAGATTATTGTCCATTTTGCCCTTGGGACTATATTTAAGGAGCTATGACGGTTTTAAGAATAGTAAATTTTTGACCCGAATATAGTGATCACAGATTATTGTCCTTTTTGTCCTAGAGGCTATATTTAAGGAGATATGACGGTTCTAATTTTTCAAAAAAAGTGATCACAGATTATCGTACATTTTGTCCTAACGGCTATATTTAGCTCTGGCAGTTTTAAGATTCTTAAAGTTATGACCCGAAAATAGTGATCACAGATTATTGTATATTTTGTCCTAGGGGCGATATTTAAAGAGCTATGACGGTTTTAAGAATCTTAAAATTTTGACTCGAATATAACAATAACAGATTATTCTCCATTTTCTCCTAGGGGCTATATTTAAGGAGCTACGACGCTTTGAAGTTTTGAAAACGAATTTGGGATTTTTGTCTCGAATATAGTGATCACTTATTATTGTCCATTTTGTCCTTGGTGCTATATTTAAGGAGCTATGACGGTTTTAAGTTTTGAAAATGAAATATTAGGATAGTATTGCATCAAAAGTGAAATTTTTGTGTTAGAAAATAATATAGAAATAACACTTATGCATTATTTTAAAAGAAAGGAGGGTACGTATGTTTCTAAAACCATCCAGGGCCCAAGAGAACGTATTTTGATATGTACCCCATTTACGATGAATATATAAAACCGAGTGTTAACGTGTAAAGCTTTACAGTTCGATCTTAGTCTTACCAGACTTGTTTTAGTCTTTCCCTCTGCGAAAATCGACCAACATTTTGTTTTGAGTTCACTCCTGTTGAGCGACTAGGATGGCCGGCGATCCTTTATTGTTTTTTCTCTTCGTCTTCTTCTTCGTTTTGCTGTACGAGACGTCCGTCGTTGGTTGAATTTCACATTGCATTGATTTCATTGTTGTTACTCTGTTGGTACCTCTAACTTCATTAGTTGCTTGACTTGGTGTAAACTTAATTAAAAAGTTTATTTTCATTTCCGATGGCCGCAATAACAAAGACCTTTAAACGGATACGGTTACCGTCTCTCTACACCAACCTGCGGGTATATATATGTGTGTGTGTCTGTCCGTGCAATAATGGTTACTGCAAAATAACGACCGTTAGCAAGGATATTATTGCCGACATCCATATACACACGCACACACACACACACACAGAAACCCACCAATATAAACACAAATACATGGACACTTAAACGTTGAAATTAGTTTGTATGTCGCACGGTCTATTACACACGAACACACAAACGATCAGCTGCACCTCTACCACCACCACCACCGTCATCATCACTGCTCGCAGGCAACAATTTTACATACAACCTTAGACCGTTTGGCGCAGGCAGGGTTGGGGGGGGGCAAGTCTGACGATGACTTTCGACACAAACGGCGCAAGCCAACAAACAAACGCACATTAACTCTTTCGTTCGGCCAATGTGAAATCATTAAACCCGCAAAATGCTTTACTAAACGAAAACTACACCCATTCCGTCCGCTACGCTCCCATCACACAAACATGGCTCTTAACCAGTTACTGCTGCTACTGTTGCTGCAGCAAAAGAAACAAAAAACATCTACAACAACAAATGGTACTAGGAAATGGCCAAAAGGCAACATTAGTTGGTTTGTTGCAGGCGTTCTGGCTAACTTGGTATTAGTGCAAGTGCGGGTTTTGCTAGTTGATGAGACATTCCTGAATTGTCCCGCAGGGGACAGTGGAACATTATACAAAATCATCCTCCAGATATATGTAGTATTTTGTCTCAATATTAGCCATTTTGTATTGTATAAGGCTGGGTCACGTAAAAATTTATATTTGCACTAGCCAGGAATAAAATGTGGATTGTTTATTGATGATCTGCGTCAAGCCATGTTTGTTTAGAATGTTAACTATTCAAAAATAACACAAAATATTTTTTTCCGATTTTTGTTGGATATTTTTATACCCTTCACTAGGGTATGATGATGTCTTTGTGCATTTGTGACACACATAATAAATCGGGATAGACCCATCGTTTGTTATACAGATCGACTTAGAATCACTTTCTGAGGTGATTTAGCCATGTCCGTCTGTCTGTCAATCTATTGTTTTAATTAATTAATGTATAGGTTGCAATTATTGTCCGATCTTAACAAAAATTGGCGCAAGTAAGTTTTGTGGATGAAGGACAAACGCTATTTAATTTGAAGCAAATCGGTTGAGATTTAGATATAGGCACAAGTCGCTCCTAGAAACCACACATTTTACTTGACTTGCTTCAAATTTGCCACATTACCTTATAATTCAACTAGAAACATATGCGATGAAAATGGGTCAGATCGTTTCAGATTTAGATATAGTTCGCATACAAATTTCGCTCTCGACATCACCTTATACGGGATTTTCCGATAAGGATTTGACAACTTTTTTTTTAATAAAACGCAAACCATTTGAGATATTTCCAAAACTTTATGATCGACTTGAAATACAATCAAAACATTTATGAATGGAATTCGACTTCGTTCATATGACCACCGCGGGCACGTCGTCAGCGGTCGATTCGTTTGACCCAATTTTCGATTACTCGATCACACATTTCGGCTATAACGGCCGCTATTTCGCGTTCAGTGTTGTCTTTGAGTTCTTCCAACGTCGCGTCGTCTGCTTGTTGGCATAGAGTAATAGATCGAAGCCCCAAAGAAAATGTCGGCCAATTGACTGGTCCATTTCTTGAGATAAAACGCTCACCAAACTTACTCTTCAATAAATCGATTGTAACGTGTGCTGTTTGGCTTGTGGCACCGTCCTGTTGAAACCACATGTCGTCCAAGTCCATGTTTTGCAAGTCGGTCAAAAAATAATCGGTAATCATGGCGCCATAACGATCGCCATGCACAGTAACGTGACGATCATTATTGTCGTCGAAAAAATAAGGCCCAATGACGCCGCCGGAATGCAAACCGCACCAAACAGTTTTTTTTTTGTGGATGAAGTGGTGATTCATGAAGCAAACCAAACCAATAACGCATATCTTGCTTATTGACGAACCCATTGAGCCAAAAATGAAAATAGGAGTTAAAGCTCTTAAAGTTGCGGTCACCGACTCCGAATTTCGGTAGAATTTGAAAGGTAGAATAACATTCATTTTTATTTTCAGGTTTAGGTTTTACATTTGTAAAATGGGACGCATAGAATCGAACAAAATTGGGAAACATTAAAAACTTACTTCCAAAGCAGTGAGTCTTTAACGCAAACTGTAAGAAATTTGCGTGGAAAAATTTCGAGAAGAAAGTGGCCTTCAGTTCAAAGTACGGATTTGGAAAAATCTTTTTATTTTGCGTGTCTATGCAGTCAGAGGAATGTATACACCGAATTCTATGATTCTAGCTGCGGCTATTTGGTTGGTACCATTTTTATCCCCCCTTTCCAAGTTTACCCCCTTAAAAGTACGACTTTCTAAAATCTCTTTGTTTTACTTGTCTACGCAATTAGAGGGATGTACAACCCGGATTTCATCATTCTAACTGTAGTCGTTCAGTTGGTACTATTTTTATTCCTCTGTACCCATTGTATCCCTTAAAAGTACGAATTTGGAAACATTATTTTATATTATGTATCTACTCAATTAGTATATACCTGTAAATAACCAAACTCATGATTCAACCAATTTTTGTGTGTCTATGCAGTCAGAGGAATCTATACAACGAATTAAATGATTCTAGCTGGCCATTTGGTTGGTACCATTTTTATCCCCTCTTTTTTAGTTTACCCGCTTAAAAGTACGACTTTTTAAAATTTATTTATTTTACGCAATTAGAGGAATGTACAGACCTAATTTTATCATTCTAGCTGTAGTCGTTTAGTTGGTACTTTTTTTATCCCTCTGTACTCATTGTATATTTTTCTTGTCTATGCAGTCAGAGGAATGCAAACTCCGAATTTAATGACTCTAGTCATTTGTTTGGTACTATTTTTATCCCCTTTTTCCATTTTAACCCCAAAAAGTACGAATTTCGAAAATTGTATGTGTCTACGCATTCAGAGGAATGTATACACCGGGTTTCATTATTCTAGGTACAGCCGTTTGGTTGGTACCATTTTTATCCCTCTATTTCCATTTTACCCCATAAAAGTACGAATATGAAAATATACTTTTATATTATTTCTCTACTCAATTAGATGAATATACACATCAAATTTCGTGTTTCTAGCTGTTGCCGTTTGAAAGGTACCATTTTATCCCTTTTTGCCCCATTGTACCCCCTACGAATAAAAATCACTTTATGGTTCACGTTTTTGTTATTGAGGGTATGCGCATTCCTAATATCAAGTAAGTACAAGCAGACATGTTGAAATACGGACGGGTATGGCTAGATCGTCTTAGGATTTTATAACGATCAAGAATATATATACTTTATAGGGTCTCAGTTCGATATTTCAAGGTGTTACAAACGGAATGACAAAGTTAGTATACCCCCATCCTGGAGGTGGAGGTTTTTCAGTAACAACATTTTCATTATTTTACAAAAATGAACGTTGTGGCGTCAATATCAATTCGATGTGGTGATTGGGAAAAGTTAAGTGAATTCTTGAGATTACAATACCTGACAATTTCAAAATGTGTTGTAGTCCTCAGCTATGAGTTCTACTACGGAAAATGTAAGTTATCGAAAAAGCCTGAAACTTCATTTCTTGGAATTTTGAAATAATGAAATAATAATAATGGAATTTCGAAAATAATGATTTCCCAAGAAAACTAAAACGAGATTTGCATTCGCCGAGCTCTAATTATATCTAACAACATATTTAGTATTAGCCTGTATTATGTATTGTAGTATAAACTATTGATCACAAATTTACTACAAATTGATTTTGAATTCTAACCTCCTTTGGCCAAAACTCAATAAGTTTGGATCTAGTAAACAGTTTGGAGTTTAGACAATGACCCACGGATCATTTTGAGATATTAATATAAAAACGGACGATCGGGTATATTTTATAAACTAGCCCAAGATCACTACTTCTCTTATTTTTCGATTTTAAGAAATATATATTTTTTATATTTTTGATTTAATGTTTTTCTGTATTTGTTCATATATTATATATATTTATTCCTTTTTTCCTATGAGGAGCATAGGGCCACTGTTTATGATGTACAGTATTACGGATTTTCATTTTTTGACTTTGTCGAGCTGTTAATACCAAAAATTGCATAAAAAATTATTGCAATTTTGCCATTAGTTTTTAATACCGAACCACTGTGCGAACTGAGCCCATCAGCAAAAAACACCAAACATCATACAAATATTTAATACGTTACTCTGGGCATTTTTCTGAATGACTTTTTGCTAATCCACATATTAGGACTTTACTCCGAAGCTTTGAATTTGAGACATTATTAGGGATATATTTCTATATGTAGTCAACAAGATTATAGAGATGCACATCTTTATATAAATTATGTATACAAAAAATTTAAAAAATAATTTTATATTTACATTTTTATACTTAGCCTGGATAACTCTCCAGTACAAGAGGGATTTATGACTATAGTGCCAAGAGAAAAAATGTAACATAAATTATTATATATATATATATATTTCGTATAATATGTGGTGTAATACAAACATATATATTGTAGTTGGCGACAATGTGAATTTTTATACCCTCCACTATAAAAATTGTGCATTTGTTTGTAACGCACAAAAGGAAACGAGTTTATTATACAGATCTGCTTAGTATCACTTTCTGAGCTTATTTAGCCTTATCCGTCTGTCTATCCTTCCGTCCATTTATTCCTGTAATCAAAGGCCGAAATTATTATCCCATCCTTACAGAAATTAGCACAAGTAAGTATTGCGGGCCAAGAAGCAAAGCAATTTAATTTGGAGCAAAGGTTCAGATTTAGATATAGCTACCATCGTCAATAAGCAGAATTTCCGCGTTTGGGCGAATGATACTGCAAGAGTGATTGTCGAAAAACCAATGCAACCACAAAGTTTGGTGCGGTTTATGGGCTGGCGGCATCATGGGGCCGTATTTTTTTCCAAAATGAGGCCGGTCAGGCAGTTACTGTGAATGGTCTTTGCTATCGTGAGATGATAACGAACTTTTTATGGCACGAATTGGAAGATATGGATGTGGACGAAATGTGGTTTCAAAAGGACGATGCCACTTGCCACACAGCTAACGAAACAATGGATCTTTTGAGCGACAATTTCAATGGCCGTGTTATCTCACGTGGTGGCGATGTCAATTGGCCGCCAAGATCGTGTGATTTGACACCGTTGGACTTCTTTCTTTGGGGTTATTTGAAAGAAAAGGTGTACGTCGATAAGCCAGCAACAATTCAAGAGCTAAAGGATGATATAATTCGGCACATTACCTACATAGAACCTCAATTATGCCTCAATTATGCCTCAGCGTCATCGAAAATTTGGACCATCGAATGGAGATGTGCCGCCGAGGTCGCGACGGCCATGTGGCCGATATTTTGCTCCATACATAATTGAACAATACCAATATTATCATAATAAAAAGAAATGACAATAATTTCCTAAATAATTTGTGTTTTATTCAAACTTAACATCGGTCCTTATAATTTAACCACCCTTTACTACTATATCGAACGTTTAATAAAAATGGACAACGTTGGTAGCTCTCAGGGAACTACTACTTTCAGAGAACGCAATGACTTCTCAAAATTGAAAAATTGAAATTTTTTAATTTTTTCGCAAAAGTAATATATCCTTACAAAAACTGAAAAAAAAACACAAAATATTTTATTAAAAAAAATGAAAATATATATATATATAAGTATTAGGGGTGTTTTCATTCATTGTTAGAGAAAAATGTTTCCCTCTGGGCCGATTTCAATCCCAACAGATCTGCAACCATAAGACAAATTTGGGCAAAATTTAGCTCATTTCGTTCGGCTGCTAGCGTGCTTTCAACAGACAGACGGACAGGGCTGCATCGTCCTAGATTTGTATCAATACCCAGAATATATAAACTTTATGGAGTTTCCGATGAATATTTCAAGGTATTACAAACGGAATGACAAAGTGAATATACGTTAGATGGTGAGTATAAAAGTTATGGCAGTGCTGTAAGAGAAAGTGATACATATGCTAATTACAATTTGGACCACGATGCGTATGACTAATGGATGCCATAAAAATAAAAATCATACGCCAATGTTGGTGAGACCTTTGTTGCCATTTGAAAATTCGTTCAAGAAGTTGCAACTGAAGTTCATTTGAATTGAAAACAAGTAAGGAAAGGCTAAAGTCGGGCGGTGCCGACAAAATGATACACTCCACTCTCTATCCGAATACAATTCATCTCGGTAAAAAAAAGTGAAAACGGGAAGAATTTTTATATGTTTCCTAATCATAGGATAATATGACTTGGTCCAATTTGTCAAATCGAAAAGAATATTTGTATCATGGATATATCCAAACATGGAATAAAGTGACTAACATTCACAATAAGTTCTTCCAGTTCAAATATAACGTGTTCTGCTCACTTTCGGTGAAAATTCATGGTTTCTGGGGCGGAAAAGTTCTATCCTTGAGCGAAATTTGTCTGGGAGCTATATGTAAATCTGAACCAATCTGACCCATTTTCACCATGGGTGTTTCTAATTGAAATATAAGATATTTTGAAAGATTTCAAGAAGAAGACCTATTAAAATATCTGTTGAAATTCGTATGGGGGCTATATCTAAATCTGCACCGATCTGACTTATTTTCACCATAGGTGTTCCTAGTTTAAATATAAGATGTTTTGCCAAATCTGAAGGCAATCTAATATAATATGTGGTTTCTAGAGCGAAAATGTCAAATCGGGAGAGAAATTTGTATGGGAGCTATATATAAATCTGAACCGATCTAACACATTTTTAACTCTGGTGATTTTAGTTGAAATATAAGATGTTTTGCCAATTTTGATGAAAATCTGTTGTGATATGTAGTATCTACAGTGAAAAGGGTCAAATCGGGAGTGATATTCGTATGGGGGCTATATCTAAATCTGAACTGATTTTCTTCAAATTAAATAGCGTTCGTCATTGTAGCGAAAAACTTCGTCGTGCAAAGTTTCATTTGGTTCCGTCTACAATTGCGACCTGTATCGTGATTACAAGAATAGATGTACAGACAGACAGACGGACATTAAATTGATTCAAAAAGTGATTCTGAGACGATCGGTATAATTAACAATGGGTCTATCTCCCTTCCATTTGGGTGTTACAAACAAATGCACAACGACATAATACTCTCGTGGAGTGTATAAAAATATATATAAATATTTACAGGTTGTTCGTCTAGAAAATTTATATTGAAATTATTTTTTACTTTTCAAATAATTTCACATCAATATTAGTGGATATAGTATGACTTAGACCACTTTCAAACTAACACTAAACTCGATTTTGGAGTGCATAAAATGAGAAATGTAATTGTAAGGGTATATTTTTATAGGTGTCAGAAATAAGAGTTCTTAAATTAGAGATCTGATTAAACTAAAGAGAAAAATTGGCATATCTCATTTTTTTTGGGTTTTGGACTTAGACCACTATCATTCGAACTGGCACATAATAGTACCCATAAAAAATCATTTCTGATATCACTTTTTTCCCCGAATTTAATTGTATGGGATCGACTTCAGCCATTCCTTACTTGTTTTTATTTTGAGTAAAAAACAGTATTATTTATTAACGAGTTTTTCTATCGTAGCTTGTTATAGAGAAAATATAGTCTATTATTTTGACTAACCAATACATTTTTGAACGTGTTTATTATCAATTGATATCCACGCTTTAAACACCTTATTTTCATCTGCTGAAATATTTCATGTCGTTTAATTGTTTACGATTTCTTTTATTCACGCTGTGTGAGAACAGTTTGTCAGTCACGCAGCAATTCTATATACAGTTCGTTTCATATTTATAAATAATACTTTTGAATTCCATAAAATTTAAACTAACCTAGGTACCTTGCATTTTTTAATTTGGTATGAATTGAAAGAATATCAGTTATATAAATGTTCATTTAGTTAAAATCAATTGTGTGCTGTTGCTCGCGATAGTGAGTGCTTTCTGAAGGTCTGGAAAATTCACGGCATTTTCATTGATAGATATTAGCTATTAACAAGTAAAACAGAATAATTTGTTTTTATTTTTTCGTGCCATTTTAGGAGTTTATACAATTTGTTTCCAAAAATTCAGCAACACGGATTTCAGTTACGATCTAAAATTTCTCTCGAAATTTATTGATTTTTTAAAATTCATTTTACTTTGATTGAAGATCTTGATTTACATTCTCTGTGAAATCAACCATTTTCAATTTTCTTCCTGTGCCGTTCAGAAATTACAAGTATGTGTGTGTGAGTGTGCACGTGAGAGTAAGTGTTCGTACAGTTGGTGTGCTGGTTGGTGTTGATGCTTCAATCGTCGTTCAAGAGTTACAACAAAGTTGCTGTTCCTGGGTTTCCTGTGAATCCGTCGTTTTTTGTTGGTGCCGCATGGCAGAAAGTAATTTTTGAAGGATTTTTTGGGCTATCCCTAGCAGTTGTTATTGTTGCAGGTCTGTTTTCCAAACACACACCCAAACGCACCAGCACACACTTACAAATCGAGTAGGATGTTTTTGTTCTGGCTATTCGCACAAAACTGATGGAACAACAAGAACGAATGCAAAAAAAAGGAGTGAAAAAATAAGCCAAAGCGGTTTTGCTATGTTAATGAGTTTTTCATTAATGCTTTTATTCGCAAAGTTATGTTCGGTGTAAATGGGTATGGGTATGGATGTGTGCATGTGTTTGTGTTTGCCTTAGTCTTGTGGCTGGAAATCCCTCCATCAGATGATTATGCTGCACTGTGTTCTTGGGTTGTACCTGTTGGAATTAATGACATGTTATTGGTAGGGTGGAATCTTAAATTTTAAGCTTTCCAAATAAAAGACATGGTGATGGATCAATTTTTCACTCACAGAACAATTGAACAATATTACTTATATTTTATTGATATAGACTCTGTATAAATTAGATTTCTTGAAGACGTACCATTTTTTGAAAGTAATTTAGGTTATAAAGAGTGATTTTTTTGAGGTTAGGATTTTCATGCATTAGTATTTGACAGATCACGTGGGATTTCAGACATGGTGTCAAAGAGAAAGATGCTCAGTATGCTTTGACATTTCATCATGAATCGTCTTACAAACGAACAACGCTTGCAAATTATTGAATTTTATTATCAAAATGCGTGCTCTGTTAAGAAAGTTCATTGCGCGCTTCCATTTTATGGTCAGTTTAATCGACCCACTGAAGCGGCTATTCGGGCTATTGTGACTAAATTTCGCACCAAATTTACATTGTTGGACATTAAACCACCAACACGCTTACGTAGAGTGCGAACTGAAGAAAATATCGCAGCTGTATCGGCCAGTGTTAATGATGACCACCAATTTTCGATTCGTCGCCGTTCGCACCAATTGGATCTCTGTTACTCAAAAACGTGGAAATGCCAAAATTGGACTAAGCGGATGGACCACCTAAGACGCAGCCGCGGTCAACATTTAAATGAAATTATCTTCAAAAAGTAAATGTCATGGACCAATCTAACGTTTCAAATAAAGAACCGATGAGATTTTGCAAATTTTATGCGTTTTTTTTAAAAAAAAAGTTATCAAGCTCTTAAAAAATCACCCTTTAGTACCTACTTGGTACTATAAATGTTTTATAGTTAAATTTTGAAGAATATTTTATTGCATTCCGAATTAAACTCTCTTTACAATACTTATTTATATTCCGTAGGAATTTCGCTTTCAAATATTTCCTACATGTTGACTGTTTGTTACTTTTTTGTTTTTTTTTCTTATGTCGATTGAGGAAACGAATGTAATTTTTCACGTCGTTCTTATTCGATGTTAATGGTGTTATTGAAAGAGGCGTTAAGTAGAAATGACAATCGAATAAATTTGTGCTGTTTTTCCATCAATATTCGGCAAATACCTTTAAAGTATCAACTTCATCGCTTAATCGCTGTACAATTAATTAAAAAAATGAGAAGTACTTCCATAGGAAACACAAATTGGACGAATCACAAGAGCTCAATGCTTATATGTATATTTGGATGGGTTATGAAAATAAATTACTGCAGTCACCCACCCAAAAGTGAAGATTGGATTGTTTAATGATGATCTGCAAAATATTTCGTCGCTGGGCCAAACCATGTTTTTCCCTTGTAATTTTTTATGTTTCATTTCTGGCCAATTTTTTTCTAAATCAATTTTTATAAAATTTTATAAAATCCTACCACCAAATATGAAAAAGTTTTCAGTTTTCACTATGACAAAAACCAACTATAAAGGTCCAATAATTCGACCAATAAGTTACTCTAAGACAAGAATCAAAATTTATATTTAAAGCATTTTCAAGGGTCTATGAACTCAGAATTCTTTTTCAAAATTGGAACATAAAAAATTACATGGGGCTGTTTTCAGGAGCGTTTAACTCACAGATGGCTTAATCTAAGAACGAAATATTTTGCAAATCATCATTAAACAATTCAAACTTTACTTTCGTGGGGTGAATGGAAATTGTTTTTCCATTTGTATGAACGGCGACCCGCGAACCCCCCTTTTATCCCCCTTTATGACATACCATTCCAAAGAACATTACAACAAAAAGAGCATTAAGAGCAAATAATCTTTGTTTTGCGAAAAATATTAACAAGAGAAATGTAAAGATACATCAAACATTGCAATATTTGAAGGATGACTCCTTTAAAACACAAATCGGGCCAAAAACGTGGAAGTTCATAATCGAGGATTTAAAAAATGCATAAAAAATAACGACAAAAAATATTCAAATTTTTTTTCTTTGGTCTGTTTTGCAGATCAAAGCTTTACGATCAACAAAAAATATTCAAAACAAGTAAGAAAACGTCAGTCGGCCAAACCGACTTATATACACCCTCACTCTCAGAGAACATGTGTGTGGAAGGACTTAAATTTTAATTAACGCCGGAATATTTTTGTGGGAGGTACTAGAAGTTTGTGGCAATTGGACCTAACTTCCACATTTGTAAATAAATGTAAAACATGATCAAATATGAAGTCATAATGGATTTCAGGCACCAGTATAGAAGTTATGAAGGATTTCATATTACCTAGGATAGAGGCAACTATGTGGGAAGTACAAAAAGGGACGTGGCTAAAGCGTAAATATTTTTAGGTTTAAAGTGGTTATAAAAACATTTTCAAATTGCAAATGGATCGGACAACCCATATGGATGTTTGTCGGTTTATTGTAACCCAAGTTTATGTCATATTGTGTGGGAGGTACCATAGGGGGTGTGGCAATATCGCCCATATTCCATGAGAATGTAACTTCTGTAAAAGCATTGCAAAATATCAAATTTCACAGTTTTCAGTCACCCCACGAAAATAATGTTTGGATTGTTCAAATTTGAAACATCTAGACATACAACATATCCATAAGATCTGTTCAAATTTTTATTTGACCCACCCATTATTGTTGAAATATAAATTTATATATTTTTGAAAATCAAACGATGAATCACCCGATAAACCTAATCGGGCACCAACCGAAGCTACCCAGCAAAAACTCGGTAATGCCACCTCATTATTATTTGCATTACCTAGTAATGACAGCCCATTACGCCCTGCATTATTTTGAAGTATGAAATATTGGACTCCATATAATGGCTTAAAAAGTAGTTATTGGTAACAACACATCCATGTTTTGCTACACATAGAGTTGTGTGTAGCTTTGTCATCCAGCCATTTCGATGTTGCCGCGACCGTCACTCGAAGATATTTTCGATTGATGAAGAAAATTTAGTTGCTTCTGGTCAATCGAAGTGTGCACATGTTACGCAGAATGCGAGTTATTTCTTTGCAGAATTAACTGGTAGAACAATATTCGAATTTAAAAAAAAAAATGTTTTATTTTATATTTAAAAAATAGTATAATACGCTCTTAACAACACAACAATAAGAAGAATGGAAAATACATTTCCCATTCTTCTTATTGTTCCGTACCTTTTGTTACGACAACAAAACTGCAGTTTTGTGTATACTTTCGCTTGCCGAGATGTGGTTGTTCATCATACAAATTTTGAAATATAATGAAGTTGCGAGAAATGTTTTGCTGTGTTTGTTCAAACCACCAACCACAACACACAACAACGTCAACCAATATACTTACCAACAAGTATTTATATATATTAACTTTTTGTAAGCGTGCGTGGAAGTACTTATTTCTCAACTTTTTGTAAGAATGCGTGGAAGTACTTATTTTTTACAATCCCCTTATGCAAATAATTAGAAATGGAAACGAAAAATAAGTAGTGCAGGTTTTTTGGTTTTGCCTTATTCCCCACATTACTTGGTAATGAGAGTTTTTGCTGGGTATGATGTGAATATGGCTTCTATAGCTCTTGTCATTAAGATCCGATGCTTTGATAAAAATAGGCACGCACGTTTTTATATATTAATATAACCCATTAAATCTCCAGCATAAGATTTGCAGAGAACATACAAAATAATCGAGTGCATAAATATATTCAAAAATGGCTATGAGTCGTTGCAAATTATTCTATCACCTGTCATATAAATTTGGAAAGTAATGTTGAGTAGATCATTTTTGTAGAATAAACTTATAGCCCAGCTGGTTGGCTATAAAATCAAAAATTTTGAAAAGTTCCCTTAGATAAACCCGCGTAACTTTTTATACCCTACACCACAGGGTATAATGTCTTTGTGTATTTGTTTGTAACACCCAAAAGGAAACGAGATAGACCCATCGTTTATTATACTGATCGACTTAGAATCACTTCGATTTAGCGATGTCCGTCCGCTCCCGGTTTTGCTCCCGATTTTACTTTTTCCGCTCTAGAAACAACATATTTCAACAGATTTTCTTCAAATTTAGCAAAACGTCATATATTTTAACTAGAAATAGCTTTGGCAAAAATGGGCCAGATCGGTTCAGATTTATATATAGCTCCCATACAAATGCCTCCCACGATTTGATTATTTCCGCTCTATAAACCACATAATTTAAAAGATTTTCTATAAATTTGGCAAAACATCTTATAGTTTAACTAGGAGCACATATGATGAAAATGTGTTAGATCGGTTCAGATTTATATATAGCTCCCATACGAATTTCACTTCCTATTTGACTTTTTCCGCTCTAGAAACCACATATTTTAACAGATTTGCCTCAAATTTGGCAAACCAAATTATATTTTAACTAGAAACAGCTGTGGTAAAAATGGCCCAGATCGGTTCAGATATATATATAGCTCCAATACAAATTTCGCAACTGAATTGATTATTTCCGCTCCAGAAATAGCATATTTGAACTGATTTGCTTAAAATTTGGCAAACCAGCTCATATTTCAACTAAAAACATCCATGGCGAAAGTGGGTCAAATCGGTTCAGATTTATATATAGCTCCCATATAAATGACTTCCCCGATCTAATTCTTTCTGCTCTAGAAACCACATATTTAATAGACTTCCATCAAATTTGGGAAAGCGTCTTATATTTCAGAAAACCTATGCTAAAAATGTGTCAGATCGGTTCAGATTTATATAGCTCTCATTCAAAGTTTGTGTTAAATTTTTTTCCAAATACAGATAAAAGTATGACATTTGTAGTATATATATACCCCGTTCAAATATAACGACCTTTTTATACCATACACCACAGGGTATATTGAATACTTCTTAACATATGGAGAACATCATACCATGGCATATGATAGCTGACTTAATAGGGAATATTTGTGGCAGAAAAGTTTCAGAAACTCAGAAAGAGAAAGTTGAAATAAATGTAATTGCAACCGCGAATTTTGATTTTTGCAACAATTGTTGCTTATATCTGGTATGACTACGTATATGTTACAAGCTACAATGGTTCTTAATACACATGCAAAAAATCCACCGGATCCGTTGGATAGATCGCGCGAAAATTACAAAACAAAAATGTCATATCTCCCGCGAAAATGAAAATTTTGTAAAAATATTCAATTTGTATTTTTTGTTTACCGTGCCCTACCGAAAAGCTTCGATCTTCCAAAAGAACATGGACGAATTTTAGCCCAAATAATTTTGTTGTCTAAGTTGGCGTTTAATTTTATTATTTAAGCGTGAAGAGCTTTATTTACAATTTTGGTGCTTGTGACCCCTTCCGAATCCTTAAATTTTTGAAACGAATTTTTTTGATTTTTTTTCGAAAAAGGGTATACTTGACCCATATAGATAGGAGTTAGAGGGTTAAGATCTTCCGAAAAAATAATCCTCATAAAATTTCATAATATAGATCTGACAATAAGAATTTTGTCAGACAATAACTTGCTCCCTTCGACCAAAAAATTTTGACCCGCTGCAAAAATAAACTCAGACCAGCTGGACTATTGGTTTATTCTATAAAAATGATCTACTCAACATGCCCTTTCAGAATTATATGGTCGCTACTCTGTTCCAAAAATGCTGTTGGAAAGTGTTGCAAATTATTCTCTGATTTGACTATCATCTGTCTATAAATTTGGAAAGGGAATGTTGAGTAGATTATTTTTGTAGAATAAACTTATAGCCCAGCAGGTCTGAGTTTCTTTCTACAGTGGTTCAAAGTTTTCATTTTTTGGTCGAAGGGAGTATTATAATAAGTGAGAAAGAAGTTGTAATGTCTCGGAGAATTCTTATTGTCAGAGTGAAATAGGATAAATGTTGGCTATAAAATCAAAAAAAAATTGGAAAAGTTCCTTTAGATAAACCCGCGTAATTTTTTATACCCTACACCACAGGGTATAATGTCTTTGTGAATTTGTTTGTAATTACTATTAAAACTAAGGAAAAACAGTTGTTTCGTTCTCCTGTTTTTAGCAATTGAACACATAATTAAAATCGATTAGTTCATAAAAAGTATTACTTTTTAAACTCTTTATTGTCAAGAAAAAATAATTCTTCGAATTAAATTCAATTTTATAAATCCGTAAGGAAATACATTTCAAATGCATCTTTGCGAGTCAAAATATCTTAACTATGTCTGAGGTTATGGAATTGAGAAAAGAGTAGCCTCTATTACTCACCCCAAATTTCACCATCCGCAACAGAACCACCCCGTTTCATTTCAGTATTCTCCGCTCTGCATAAGATTTATGATCAACAAAAAAATATTCCAAAAAAATGATTTGAACTGGGATATTGTCCTGGCTCAAGACCATTTTGCTTCTATATTTAATAGAATGCAAATTTATTTACAAATGGCATGGTGACATTTATAACTTGGCTGCAGACTACCACGATCAAAAAATATTTTTGCTTTAAACTGTTTTGAAGATATTTCCCCACATTCTACTTTATTATTTATACTTCTTTTGCTGATTCGAAGAAAAAAACATAAAAATAGAAAACAAATAGGAAGATATGCGTATATTCGAAAAGTGAGTTGTGGTTCTCCTTCGTTTGGGTGAATCATTTTCTTAAAGAGTCGCAGCGAAGCCACCTGAAGAAGGTCTTCATGAGCTGGAAATTTAGTGGTAGTGTTCAGTCAAGTAATAAATGTCACCACGCCATTTGTAAAAAAATGCATTCTATAAAATATAGATGCAACATGGTATGTGTTCAACAGCCAGGACAATATCCTAATTCAAATCTAATATTGATTACACGCCAAAATAAAACAAACGAAAAAAAATAATAATTTCTTTATTTTTTTAATGGCTAACATTGTAAAAGATCTATGAATAAAATATTAAAAAAATGTTTTTTAAATTTTTGGTTAAATTGTTTGAAATAATACATTCCTTTCGTGGCAGCAAATATATCCTGAAAAAAAATTTTCTTAAATTTTTTGGAAACCGTTCATAAACCACTGTTTCTGTAATTTTTTGGGAATTTTGAGATAATCATGTTTAAAGTTTTTTGATATTACTTTTTCAGTGTGAATTTTTCAACGAATGGAAATTGGCTTTCTTATTCTTTAAACTGACCATTTTATTAATTTAAGGATGAACATTTTTTAATGTGAAATTATACGTTATTTTTTTTCAATAACCGCTTAACCCACTTTGTGGAACTGGAATTTGATGAAATTTTGACCAGACATAGAATCAATGATGGTGATTCTAAATATGCAATAAAGAACAATAGCTTATGAGCACATAGGCTATTATTATATTGAGGGAACGAATTAAACATATCGGATTTATACTTCCAACATAAAAGTAAAATTGGCGAATAATGGAATTTTATTACATAAGTTGGCGACTAGCTAATTTAAACAGAATTGATTTTTTAGTTTTAATTTTTAGAAAATGACCACAGTCATATTCTACTGTAATGATATGCTTAATCCTTTTTTAAAACTTCACAAAATCCAACATTTACGTCCGGTTTAATATGAGTTTTAAATTTTCCCCATTTCCTTTGCCCTGCACCCACTGTTTATTATTATTTTTACTCCGGTGGCGATTTCAGCCACACATTATGCAGTTTCTGATGTTGATGCTTCTGCTGTTGCCGTTGGTGCTGCTGTTTGACTAAATGGATGGAAAATTTGCGCGAAAACGTGCTCAAGTAGACATTTGTGTTGTTTGAAATGTTTTCGTTAATTTCGAGAAAATCTACTGAATAAGTGCTCCAAATGCATTGCGGTCAAGAAGTCCTGTTAAGGTTGTTTTTGTTTTTGCTTTCGTTTTGTTGCCCAACCATTTCAAATTCGCCATAAAAATGTTTTTCCTTCCCCCCTCCTCGGACACTTTTCTACAATATTATTATTATTGTTATATATATTTGTGGGACTCCATCCATGGTAGCCGAAAGACTGCCACAATTACATTATGCATATAATTGCATTTTACATTTGTGGCAATTGCTGTTAATTGCGATTATTTTATGCAGAAGGACGTGTAAGTGCAGGAATATGCGGAAATGGAAAGGCTTTTGGAAATAAGTGAGGGGGGAAGGTGCAACTGAAGGGTATAAAAGGATTAGATAATGAGATTCTTAAGCAATCAATCTGGTCGGAATTGGATTTGGAAACTTGAATATTTCAATACTTGTTTTATGTGGGCATATTCGATATAAGTTTAATATTTAAGAGTTTTGCTCGCGGAATTGGAGCCTCAGTCGTGACAGGGATTTATGAGTTCTGTGAAAAAAGAGTAGTTTTTCATAAAGTTGCAAATGTTGTTCCGCTTTTGCGTTATTGTTTTAACAAAATAATCCTTTAAAAGCAATTAATTTTGCATTTTTCCAGTTGTGAAAAAATGATGCCACCGGTTTTTTTATTTCTGCACAGTCGACCCCACCCCGCCCATATTTATTTATTGGCTGGGTTTGCGTATCACATGGCACTCTGTGGGACTCTGCAATACAAGTCAACGGAGGCCATGCGGCAGGGACCTTCTAATGATATTAAACTGCTGACTGCCTGCTTGCCTGCCTTCAGCGAGCGTATACTTTGCCTAGCATCAAACGCGAACATGATATTAGTTTTGGAATTTTCTATTTGGTATGGCACGAGCGAGTATATTGTATGACGATGTACGACGGTACATACATAGTCTTGTTTAAACAAATGCGGTCGTTAACATTTTATTTCTCATATTGCATTCTCCAGCCAGCAACCAAATCAAGCTTGGAATGTGGCATAGCTGGCTGTCGGCACAGCAGCCCATCACCGAGTCAGCCAGGCAGCAACCTTATTGCCTCTTTTGCCTGTCAAGGCATCAACAATGTCCCCTTGCCACTTGTTCCCACTACGTCTTGGCGCGCCAGGGTACTCTTCTAATATTGTTACAACATTCCAGGGGCTGTCACGATGCACTTCTCTTCGTTCTGCAACGTATTGCTTAAACAGCAGGCTGACTTAAGTATGCGAATATTAAGGCTGCACCTACTACACCGTCATCAGGGGGAAGGGGGCATCATCGCAACACACCCGGCAGAGGGACAGCCAGTGCCGGGCAAATGTAATGATGCAACATCTGCCTGCCATCGCAAGATGGCAATATTAAGTGGCATCATTAGTTAAAATGTATTAAGAGAGGCTGGCGGGAAAAAACTTATGAGTTTTAATTTTGTTATGGCACACACAACGGCGGTTCACTCTTCCTCTTCCCCACTCCTTTCTCTTCTTCGCCGTCTGTTGTCTGGTTGAAATAAAAATAATTGCATCTATGTCGTGTCAGTGGCAGTGGGCCGTAGAAGGTGGCTGGTTGGATGGATGGAGTGAGCAGCTTATTGAGGTGATATATTAGAATAAATTAGTTTTTAATTGTGCCCAAAATTTGTTATAAAAATTATGGCTGCACTGTAATAGAAAGTGACACAAACGCCAATTAAAAGTTGGCCCATGATGCGTATGATGGATGGATGTCATGCAAATATAAATCATACGCCACGAGTACCGCAATCGTGGTGAGAGCTTCGTTGTCATTTGAAGAAGTCAAGAAGTTGCAACTGAAGAGGGGAAATAATTGTGACAAGAAGTATTTAAATTTGGTAATCTATTAAAAAATAGGCCGGGTGTAAATAACCCCTAAAATTCAATGATGTTTGCAAGGGCGAATTGTAATACTTGAATTGTAATACTTGTTTATTTACACTATCTTTTACAAACAATCATTATGTCGAAGGGCTATATTTGCAATTTTCTAATATATTTTGGGGTTCTAAACTCGAAAATGATATTCATATTTGATGTATGAATCTTTTTTTTTATTAAAATTCAAAGATTATTCGAAGGTATCTTTTACACTTGCAAAAAATCTTTGTATAGGTCGATGAGAGAAGACAAATTCAAATTCCCGCAGAAAATTATAATCAATTTATTCCATTAAATTACCGCATAACTTTCTAGTTTTTATATTATTTTCGAATTTAGATAGCGCATTACAAAAATGACATGGAATTTTAACGATAAGCTAAGCAAGTCGCATGATGATGCACGAGTAATATTGATCTGTACATATTGGCTTCTTTACGAGAAAGGAAGTTGGCAATTATACGCAATGTACTCTTGACCACTGAGTCAAAGTTACCAAATGTTAAATTTATTTTATTGCAAATTGCAAATTTACTGCGAGTGCGCAATGGCTGAATATCCAAATTTTGCAGCAAAAAGCCAATTTTTAACAAATAAATAATAAATAAGTCTATCATGCTCATAAGACAGATTATTAAAGTCGGTTACTCAAAAATAATGAGGACTAAGCGAAAACGCATCGGATGGTCCTGAGGCTTCAGTTGTTGGATCAATTGATCTTTTTAAGCCTTCATACCAAGGTCTTATCAAAGAAGTGCGAGTAATCTTCAGTTCCTGAGAATGATGAGGAGTTGATGGATGTTCTTGGATATTTTCTGTCACAGCAGCAATGTCTTCGATTGAACGCACTGGACGAGAACGTACACGGGCTGGTTTGTCGAATAACTATTCATTTTCATGAACATGAACGGTTCACAAATTCTTTTGAATAAATTTCCACGTAAATTTCTTACAGTAAGTGCAGTAGATTTTTAATATTCCCCCCACTTTGCTCGAGCGTATAGCGTCCCATTTTGCAAATGTCAAACATAAACCTGAAAATAAATGTTTCCATGCCATTTGTAAATAAATTTGCATTCTATTAAATATAGAAGCAAAATGGTCTTGAGCCAGGACAATATCCCAGTTCAAATCAAATATTGATTACAGACCAAAAAAAAATGCAAACGTAAAAACTAAAATAAAAGTGAATGTTATTGTAATTTCCAAAGTCTTACTTTGGCTTCAAATTTAAAATTTTAAATGGTCCACCCTGTATGTCTATTAAATATTTTTAATTTTGACTGCGCTCACTTTCATAATTGTTGTAAAGTAAGTTCCAGGAACTCCAATAAAAATTAAATTATTAAAAAATTACATGAAATTAGGAAAAAACAAAAAGAATATTTTTTAAGCTTTGATCATTTTACATTAAGCTAGAAGCAATTAAATTGAAATTCGAACTTCTATTTCCTACCAGAAAAAGTTACGAGTTTTTTAAATTTACAAAATTCCTGATTTTCCATTCACCTTAGTGTCTACAATTTCATATTTTTTTGGAAATCGGGAAATGCAGTTCTATTTCTCTTAGCTAGAAGTACAAATATGCAACCTTTCATTAAAATCGTAGAACACAAGGAACATTTCTGTTGCGTTTAACATGGAATTAGTCTAGGTTAGGATTTAATTTAATCTAACTCCTCTGCCCATGCTAATGTTGTAGCTGGTGCTGGTTTGTAATTTTGTACTTCTTAATAAGGAGATTTCCCGATTTAAAAAAATGTGAAATTTTATACAGTATGGTGGATTGAGAATCAGGAATTTTGTCATAAGATTATTTATAAATATAGAAAATATATAATATAGAGAATCAAATATAGAAATATAGTTTGTCTGAGCAAATTTCAAGCAAATTGCTTCTAGTTTAATTCAATACTATCAAATCTAAAAAAAATAGTTTTTTAGTTTTTTCTTCTTAATTCCATGTGATTACACCCTCACTCCATAGAGTAGGAGGGTATATATCATTTGGTACAGAAAAAAGTGTAACGCATTGAAGGAGGTGACTTAAGGCCTTAAATATGTTTGAACCAAATTTGTTTAAGTTGTTTGAGTCATGTCCGCCCGTCCGTCTGTCTGACTGGCTGTCTGGTGTACACGATAACTCTCGAAAGGACGTAAGGAATCAATTCAAACTTTGCACACGGTAATATTTTTCCCCAATTTAGTATAAGTTCGAAGGTGCTCGAAATTACAACTCTGCATCTGTGTCTGTAGCTTCCTCACGGACATTTAGAGTCAGCTATATTTTGCATTTCATAAAGTTGTTATAATCACATTAAGCGAACAAAAAATGGTGCGTTTTGCCACATCCCTTGTAGTACCTCCTACAATCTACGGATGATTGGAATACTCTGAAATTTGGCATTCGGCAATGTTTTTTAGACGACCATTCACCAGAAATATGGGCGATATTGCCACACAATGTGACATAAGCCTTGGTTAAATTAAAACTGATGCATACGGGTTGTCATAATCAGTTGCAATTTGATTTTGGTAAATGTTTTTATAATTGCTTTAATTCTTAAAAATAGTTGTGGTTTAGTCTTTATAACTGCTATACTGATTCCTGAAATCCATTATGACTTGGTGTTTGATCACGTTTTTACAATTGGGACCATGCTCCACGAACTTTCTAGTACACACAAATAATACACCTGCCATAAGAAAAATTAAAGTGCTTATAACTTCCGTATATATATGTTAATCGAGAGTGAGTCGGCTTTGCCGACAGAAGCTTAATTGCTTGCCCAGATTGTGATTGTGTTTATGTTGGGCATAAGTGTCCTTTGTTCTAAAATGATTCTTTGTAGTACACTGCTGACCCAGCACAAATGCTCGCTCGCTTCACCATAGAATCTTTAAGTTAGATATTAAGAAATCAGTCTTAAGTGAGTCTTGAATAAACGAGCAACGCTCAAAGAAAACAAATTACATTCGTTTCCTTTATAATATAATAAATATATTATATGGCGATCCTGCCAGGAGTAAAAAAAATATATATAATAATAACTCGACTCGGTGGTGATTCTAAATAAATTAGTTTAAACTTCCTTCAAAGTGAACATAAAATATTAACATGGGAGGAACATCTTCAAAGGTTTCGGATTCCCCCGCAAACATAATTAATGAAGTTGAAGTTGACAAAGACCCTAAGCAAAACTCGAAAATAGAGCTGATGTTATTAGTAATAACAGTTATAGCTGTCATTGGGGCAATTTTAAAATTTTTTAAACTTTATATCAAAAATATAAAGCGTAAATATCAAGCTCGTGCCGTCAATATTCGTGAAATTTAAAAAGCCAAACTAATAATAAAATCTATAATAACCTTTTAAACAGTTAATTACACGAAAGCGTTACGCTCAATGAAAAAATTTATTAAACATTTAAAAAGGATCGTTAAATAAAAACTTAAATAGAACCATGATTAAAAAGAACAACTTTAATGCTCGGAAGATGGTGACGAGGCTTAGTCACAACGAGCTACTCACAAGGAACCTCAACTCATAAGGAACAACGTCGCAGCTACAAAATGATCAACAGCGGAATGTATATAAGTACAGATTAAAGTAAATGTAAAGTAAAAATGTTCATTACAAATAATAATAATAATTGATAAGATATATACGATTTTAAATGTTCTGAATTTATTTATATTAGTTAACTGTATTGTTTTATATATAATAAATTCTATAATACATTAGGTATATGTATTTAGAATATTGTATACATATATACTGTTTATATGGGGGTGTCTGATAGATGGATCGTCTGTGGACGGATATTCATCGGAAATTAGAATCACATAAATTAGAATTTCTCAGATCTTATAAATGTCTTAATAAGAATGTGGAAATCAGGCGTTAAACCATAGACAAACATAAAAGCATTCTATTGGAACATTTTGAGGCGATTAGATGTATACTAAATGCCTATTTTGATAGACTAACACCGGACCATAAATGTACAGCTCAGTCAATTTTTTGGGATTGTAGAGACAAATTGTTGAAAATTATTGCCAAGTGGCACATTAACATAAAGATACCGCGGTCAGTAGACTCTTTAGAAAAAGTTGAAGAAATCGATAATAATAGTTCTGAAGAAGAGGAGGACAATATTTGCGTTCGTTCATTGAATTTGCGTTCGTTCATTGAATTTTTGAATACAGCCTCGAAGCTGATTCCAGACTTTGATGGTAAGAGTGAAAATCTTCAAAGTTTCCTTGATGCACTAAACTTGGTGAGCACATTTAAGGACACTCATGAAGGCCCAGCAGTAGAGTTGGTTAAGACCAAGTTGAAGGGAACAGCAAGGAATATTATATTGGACGAAACGACTCTTTCAGAAATAGTTGTTAAATTAAAGGCAAGTATAAAAGGAGAATCTGTAGATGTTGTAACTGCAAAAATAATGAATGTGAAGCAAGACAACAAAACAGCTAATATATTTGTTAAGGAAATTGAAGACTTAGCGAAATCCCTGCAAAAAGCCTATATTTCGGATGGGCTTCCATCCACATTCGCATCGAAATATGCTACTCAAGCAGCAGTTCGTGCAATTATCAAAAACGCATCAAATCAAAGTCAGACCTCTTTGACTGCTCGTCGTAGTAAATGCAACATCATTTTGTAACTTTCCTTGGCCTTTGTCCGACTCAGTCGCCAAGAGTACATAACGTTGTAGGTACCTATTACGAGGCATCGAATATTATAACTCATTACAAATTTAACACCACAGTTTGACGACCAGACAAAAACGCCTGAAAGTCAATCTTTTCTAATCGACCAGAACTTTCCACTGTTCACAACAATCAGAGAAGTCCTTAAACCCTTTGAAGAGTATTCAAATTTTCAGAAAAAAAACATGCGCGAAAAAATCATAATTTTAGTCACTTCAATTACGACAGTCACAGTTTTAAAAATAATTAAAACGATTTTTGCCATGGTCGGATACAGCGCACAATTTTTCTATAGCTTTAATAAAAATCTGTAACAATTGGCGAAACCTTGTTTTTTTTCGTTCTCATTGATGATAAAATTTCTATTCAAAGCGTGCAATAAAAATAAAACGGAAAGGAAAAAAATGTAAAACGCATTTCAATCATAGACCAGAGACAGAAACACACACAGAGAGGGAGTGAAAGAGAGAGAGAGAGAGCGGGGAGAAGGAAAAAGTTTCGCAGCTATAAAAAACACACTTGTCATTGTCCTAAAAAATCACATAAAACTATGGCATCGGAAAAAAGGCGAGCATTTATTATTCCTCGCTTCATACATTGTAACATGACACATACACGCACACTCAAACACACACACACACATCTAAGGCATCAATAGCACGATTTTACTTTTTGTTGTTCATGTTTTTGAAGCGGAATAGAGAAGAATGAACGAAAAAAATGGTACACCTCTTTTTAAAAAATGGCTAACTTCCGCTGCCACACACGTCAACTGTCGCACTAACACTAGCGAGCACACACACACACACACGCCCAGACACGAACAAATGCATACATACATAACTACATGCATTGACGCACATTTGTTCGAACAACATACAGACAGACCTTTGCTGTGGTAGTAGTAATGTCGAAACACTCAGAGAATAAAGACTGTAGAAGATAATTTAGCGCTTTGTTTGATAATGTTCAGACCAGATTTTAATAGCTCGTGTTTTGTTCTCAATAACAAACACAACGTAATTTTTTGTCGATATTATTTGAGAACGTCTTGCCGAAATACTTTAGGATGTATATTATATCTGCAAATTGTCCTACGGGAAAATGAACTGACGCAGGACAAACCCTAGGACTAGGACTTGGCGGGGTGAATTGACCCCTTTGTGATATGTATTGGACATGTCCGTTGCCTGTTCTATACTACCGGTCCTAGAACCGGTCTAAACGGACATATCTTGGATCATACCTCAATATACATGTCCGATCAGTCCTAGAATAATTACACTGTCCAATAGCATTTTTGGAAGAGAGTAGCGACCCTATAATTCTGCAAGGGCATGTTGAGGTTATCATTTTTGTAGAATAAACTTAAAGTCCAGCTGGTCCGCGTTTCTTTTAACAGTGGATCAAAATTTTAGTTTTTGGTCGAAGTGAAAAAAATTAATGGCTGAGATAATTCTTTTTGTCAGAACTATATTGTGGAATTTTATGAGGATTACTCTTACTCCTCTCGATAAAAGTCCTTTCAATCAAAATATTCATCGAACACATCTTTTTGAGAAAGTAAAATTTTTCACTTTTAAATTGGTCATAACTCGTGAAAAAAAATTCTATTTTTTCCACAAATACGTACAGAATATTTTTATGAGAAGAATACATACACAAACTTTCAAAACAACTGTAACACCTTGAACTATCGACCTGAGACCCTATAAAGTAAATCGGCCCAATTACGGTTGTCGCCGTCGTCGCAATATTTAAGCGAGGCGACAACATTTGTATTATGGTTGTCGCTTTTTGTCGATAGCGACGAAAGATTGCGATTATCGTTGTCGATACAACAGTCGAAGTCGAGTCGATGTTTGAGAATATCTGTCGCCGTGTATTTTTGAGGCGACGTTGATGTTTTACACATATTTGTATTTTTGTACTTCGCGCTTGTGTACTTAGAAGATGTATAAAATGAAAATAACGAGCACGAAACAATTCGAAATTTTAGTTGCCGAACTGGAAAAAAATCCAAGTTTAGCAAAAGGGTTTTCCAAAAGCCACGATCCGGCTAATTTCAAATCGGATTGGGAGGCTATTGCAACAAAATGAAATGCAAGCGGGCCTCCGGTAAGAGACACCGATGGCTGGCAAAGAGTAAGTTTATAAGTTTGTTTTATAAGTTTTTATAATCTTTTTTTATACAATTTTATAAAATCCTCATAGGTTTGGAAGGATTTACAATCAAAATAAAAAAGAAACTCGTGCACAATAAGTGCGAAGCCAATAGCACTGGGGGAGGAATTTTTAAACAAATGACTTTGTCGCCGTTGGAAGAGTCCGTTGCAAATTTGGTGCAGTTCCAAAAGTTGCTTAACCCACCGGGTCATACACTTGGAATCGAAGAAGTGGAGAACATTGACATTGACACAGTTGAATTTGTATATGAAATCGAGCAGGTAGAACCAGCTGACGACGAAAACGAGCATATACAAAGCACCGTAGAAGCTCCTCGACCATCTAGGATAATCGCTGGTAAAAAGCCCTCCAGAAAAGACGCAACTGTTGAATTGTTGAAGGAACAATATAAGCTTCAACATGAACACAACGAAGAGAGCCGAAAAATCATGACGGACATTAACAATAATTTAAAAGAAAGCGTACGGTTCCAGCGCAAGCGCTTCCAGATTGAAGAAGAGAGACATAAAATGTTCAAGGAACAATACAAGAAGGATGAAGCGGACAGAGAGCTTGAGCGCCAAATTAAAAAAGGAAGCTCGAAGTAATAGAAATACAGCTGGCGGCGTTAAACAACCAATAAATTAATAGTGTAGCCCTTCTAAAGACTGAGTGGAACGAGCAGATCTCAACGTTTGTTTATTAATTACTTTTTTATTATTTTTTGTTTTATTAATTATTTATAAACCTGAAGTGATATTTTTATTTTTTTTTTTTTTTTTTTTATTGAATAAATTTTTTTTAAAATAAATTGTCCCTTATGCTATCCCTTATTTGTCTCGCTTGAACTAAGTAGTAATAGTGCACTTATCGCGTTGTTCATCGTAAATTTAACAAAATTTTTATGTTTTCTAAAAAAGACGTTCGTTTGTTTTGCGTGGACTTCAAAATAAAAACAATTTTCTGTCATTTATAAGACAATAACAAAAGAGTGTTGCCAACTTATTTTTTAAACTGTCGATGTCGCTCCTATACCTCACCGTAATACCATTTTAGAAGAGAGGCGACGGCGATGGCGACGGCGACAAGCACACAGCGGCGACATCGACTATCGAAGCGACAACCGTAATTGGGCCGAATATATTCTTGATCGTCATAAAATTCTAAGACTAAGAAATTCTTGTGATTAATTAACTAAGAAGAATTTTAATTTCTATTATTATAAGCTTAGTTCAAAATAAAATTTCATTTGTTAAAATTTAATAAAAATATCGTTCCGCTTTTGACAATTGACTATTGGTTCGGCATGAAATGACACACCCATCATTGAGGGAATAATAACATTCCACTTGAGCGATTTAATAACATTCCACTTTACCTGGATTCCACGGATTGTCATGGTTTTTGAATTCACATTAATGTATTCTTTTTCAATCCATTTATGCTGTCGGTTACTTTATCCCAAGCGACAGGTTTCAATGCAGCACTCAGCTCGCAAGGATTTCTGTAGTGTACGAGTAACAACAATTCACGGTGTAGTTGTTGCATTGCACTGGACATTGATGAGGGGGAGTAGCGCCCCTTGAAATGAGATCGTTTGCCTTAACTAGCAACCAAAGCAAACAAATGTCACATACTTATATAAAAAACAAGTAAGGAAAGGCTAAAGTCGGACGGGGCCGACTATATAATACCCTACACCACTCCCTGCGTATGTACCTCGCTTTGATTACTAAACCCAGGTATTTCATGGGAGCAATTTTATGTAGTTCATACAAATTATATAAATTATATTCATATAATTTATATGCTATAAATTAATTTTTAGTCAAATTTAACGAATATGGTAAATAATATGGTAATTGATCCAATTGTCTGACAGACAAATACAAATTATACAGTAGTTAACCAAAGTCATACCAAAGTATGGACATATGGGCATCACCCAAACAATTCTCATTGCAATCCAATTCGGTAAAAAATTGAAATCGGGAAGGATTTTCGCATCCAATCAATCGGAAAGGACATTTGTATAAGGGTATATTGAAACCTGGAACGATGTGACCCGCTTTCACCATGTCTGTTTATTAATTATAAGATGCTCTGCAAAATTTAAAGAAAATCGGGTACAATATGTCGTTTCTAGAGCGGAAAATGTCAAATCGGGAGCGACATTTGTATGGGGGCTATATCGGAATCTGAACCGATCTTACCCAATTTTTGCACACGTATTTCTAGTTCGATTATAAGATGTTCTGCCAAATTTAAAGAAAATCGGGTACAATATGTCGTTTCTAGAGCGGAAAATGTCAAATCGGGAGCGACATTTGTATGGGGGCTATATCTAAATCTGAACCGATTTCCTCCAAATTCAATACCGATGGTCCTTGTGCAGAAAAAATAAATTCTGCCAAGTTTCATGACAATCGGACAACAATTGCGACCTGTAGAGTGCGAACAAGCTTAGATGGACAGCAGACGGACGGACGGACGGACAGACGGACATACAGACATCGTTAAATCGACTCAGCTGGTGATTCTACTTAAAGATCGGTATACTTAAAGGTGGGTCAAGCTCGATTATTTCTTGGTGTTACAAACATTTGGCGCGAAACTAACTTATAATACCCTAGACCACGAAGTGGTGTAGGGTATAATAACTTTGGTTTTTATCTAACAAAGCAAACTTTTTTATATTACTTTTATAAATAAGCAATGTTTAGTTTTGTATAATTTTAACAATTTAAAAATTTTCGTTTTAAAAATATAAATTTATTGCTTTTTTTAATGTATTTCAAATCTATATATATAAATCAATGTGTGTCTGTATGTTGGTTCCTGGATAGTCTAGGTCATGATAGGACAAAGGGGGTGGTTATCGAGCGATGGGTGGATTCGCTCGATAAAGTCGGGCGGGGCCGACTATATAATACCCTACACCACTCCCTGCGTATATAGCTCGCTTTTATTACTAAAGCGATCAATTTTATGAAGTTCATATAAATTATACAGTGTACTATAAATTCATCAATTCAATTTGACTAAATTTAACGAATATGGTAAACAATAAGATAATAAGAAAAATAGATCATTTCTGGCAGATATTCCGAGTAAAGAAAATATAACATGACCTGGAAAAATGACAAATGTAGATTATTCAGCGGTAATAGGATTAATCGGACGGTCATTTGAGGGGGACTATAACAACACTTGGGGCATGTGCCAAAACATGGACCTATACAGTTCTTATTCACGGTAGGTATTCCTAGTCATATCATGATCTTTAAAATTTGATCAAGATCCGATGTAAGATGTAGTTTCAAAAGCTGTAATAGAGTAGAATGGGGGTTATACCAAAGTATGGACACATATACCTGACTTTCATAGTATATATACTTAGTTGAAATATAATATAATCTGCAAAATTTTAAAACTTCCGATGTAAAATGTGGATCATAAAGGAGTAACATTAAAAATGGGGCCCATTTGTAAGGGCGCTACATTAAAAGTGGTTCCATATAGATCACTTTCAAAGTAGGTATTCTTAGTTAAAATATAACATGATGTGAAAAATTGTATGAAAATCCAATGCACGAAATGGGTTCTAGAGCTGTATTAGAGTAGAATGGGGGGCCATATGTATGGGGGTTATACCAAAATATGGACCCATATATTAGACTTTCATAGTATGTAATATTAGGTGAAATATAATATAATCTGCAAGCGTTGAAAAACTTCTGATGTAAAATGTGGCTCCTAGAGAGGTAATAATTAAAATGGGGGCCATTTGTAAGGGTGCAACATTAAAAACTGGACCATTATAGATCACAGTAGGTATTCTTTATTGAAATATAACATGGTCTGCAATATTTATAGTGTAAACTGGGGGTCCATTTGTATGGGGGCTATACCAAACATTCACCTATATAGCTGGCTTTCAAAATAGGTCTAAATATAACATTGTGTGGAAAATTTGATCAAGATCCGATGTAAAATGTGCATTTTAGAGCAGTAATATTGTAAATCGGTGGTACATTTGTATGGGGGCTATATCAAAACATAGCCCCATGTGATCCACTTTCCCATGAGCTGTTTCTAGTTAAAATATAATACGATCCTGAAAAATTGGTCATGATCCCATGTAAAATGTGTATTCTAGAGCAGTAATAGAGTAAATTATAGGGATATTTGTCTCGAGGCTATATCTAATGTATATCAATGTCCGTATGTCTGTCCGTCCGTCCGTCCGTCCGTTCGTCCGTCCATCTATTCTTGTAATCACGATACAGGTCGCAATTGTAGACAGAACCAAATGAAACTTTGCACAACGACGTTTTTCGGGATAAGGACGAACGCTATTTAATTTGAAGAAAATCGGTTCAGATTTAGATATAGCCCCCATACGAATTTCACTCCCGATTTGACTCTTTTCACTCTAGATACCACATATTACAACAGATTTTCTTTAAAATTGGCAAAACATCTTATATTGTAACTAGAAACACCTGTGGTAAAAATGTGTTAGATCGGTTCAGATTTATATATAGCTCCCATACAAATTTCTCTCCCGATTTGACTTTTTCCGCTCTAGAGACCACATAATGTATCAGATTGTCTTCAGATTTGGTAAAACATTTTATATTTAAACTAAGAACATCTATGGTGAAAATCGGTTCAGATTTAGATAAAGCCCCCATACAAATGTCGTTCCCGATTTGACATTTTCCTCTGTAGAAACCACATATTGTACTCGATTTTCTTTAAATTTGGTACAACATCTTATAATCTTACTAGAAACACCTATGCAGAAATTTGGTAAGATCGGTTCAGATTTAGATATAGCCCCCATATAAATGTCGCTCCCGACTTGACTTTTGCCGCTTTAAAAGCCACATATTGTGCTCGATTGTCTTTAAATTTCGCACAACATCTTATAATCTAACTAAATAAAACTATGGTGAAAGTGGGTAAGATCGGTTCAGATTTAAATATAGCCCAAATTCAAATGTTGCTCCCATAAGCCAAACTATACATTTTATATTTCACCTATTTCGTTCCAGGTTTCAATATATACTCATACAAATGTCCTTTCCTATATAAAATTTTTTGTCAAGCACATACATTTACAGGATACAAAAAACCTTCCCGTTTTCACTTTTTCACCGAATTGAATTGTATTCGGATTGAAAGTGGAGTGTATCATAGAGTCGGCTCCGCCCGACTTTAGCCTTTCCTTAATGGTTTTAACTTCTTCTGTTGCTCTCTTTTTGCTGGGAATATATACGTACCAATTTTCAGCCTTTTAACACTAAACACACTTTTGGCACGGCCCTCAACGCCCTCACCGCCCTCAAAACGAAAATCCAAAATCCGGCAATTTTTTGCCAATTTTGAGCCTTCTAGCTCTCAAAGACACTTTTGCCACGTAAATAGGCAGAATTGTCGATTTTGGAGAGAATATCAGCCAGAAGCATTGCAAGAGCTACCAATGCATCCAGAAAAAGTCACAGTTTGGTGCGGTTTATGGACTGGTGGCATCATTGGACCGTACTTCTTCAAAGATTATGCGAATCGTAACGTAACTGAGTAATGGTGAGCGCTACCGTGGATATCATATCCAACTTTTTTTTGCCCAGAGCTTGACTTGCATGAAATGTGGTTTCAATAAGACGGTGTCACATGGCTTCTATTCGTGGTCAGTGAACTATTTATGCCAGAAATGGATTTCAGATACCGATATAGAAGTATTTAAGTTTACATAGGATAAGGACAAATGTGTTGGTGGTACTGGAAGGGGCGTGACAAAAGCATAAATATTTTGCTGGTTTAATGTGTTTATAAAAACATTTTCAAATATAAAATTACAACTCATTTTAACCATCCCTATGAAAGATATGTCAGTTTTATTTTAACCATGGCTTCCAAATTGTGTGGTAACAGATACCAGAGGGGTGAGCAATATCGCCCATATTCTAGGTGGAGGTAACGCCTATCAAAACACTTTCAAATATGAAATTTCAGAGTACTAAGATCATTCGTATAAAAGTTATAAGTTATAAGTTTTACATGGGCTAGGTTGATCTGTGTGAGAGGTACTAGAAGGAGCGTGGTAAAATCCACCATATTTTGCACACATAAAGTGATTATAAAAACTTTAATAAATACCAAAATATAAAATATCGGCTATAAAAAAGTACTGATTACTTTTTCAAATTTCTGATTTTATTAGAAATGTTGAATTTTGTCGTTTAATAATGGAACACAATATATGAATTACATTGTGTGACTGATATTGACTACCACAACTAGCTCGGCAGTACCTTATCCGATCAACCCAATTTTCAGTACATTTTCGATTGTTCCGACTCGAATATCTCCAATGGCAACTTCGACTTCATGTTTTAACGCTTCAATTGTCTCTGGATGATTTGCGTAACATTTATCCTTAATAGCTCCTCACAGAAAATAATCTAAAAAGGCTCAAATTACACCTCTGAGGCGCCCAATTGACATTGACAATTTCAATCCCAATCGATCTACAACTTAAGAATTTTAAATATGCCGTGCCAGGCTTTATAAGCTTTTAAATTGTTAATAGTAATTTTTTGGACTTTTGGTCTCTCCCTTAAATGTCTTTGTGCCTCGTCGATCCTTGTCACACAAGTGCTAATAGCTGATCCTTCACAGATATTCAATTCAACTGTTTTTTAGGCCACCCTTTTCCTTGAGTGTAACAGTAACAGCAAAAACTATGTATGCCAACTAATAATAAAAAATATACTCACAGCTAAAACAAAACGTTAACTTTAGTTTTAAAAAATATGTACATTCACAATCGCATATAAAAAATAAATAAATATAATATATTTAGTTATTGTTCGGTCCTACGAGAGGAGTGAATCAAGTTAATCATAAGCTGTCGAGAGTTTTTGCAATTTCATTACGTGCGACAGGTCAATAGCATGGCGAGACTGAATTATTTGCAAAAAAATTATGATAAGATGATTAGATGAAATCCTATGCCCAGAATGGATTTCAATGCAGATTGTGTTAGGTGAATTATCAAAGAATATGATAAATCTGACCACAATCGGTTGTTGGATGTGAACCGATTTTCTTCATATACAATAACGTCTGTTGCTGAAATAGTTCGTGTCAAATCTCTTTGAGATCGGACAACAATTGATGATAGGTCAGAACGATTCCAAAAGTGATTCTAAATGACTCGGTAAGCTTTGGGTGAATATAAGTTTATTAGATTCTCAAACCTGTAGACGAACTTTTGTACCGCCCCATGTCAATATCATACTGATATGAACAGACGCTCACACACACAAATATACTCACTCATACATGCAGACATAAATGAACGACAAACAAATTCAGAGCATTCAACAATGCGAGTGTTTGCGAGTACAAAATGTGTTCATCATCGTTCCGCCATCAATTTCCCCTTTTCAAAAAGTTTCGGAGCAACTTGCTCCATGATCATCATGATGTGCCTTCCACTGCGAAGTACGAGCACTAGTACATCCACGTCATCACACACACACACTCACACAAATCTCTTCTTGAGTCATTCATTTGAAACGAAAAATGTGGGTGACTTGCTGAGGCCAGTGTTGTTGAAGCTGCCGCTGTCGCACTCACTGTCTCTGCCATTGCAGTTGCAATTTTGCAGTAACAGCAGTTGTTGTTGCTGCCGCCGTTGCTGCTGCTGTTGCATTTAAATACATATTCCCTTTTTGCCTTAATGTACTGTGTCACCATTATTTATGAAACAATGCCACCAACATTTCGCAGTTGATGGCGGAGGAGGGTGGCATTGTTGTTCTTGTAGCTGTTGCTATTGCTGTTTTTTTGTTGGTCTCTCCATTGTTGCAACATTTGAATATTTTTTTTAAAACAAAAACTAAAACATCGCATTGAAGCCATAGCCATAGTCATAGTCATTGCGAAAAATGATAACTAAGTCACGTTTGTGTGTTGCAACAGCGCGCTTTTTTGCAAAACGAAAACAACAACAACAACAATGTTTAAAACAAAAAAGGAACAGCGGAGGAAATTGTGGCATATCCGTTTTGTAATTTTTCGCCATTGTCCTCGTTGCTGCTGTTGTTTGTGTTAATGCAAATGAAAATCCCTGGTTTTTGTTTTTACTCAGTGCTATGTATGTATGTATATATGTTGGTAGATTGGTAATAACATGTTCGGAATATTGTAAGAGGGAGTATCGGAGATTTGGGTTGTCATTGACATGATGTCGTTAAATTTACAGCAGCTAGAGTTGAAACAGTGGCAAATTCAAATTTGTCGATGGCTTTTAAGCTTAAGTAGATGCAAACAAGTTGGGAAAGGCTGAATTCAGGCAGAGCAGACTTTATGATACCCTGCGCTCTCTACACCATACCAAGTTTCTTTTTTTAAATTATAGGATAAGCCATTTAAAAATTTAAAATTAGAGTCGGCTATAAAAAGTACTTATTTTTTCAAAAATCTTGTTTTATTGGAAAGGTTAAACTTTATCATTTAATAATGGAAAACAATATGATTCATATGACTACGACGACTGGCTCGGTAGTACCTCATCCGATCAACCCAATTTTTCAGTACAAAAATCCATACCAATTAGTGACTCGTTGTAGATGCATTGGCTTCTCAATAGTCACGTGTGGATTCTCTGAACCCCATATGCGGAAATTTTGCTTATTGACATAGCCAACGAGATGAATATGAGCTTCTTGAAGGCTGAACTGAAGGCCGATATCTTCTCGAAAAATTTACAGGTAAATTTCTTACAGTTTGCTTTGAGGACTCACTACTTTGGAAGTAAGTTTTTAATATTTCCAAGTTTTGTTCGAGTGTATAGCGTCTCGTTTTACAAATTTCAAACATAAACCTGATAAAAGTGTAACATGACCCACTCTATATACCACAACAATTAAAAACGGCGTTAAGTTCGGCCTGGCCGAACTTAATATACCCTCCACCATGGATTGCATTCCACAGAGGCTGTCGATTTTCGTAGAAGTGCAGTAATATTGCAGAAAAATATATATTTTTTGAATGTAGCCAAACTAAAACAAATACAAATATTGAAAAAATAATTTTATAAATAAATATGATATTTTTATTTTTTCAAACCACGCCTATAAGGCAAGGATACCAATACGTTTATAAATCGAAATAATACTTCAAGTCAATACAAAAAATAAATATTCTTTTATTTATATTTTCAAAAAGCTTAAATACCATAAATATTGGTAGATAGTGGGTGCTGCAGTTGGTTGTATTTCCATTCTATTTTAATTGCAAAATTCACTATTTCATGTACACAGTGCAAGATAACCCAACTTCATGATTCTAGCCATTTTTGTCATAAAAGTAAAAAGTACGAATTTGAAAAAATCTTCTAATTTTGCGTGTCTTTGGATTCAGCGAAATGTATACACCGAATTCCATGATTCTAGCTGCAGCCATTTGGTTGGTACCATTTTTATCCCCTTTTTCCTATTTGACTCCCTTAAGAGTACGACTTTCTAAAATATCTTTATTTTACGTATCTACGCAATTGGAGGGATGTACACACCGAATTTCATCATTCTAGATGTAGTCGTTTAGTTGGTACTATTTTTATCGCTCTGTACCCATGAAAGTATGAATTTGGAAAAAAACTTTTATTTTTCGTATCTACACAGTGAGAGGAATGTATACTCCGAATTTCATGACTCTAGTTGCGGTCATTTGGTTGGTACTATTTTTATCCCTCTATTCCATTTTACCCTTTAAAAGTACGAATTTCGAAAAATTCGTTTATTTTACGTGTCTACAAAATCAGATGAATTTATACACCGAATTTCATTATTCTAGGTGCATCCGTTTGGTTGGCACCATTTTTATCCCTCTATTCCATTTTACCCTTTAAAAGTACGGATTTGGAAAAAATACGTTTATATTATGTATCTATTCAATTAAGGGAATATACACACCGAATTTCGTGTTTCTAGCTGTTGCCGTTTGAAAGGTACCATTTTTATCCCTTTTTGCCCCGTTTCACCCCCTATGAATACAAATCACTTTATGGTGCACGTTTTTGTTATAGGAACACACACCCATTTCAAGTAAGTACAAGCAGATATATTGAAAAATGTGCTTAAATACTCTAATATATTAGGGGTTATTATGGGTATTTTTAGTCCTTGTGAGGGAAAAATTTTTCCCTTTGGGCCGATTTCGCCCTGTTGCAATTCCAACCGATCTACGACTATTAGACGCATTTATGGAAAATTCGAACGTCCTAGCTCCTTTCCTTTAGATACTAGTGTGCTTTCAACAGACGGACGGGCGGACATGGCTAGATCGCATTAGAATTTCATGACGATCATGAATATATATACGTTATAGGGTCTCAGGTCGATATTTCAAGGTGTTACAAACGGAATGACAAAATTAGTATACCCCATTCTGGAGGTGGAGGGTATAACAAGGGCTGATGTGACCAACTTTCACTCTATATTAGGGCGTATCAATTTTTTAATCGCTTTGTAATAGCAAAACAAAGTTGGAGGCTTGTGTGGGTATTACTGTCCAAAAAAGAAAAAAATCTTGAAATTTTCCTTCAATGTCCTTGCGCACATATGCGATATGTGAAAAACACCGAATTTTTCAATGTTTCACCTAAAACAAGTACTTAACGACATTGAAAGATGTTGTTATCTACGCCAGCGGCTATTTATAAGTGTAATAGGGTCTAAATACAATCTAGTCATCTGGTCTTTAATTGATCCATTATGTGTCTTTACGTGACAATAAAAGATGGACAGATTTAAAGCAAAATTTTTATAATGGTTGTTGGTAAATAAAACAGCTTTAAAAAATTAACAAATTTACATAGAAAGGTCAAATTTGAATATGAGTCATTCCATGTCCAGCGGTACGGTTTTTGACATCGATAGCTGCGATTGTTTCGAAAGTTTGTGTATGTATTCTTCTCATAAACTTATTGTATACTAATTTTTGGAAAAAATTGAAATTTGTTTCACGAGTTATGACCAATTTAACAGTGAAAGAATACTACTTTTTCCAAATTCATTCAATCGCCTGTAACTCCTGAAATACTTTACCGATATTAATGTGTTATACCTTGTTTTGAAGGTAATTTCAATTACATTGATATGATGTGTTATGGCAGGGTTAGATTTTTTAAGTTTTCAGTTCTTTTATTTTGACTTTTTTAAATTCTTTTATTTTGACTTTCGAAATAATTACACTAATCCATTTTGTTTGAAATTTTATAGTTGTGTGTTTAGGTGTATTTTTATGCAACTTTTTGAGTTTGAAAGTGGTGAAATGATGGTTTCTAATACGATTTTTTTTCGTTTTTTTACCAAAATCCACCAGAATTACAGTGAAAAATCATCAAAATTATTGTAATTTTATAATTATAAAAGCAATCAAAAATCCAAGAAAAATATGTTATACATTTTTTTATTGATGTATATTGAATTTTTTGTATTGATTATTATTTGTTTTATTGGTTTTATATCAACTATGTCTAAAAGGTGACATGTTTTGTATGTACGTGTCAAAATATAAAAAAGTATTTTCCCTTTTTTTAATAAATGTTTTATTAAAAAAATTTTCGCGCCATCAGCTAGCTGGAATCGTTTTTGTAATTTGATCCTCCATGTGTAATAGTTTCGTTGAAATTTTAATGGTCTATTAAATGCTTTATGAGAGAGTCTAAAAACTAGTCTTAGTAGTGCCAAAATATATTTAATCTTATAAACTACATTAGATTTTTCGATAAAAATTAAGTAGAAACAAGTTGAATTAAAACAAGTGAAAACGGTGTTAGGTTCAGTCTGGCCAAACTTTATATACCCTCCACCATGGATTGCATTCCACATTGGCTATCGATTTTTTTTAAATATAGCCAAACCAAATAAAAATAATGAAAAAATATTAATAAATATAAAGTAAATATTTTAACCACGGCTACTAGGGTTTGCATCCCGCGATTTCCCGCGGTAAAATTCCCGGGAATTCGCACATTTTTCATTTCCCGTATCCCGGGAAAATCGTACGGGAATCCAGTAGAAAATTTTATATATTTCTTCGCATATTTTTTCCATCATTTCTACAATAAAATTAAAAATGTTGTATAAAAATTTAGATCGCATAGCTTTTAATCAGGTATGTTAAATATTGCAGTTGGATGACAAAATATTTTTAATCTGCGTTCGGATGTAGACTCAAAATCCACTTTTTCGGAATTTTCCTGTTAAGTTCCATATAAAAAAATTAAAATCCGGGAAAAATAGATTTTGGGCGTGTATCCGAACGCCGAAAATAAAGAATTTAAAGTTTTCGAAGCGACAGGGCAAAGAACAAAACATTTCATTTAATCCTCTACTCACTATTAATGTGAACGATCGTTCTCAGTCGGGTCCACATTTTCCAATAAAATATGAAATATCTGATCTTTAATTAATTTTGAAACTTAAAAAGATGTTTGAATTGAATTCAAGTTGCGTTTTATTATATGAATTGTGAAATATATATTTATTTTACTTTAATAAAATGTGAATGTTTCATTGGAAAAAAAGTAAGGAAAGGCTAAAGTCGGGCGGGGCCGACTCTATGATACACTCCACTTTCTATACGAATACAATTTAATTCGGTGAAAAAGTGAAAACAGGAAGCATTTTTGTATCCTGTAAATGTATGTGTTTGACAAAAAAATGTTAAATCGGAATTGAAAGAAAATCGAGTACAATATGTCGTTTATAGAGCGGAAAATGTCAAATCGGGAGCGACATTTGTATGGGGGCTATATCTAAATCTGAACCAATTTGCCTCAAATTAAATAGCGTTCGCCCTTAATCCAAAAAACTTACTTGTGCAAATTTTTGTTAAGATCGGACTATAATTGCGACCTGTAATTTGATTACAACAATAGATGGACAGACGGACATTGCTAAATCGACTCAGAAAGTGATTCTAAGTCGATCGGTATACTTAAAAATGGGTCTATCTCGCTTCCTTTTGGGTGTTACAAACAAATGCACAAAGCCGTGGAGTGTATAAAAATAAGCTTAACTCATGGTAAACAGTATGTTGATGATTTCCCGTGCTGTCCCGGGATACCGGAAAATTGAAAAAATATTTCCCGGGAAATAAAAAGTACGGGAAAATGCAAACCCTAACGGCTACCCATATGTTTATACTATATATATCGAAATAATACTGCAAGTCAATTCAAAAAGTAAATATAATGCATTAATCTCCAAAAAGCTTAAAAAGTGGGTACATTTTCAGTGGGTGGTTAGTGGATGCATTTTCAGCTACATCCTATTTTAATTCCAAAAGTACACAGTGCAAGATAAACTATTTTCATGAAAAGTGCAAAATTGGAAAAAAATTTATATTTTGGGAGTCTATGCAGTCAGATGAATGTATACACCGAATTCTATGATTCTACCTGCGTCCATTGGTAGATAACATTTTTATCCGTTTTTTCCCATTTTACCCCCTTAAAATTACGACTTTCGAAAATCTAGAAGAAAAGAGAGAAAATGAAAATACGCCCTAATATTTAGACTATTAAAGCATTATTTGAAAAATTCTGCTTATATGCACTTGAAATTTGTTGCGTAGGTTCATCTTGTGGCGTGAAAGCACCAAAAAGTAAATAAAAGTTTTAGCGGGCGAAATGGGACAAAAAGGGTTAAAAATGGTACCAATGCTACGACAGCAGCTAGAATCTTGAAATTCGATTTGTATATTCCTCTAATTGCGTAGACACGAAAAAAGGGATTTTTCAAAATTCGAACTTTTGCGACGGTGCCAATGACACTACAATAGCTAGAAACGCGAAATTTGGAATGTATATCTTTCTAATTTCATATATACGTAAAATTGAGGGATTTTTCAAAATCGTACAATTGGAAAATGTTACCAACCAAACAGCTGATCTTTAATCATAAAATTCGGTGTAAACATGCATCTGACTGTGAAAATGCGAACCAAAAAGTATTTTTCTCGAAATTTGTACTTTTAGGCGGAAAATGTGGCAAATGGGGATTAAAATGTATCCCTCTATTCCCATTTTAACCCTTAAAAGTACGAATTTGGAAAAAAAACATTTTATTTTTGTATCTACTCAATTAGATACAATTCCACACCGAATTTCGTGTTTCTAGTTGTTGTCGTTTGATAGGTACCATTTTTATCCCTTTTCCCTCATTACCTCTCACAAATAAGAATCACTTTATGGTGGACATATTTGCTATAAGGGGAATGCACATACCCAATATCAAGTAACAAGTAAATATAACCAGACATAATGAAAAAAAACATGCTGAAATACTCTAAATATTAGGTTTTTCCCTTAGGACCGATTTCGCCCAGTTGCAATCCCAACCGATCTGAGAGTATAAGACGCATTTATGGAAAATTTTAACCTCTTAGCTCCTTTCGTTTAGATGCTAGCGTACTTTCAACTTACGGACGGACAGACGGGCATGGCTAGTCGTCCTAGAATTTTATGACGATCCTAAAACAATGCACACAGGTGGTCCATACATAACTCTGTACTTTTGCATAAAAATCTCAAAACAGGACAACGATACATTAAATTATACACATACATTAAATTATTGCTGGAAACCACACAAATATTATTTAACTGAAAATGATAAGCTTAGGAATATTTATTGAATGTTTTTGTTTGTTGTAGCCAACACAAGCACACGAAAAGTGCTAACTCCAATACCAATTCCAATTCACTTTATGGCAATCACCTCAAAATGCAGCATCCATTGAGTTTGTGGAAATATTTTCCCATGAAATCATTACGGATATTAATGTAGAAACCGCAATTTTAGCTTTGCCACCGAACTGGTTATAAATATTTATGTTAAAATTTAAGAATATTTAATGTCCGTGCCAGCATTTAAGCAAATGTATTCATGAATGTATGTATGTGTGTACATATTTCCACATAAACGATGTCGCTATGTGCGTGCGTGTATGTGTGCGAGATTTCAAGGTATTTTTAATGAGTATTTTCTATACTTAATTGAAAAACTATGCAAACATATAGTGCAACATATACTATGTACAACATGCATACATATGTACGAGTATGAGTACGAGCATGTGTGTGTGTGTAGTAAATTATTTTTGCAAGCATAAAATATTCATGACATGAGGTGTCAATTGAAAACATTAATGCATTAACGCCTTTTCATATTTTTTCAGTTATAAATATTTATGTAATCATTAAAGCTAACACATACATACATATAATCAGGCATACATCTGTATGCACAATGTATAAACTATAAAACAATAATTGCCGAGGCCTAGCAGTAGCTGGTCGGCTAGTAGTTTACATAAGATCCTACTTGTCGTATATTTTAAGACCCGCCAGCATGCCTCAAACAAATATTTCCAAAAACATCCTCAAATATATTAGCTGTTCCTCTTGATTTAATAAGGTCATCTTTCTGTAACTTTTTCTCGTTCGGCGAACGATCAAAAATCACTCAATTACTATTTGAATTCTTAGTAGTAGTAGTAATTGGATATAATTCAAGCAATTACTTTTTAGAGTTTAGTAATTTAGTTGTTTTTTCGAATTAATTGGAAACGTAAAACAATCAATTATAAATATACAAATAATTATAAAAATTGGGAATACAAATAAATTGCGAAAAATAAAAATTAAAGTCAAAAATTGGAAATAGAAAAATTGAAATAGAATGGAGAATAAAATTGATGTGAATAGGCCAATATTGGGCCATTAACTGGGGTAGCTCACATGACATGAAAAATTGCCAAAAAGGAAAAAAATTACCCAAAATATATGCGGATCATTTTTCATAGAAGAATTGTCCCAATAAAGAATTGAAACCGCAAAACCAAACACTTTTTTATACCCTCCACCTAAGAATAGGGGTATGTATATTCACTTTGTCATTCCGTTTGTATCACCTTGAAATATTCATCGGAGACTCCATAAAGTATATATATTCCGGGTCGTGGTAAAATTCTAAGACAATCTAGCAATGTCCTTCTGTCTGTCTGTTGAAAGCACGCTAGCTGCCGAACGAAATGAGCTAGGAGTTTCAAATTTTTGTTTGGGATTGAAAGTTGACGAAATCGGCCCAGAGGCAAACATTTTTTCCTAATAAGGACTGAAAGTACTCCCTAATATTTAGAATATTTAGCAATTTTTTTTAAATTTCTACTTCATATACACTTGAAATTTGTTGCGTACATTCCAATTGTAGCGTAAAAGCATCAAAAATTAAGTACACAGGCGAAATGGGACAAAAAGGGAGAAAAATTGTACCAATGATAAGACAATAGCAAGAGATATAAAATAGTGGGATGTACATCCCTCCAATTGCGTAGATACGAAAAATAGAGGGATTATTTTCAAAATTCGTACTTTTAAGGGATACAATTGGAAAAGAGGGACAAAAATGGTACCTACCAAAACCGTTGAAGTTTAAATTCGGCGTGTACATTCATCTGGCTGTGAAGTTGCGAAACAAACAGGATTTTTCGAAATTTGTACTTTAAAGCGGAAAAATGTGGCGAATGGGGATAAAAATGGCTGCAGCTATTATAACGAGATTCGGTGTGTACATTTCTTTGACCGCATGGACGCGAAAAATAAACAGATTTGTCGATATTCGTACCTTCAGGATCTAAATGGGAATAAATTTTGGCACTAATCAAGAGGATGTAGCTGGAATCATGATATTCAATATTTACACTCGAATGACTTCGAAGACGAAGGAAAATAAGAGGTACATATTTCTCTAAATTCGTACTATTACAGGTAAAAATGGAAAAAGGAGTGAAACTGGTACCAAGCAAACGGCTGTAGCTAAAATCATGAAATTAGGAGTGTATATTCCAATTTGAAACATATTCGATCTTCAATATTTGAACTTTTCTATCTAAATTGTACAGATATTTAGGCTATAGCTGTGATCGAGAGATTGTAAATGGGAAAATCGGGCTCGAGGAAAATTGTTTCTACCTAATAATAATATTTAGGGCACATTTTTGAAGATTTCAGACTAATAATTATATTAATATTTATATATATTAGGACTATTAATATTATAATAATGAAGCATCACAATTTTCCTTATAGCGTAGTGCACTTTTATGTAATGTCGAGAGCCTCTAATCTGCCGGTAATACTGTGGAAATTAATCCGACGAAATTAATGCCTTTTTACTTGTTATTATTATACTCTCCACCTCCAGAATGGGAGTATACTAAGTTAGTCATTCCGTTTATAACACCTTGAAATATCGACCTGATGCCCTATAAATTATAATCATAAAATTCTAAGACGATCAAGCCATGTCGAAAGCACGCTAGCATCTAAACGAGGGGAGGTAGGAGGTCCAAATTTTCCATAAATGCGTCTTATGGTCGTAGATCGGTTGGGATTGCAACTAGGCGATATCGGTCCAAATGGAAATACCCCTAAAAACGCCCAATATTTAGAGTATTAAAGCATGTTTTTTCAATATGTCTGGTTATATTTACTTGATACTGGTTATGTGCATTCCCCCTACAGCAGAAACATGCACCATAAATTATTCTCATTCGTAGGGTGTGAAATGGGAAAAGGGTATAAAAACTGTACCTATCAAAATTTGGAGTATACACGTAGACGCGGGAATAGAGGGATTACAATATTACCAAACACATGGCCTCAGCTATAATCATGGAATTCTACGTATACATTCGCCTGACTGCACAGACTCGCAAAATAAAAACATTTTTACTTTTATGACAAAAATGGGTGGAATCATGAAGTTAAGTTATCTTGCACTGTGTACGTGAGAGATAATGGATTTTCAAAATTTGTATTTTTGGAATTAAAATAGGATGGATGCAATCAACCAAGCGGCTGTAGCTAAAAATGCACCCACTATCCCCCCAATATTTAGTATATTTAAGATTTTTTGAAGAATACTGCTTTATATTTACTTTTTGAATTTACTTTATTATTATTTCAATATGTAGTGTAAGTGTATTGGTAGCCTTGCCTTATAAGCGTGGTTTGAAATAATAAAAAAATTATATTTATTTATAAATGGAGGGTATATAAAGTTTGGCCCGGCTGTGTTTACTTGTTTTATTTTCTAGCTGCCCAATGAAATTATATATTTAAAGGTGTGAATTTTGCAATCACATTATTAAACTTTAGGAAAATTGGAATATGCTGAAATATTTTCGTTTAAACTAACCCAGTTTTGATTAAAATTAATGCACAAACTCCTCTGCCTCATTGCAAATTCATCAAAGAATTTAGTAATTTATTGTGTTGTATGTCATCATAATTATTATGATCGATATGGCTGCCGCTATCTTACTCCAACATAATACAGTAGTAAAGGGTGATTTTTTAAGAGCTTGATAACTTTTTTTAAAAAAAAAAAGCATAAAATTTGCAAAATCTCATCGGTTCTTTATTTGAAACGTTAGATTGGTCCATGACATTTACTTTTTGAAGATAATTTCATTTAAATGTTGACCGCGGCTGCGTCTTAGGTGGTCCATCCGCTTAGTCCAATTTTGGCATTTCCACGTTTTTGAGTAACAGAGACCCAATTGGTGCGAACGGCGACGAATCGAAAATTGGTGGTCATCATTAACACTGGCCGATACAGCTGCGATATTTTCTTCAGTTCGCACTCTACGTAAGCGTGTTGGTGGTTTAATGTCCAACAATGTAAATTTGGTGCGAAATTTAGTCACAATAGCCCGAATAGCCGCTTCAGTGGGTCGATTAAACTGACCATAAAATGGAAGCGCGCAATGAACTTTCTTAACAGAGCACGCATTTTGATAATAAAATTCAATAATTTGCAAGCGTTGTTCGTTTGTAAGACGATTCATGATGAAATGTCAAAGCATACTGAGCATCTTTCTCTTTGACACCATGTCTGAAATCCCACGTGATCTGTCAAATACTAATGCATGAAAATCCTAACCTCAAAAAAATCACTCTTTATATGATTTAATAAACTTTGGCACAGAATGACCACTTTTAAAGGCACACAACTATTGGATTTCATAAACATTAGGATGGGTCGTGGTCCACACGATTAGAAAAATAATTCTAGTCACTCGCCCAGAAATGAAGATTGGATTTTTTAATGATGATCTGCCTCTAAAAAGCATGTTTTCCCCGCATAATTTTTATTAAGTTGTATCCGGGATATACATTTTGCACTATCATTAAATTTTCACTATCATTATGGGACTATGGATATGTAGGTCGGATCTCACCCGCTTCTGTTCGCATCTGTTCCACAAAAGGATAACAACGCAAAATTAAAAAATTTCCCATTAAAAATCGCCCAATGTTTTGTCTCCATCTGCGTAAAAAACCGTTATGACCCTATCTTTGTTTTCAGAATATCTAACAATATTTGATTATTAGTTGCTTTTGTGGAATAAGTGCGATATGCTAAATTATAGATAGTTAGTTATAGATAGTTTGCGTCTACAAACAGTGTCATAACTTCTACATTTAACCATTTATCTTTTTATATATAGACATAGTTTTCTTCGCTAGAATGTTATAAAACAAACTAAATTCAATTTTTATTTTTTTTTTAATATAAATTTTCTCAATTCTTTGAAGACTGTTTCTAAACCACTACTTATATGAGAACGTGAAATTCACAATATTTTTAGGAGTCATTACCTTCGATAAAAGAGTTACGTTACTGACTGACTGACTTACCATTGATCAGCGCCCAGACCAAACGGCAGAAGCCAGGGTCATGAAATTTTAAGGATAGTTCCCAAATATGGAGGAGACTCGGTTAGTCCGTTTTAGGGGATGAAATGGGAAAAAAGGGATAAACATCGAACCTGCGTACAGACCAAACGGCAGTACCTAGAAACATAAAATTTGGCGTAGATTTGTCGAAATTTGTACTTTTCAGGGAGGAAAGAGACACAAAGGCATGCAAATTTTAACAATTTAAGTATTGCAGCTATATTCGTGAAAATCGGTATTTACATTCCTCTAGCAATGTAGATTGCAAGTCTACATTACCAATTATTACCCTTTTTATCCCTTTGTGTCTCTTTCCTCCCTTAAATAGAGTTTTCGAAATTTGTACTTTTAAAGGCGCGAGCGGGACAAAAAAGGGTACAATGCCAACTAAAGTATTACAGCTAGAATCGTGAAATTTGGTATGTAAATTCCTTTGGGTGATTTTTTAAGAGCTTGATAACTTTTTTTTAAAAAAAAACGCATAAAATTTGCAAAATCTCATCGGTTCTTTATTTGAAACGTTAGATTGGTCCATGACATTTACTTTTTGAAGATAATTTCATTTAAATGTTGACCGCGGCTGCGTCTTAGGTGGTCCATTCGGAAAGTCCAATTTTGGGCAACTTTTTCGAGCATTTCGGCCGGAATAGCCCGAATTTCTTCGGAAATGTTGTCTTCCAAAGCTGGAATAGTTGCTGGTTTATTTCTGTAGACTTTAGACTTGACGTAGCCCCACAAAAAATAGTCTAAAGGCGTCAAATCGCATGATCTTGGTGGCCAACTTACCGGTCCATTTCTTGAGATGAATTGTTCTCCGAAGTTTTCCCTCAAAATGGCCATAGAATCGCGAGCTGTGTGGCATGTAGCGCCATCTTGTTGAAACCACATGTCAACCAAGTTCAGTTCTTCCATTTTTGGCAACAAAAAGTTTGTTAGCATCGAACGATAGCGATCGCCATTCACCGTAACGTTGCGTCCAACAGCATCTTTGAAAAAATACGGTCCAATGATTCCACCAGCGTACAAACCACACCAAACAGTGCATTTTTCGGGATGCATGGGCAGTTCTTGAACGGCTTCTGGTAGCTCTTCACTCCAAATGCGGCAATTTTGTTTATTTACGTAGCCATTCAACCAGAAATGAGCCTCATCGCTGAACAAAATTTGTCGATAAAAAAGCGGATTTTCTGCCAACTTTTCTAGGGCCCATTCACTGAAAATTCGACGTTGTGGCAGATCGTTTGGCTTCAGTTCTTGCACGAGCTGTATTTTATACGGTTTTACACCAAGATCTTTGCGTAAAATCTTCCATGTGGTCGAATAACACAAACCCTATTGCTGCGAACGGCGACGAATCGACATTTCACGGTCTTCAGCAACACTCTCAGAAACAGACGCAATATTCTCTTCTGTACGCACTGTACGCATTCGTGTGGTTGGTTTAATGTCCAATAAAGTAAACTGAGTGCGAAACTTGGTCACAATCGCATTAATTGTTTGCTCACTTGGTCGATTATGTAGACCATAAATCGGACGTAAAGCGCGAAACACATTTCGAACCGAACACTGATTTTGGTAATAAAATTCAATGATTTGCAAGCGTTGCTCGTTAGTAAGTCTATTCATGATGAAATGTCAAAGCATACTGAGCATCTTTCTCTTTGACACCATGTCTGAAATCCCACGTGATCTGTCGAATACTAATGCATGAAAATCCTAACCTCAAAAAAATCACTCTTTAGAAGCGCAACGAAATTGGATTTTATGAAATTTGTATTTTTAACAGGTGCTCGGGACAAAGGGTTAAAAATGATACCAACTAAAGTATAGCAATTAGAATCGTGTAATTCGGCGGCAACAAAAAATGATTTTTTAAAATTTGTACTTTTAAGGAGTGAGAGGAACAAAAAGGGATACAAATGGTACCAACTAAAGTATTACAGCTAGAATCGTGAAATTTGGTATGTATATTAACTAGCGGGCACTTCTAATTGAACATAATCGGGTATTATCTGACTTATAGATCCAAAATGAGAGAACAAATATAAAAAAATGAAAATTTTGGTGAAAAATAAAAAATATATGCATAACATTTTTAATATCGTTTTGCTGATTAGAAAACCTATATACTTTCTGTAACATTTTTGTTACATAATGTTATCTATAAAGTTTTTATGTATTATATAAAAATTTTTTATTTAAAAAATATTTTTCCGTTTTTTACGTAAAAAAATTGAAAAAAAAAACTTGTTCTCTTTGATTTGAACGGGCTCATGACCTATTTGCATTTATTATTTGGCTGAACTCTAATTTTGTCATGATTTTTGACCTGTGACGACCATTTTCTGTTCCTGAACCATCGAAGTTTAAAATATATGTGGCCACCATAATTGTCTATAATTAAAAATATAATGAGAGCAAACATTAAGGATTTTTAGTAAAAAAAAATATAAATCCTCAATTCTATACAGCCCTTCGGCAAAACGCTTGTAAACTAGTATAATGTATCAGTGAAAATAATGGCTAACAAGTTTATGCATTTTTTTTCCAACAATATACCTAAATTTTCATAAAGTGGGGAAATATTTGGCAAAATTTGAAATATTTTAATTAACTTGTCATCATGTTACTAAACATTTTCTTATCAATATTTAGCGATTGCACATGGGTGTTTCTACGTAAAGTGACCTTTTTTCGACAAAATTTCAAAATCAATTTATAATCTAAGAAAACACCGATAAACATTCATAATGTTTTTACTTCTCTTAATAAGGGTCCGCCCGTTACAATTTAAATATCATATATTTCCTATATTCATGAAGAAATGTCGGTAACGTATGCTTTAGATAAAAGTGTATGAACTACTCTTTTGATTAGCAAAAATGAATAAAGTCATGTAATGGAAGAACATTCAGAAGAATTCAAGAAAATAAATAAAATCTCAAGATTTTCTTCAAAACTAAGGTCACACCCGTGACACTGTAGAATGAACAGGGTTTTCCAACAAGAGGTATTATTTTGGTATTAAAAAATGCCAGTTTTTGAGATAAATGATCGGATGTTTATTTCATAATCAAGAGGAAGGTATGCCGTTAATAATGACAAACAACATCAGCCAAATGACCACCACGACCACGCTTACAGGACGGACCATATCATTTTCATGAAAGTTTCCATAACCAAATCGCAGAGTGGCTGTCTACGTCCTCTATAGCCTCAGGTACGCTGGGCTGTTGACGTAGATCTTATCTTTCACGTGGCCCCAAAGGAAGAAGTCGCAAGGTGTTAAATCACAAGATCTCGGTGGCCAATTGTGATCACCTCTTCGAGAGATAACACGGCCCGGAAACTTTTCCCGTAAAACAGCAATGGTTTCGTTACTTGTGTGGCACGTAGCGCCGTGTTGATGAAAGTAAACGTTGCCCAGATCAATACCATCCAACTCCAACCATGAAAATCATTAATTATCTCTCGATAGCGTAATCCATTCACCGTAACTGTTGATCCAACCTCATTTCCGAAAAAGTAAGATCCAATGACCCCGCCGGACCATAAACCGCACCAAGCAGTCACACGATGAAGTTGGGTTTCTTGGGTTTTCCGATTCCCAGATGCGACAATTTTGCTTGTTCACGTAGCCACCGAGGTGGAAATGGACCTCATCAGTCAATATGATTTTTCGACTGAATTCCGGATCATTTTCATTCATCTCAAGGACCCGATCAGCAAAGACACGACGTTGTTGGTGATCGGCCATTTGGCAATTTTTCATGTCATATTGTGTGCTACAACGATTAAGGGCAAAATATAGGCCTTTTCACTTTAATTTTTCTATTTCCAATCTTTGGCCTTATTCATAATTTTTCGCCATTTATTTGTTTTTCCATTTTATCATTTTTTACGTCCATACTTTGCCTTTTTTATGAAATCTTTCCATTTCGACTTTAGAGCCTTTGAAAAATTGTTCGAATTTTAATATCGGTTTTCATTGTTTATATCACATCCACGAAAAGATACCAATTTCAAAAAAATCCTTTATGTCCAACATCTATGCAGCCTACGGAATGTATACCTCCAATTCCAAGATTTTAGATGCAGTCATGAGTTTAACACACTTTTTAATATTTATAATTCATGGTTTGGCGTTTCAAATTAATTAAAAACAAAAAAATTACTAAACTCTAAAAAATAATTGCTTGAATTATATCCAATTACTACAACTACTAAGAATTCAAATAATAATTGAGTGATTTTTGATCGTTCGCCGAACGAGAAAAAGTTATAGAAAGATGACCTTATTAAATCAAGAGGAACAGCTAATATATTTGCGGATGTTTTTGGAAATATTTGTTTGTTTCAATGCGTCGTTGAAGCGTGTATCGTTCCATTTTTAGTAACGTAGTTTCTACTTGTCAAATTTCAAAGAATAAAAGCTTCAAAAGTGATAGCTACCGAAACAACGGGTGATTCAAAATAACACCTCTTGTTGGAAAACCATGTAGTATATCTCCTATATATTTTAAACGCTAAGACATATTTTTATTTGTAATAATATTCCAATTATCCTGACGTTTTCAATTGGCAATATAGCAGAAATCTCAGTCAATGAATATGGGATATATTTAAACATATTTAAGGAAAAGTGTCACACCCGTTCCAATGGAATCACCCACATACAATTCAAAATATGTTCACCATATGTTAAAAAATATTCACAAACGGCGAAAATTCTCCTTAACAGTTAAAAACCCATTTTGGGGATTTTTGTTTTCCTTTGGGGAATTTGGAGCTAGTTTTGGTTTAATGCGTTTTCAGCTGTAAAAGCAAATTTTCCCTCTACCAATGTTTGGCATGTCACACTTGCGAGAAAATCGGCTTATTTCAACCAAGTCTTCTTAAAAACATGTAACCCTATACACTTTTGAGGACAGCTTTGCATTCAACATTGGAAATGTAATAATCATAAATGATAATTTATCACCTGGTGTTTCATTATTTTCCACAATGAACACGACCCACTCTAATGTCGGCATGTAGGCAACTATAAATGGTAATGTTGAAATTTATCAATGACAATTACTTGGCAAATATGGCACATGGATGTCATTAAAATGATGTTCAATTTTCAAAATTAAACATTGAACGGATAATGAACATGAGTTACATTTAGTTAAGTTAATTACATTGGAAACTATTGTCGACCACCCTCAAATCGTGTAGTAGCTGATATTACTACTGCTGCTGTTGCAAACATCAGCATCAGGGGACCACATAACTACTGCAGTTCGGATATGAGAATATGCACAACCAGGCTCTCCGTGGGGGGTCAGCTTTGTGGGCTGTGTGTGTGTCTGTGTGTTGTGGTAACAAGGAATATTAAATTACTCGCACAACGGGCACAAGGACATGAGCACTCGTCCGCGCTCACTCACTGCATTGTGACATCATTAAGACACAGATATAGCAGGAGACATGTGTGGCATGGCGTGGTGTGGTGTAATTGTCATTACAATTTCATCATTTTCACGAGATATACATTCTTCTGTAGGCCTACTAACATGACTATGTGTGACTGCATGAAAGAGTATCTATGTTTGTAAGTTTGCACATTCATCAGTGTTATGAAGTTTAAGGATGCTGATGTCCTTAGCGTGTCTATGTGTGCTACTCAAACAATCATTTAATGAATGCATACATGTGCCTACGTATGCATGATACATGAGAGTTCTTAAGTATAATTTTAGATGAAATGAATTTGTGGTTTGTTATCGCCTAGAAGTCGTTTCTATGTGATATTCGCGTTATGAAAAATTTATCCTAGATTTGACCCAAAAGCTTTATAGAAAACGTGGAACAAGGAAACGTCTTTGCACCCTTAAGCTATGCATGCCAAGGCTACTGTGGCCGAAGGCCTTTTGTGATCCAGAATCAAATTGCGTCGGCCTAAATTCAATAATTTTTGATCTATTGCACATTTTTATTAATTTTGTAAAAAATCTAAGGATTATTTTGATATACTAATATTGAAAATCGGGCAACAGCACAATGCTCCATCCCCCACACTGGCATTGGCAAAGGGTTATCAACATACAATGAAACTTCATTTCTAAATGGATTGTAATGCACTGAATTCAAAAATATTATCGGTTTTTATGTAGCGTGTACGGATTTCTTGTAAACAGTTTTTGGTTGATTTTTACTGAATCAATGTGCATATCAACTACAGCTGCTTTAAAAAATTTCTCCGGAAAAGTAATAGTTGGAAATATTTTTACTAAAAAATACTTGAATTATTTTTAAATTAACTTAGTAAAGAACAATCATCAAAAAGTCATTCATATTTGACTAATAAGTAAAAAATGTTATTTTAGACACATTTTTATACCCTACACCACTACGTGTAATAGGGTATTATAAGTTAGTTTCACACCAAATGTTTATAACACCAAGAAATATTCAAGCTAGATCCACCTTCAAGTATACCTATCACAAGCTGAGTCGATTTAACGCTGTCTATCCGTCCGTCTGCTGTCCATCTAGGGTTTGGGGTCCGGGAATTCCCGAATCGTCCAAATTTTTCCGGGAATTCCCGGGAAAAAATTTTCAATTTCCCGGGAATAAGGGAAATATTAAAAAAATAATTTATTTATTTTGTTGATCAATAATTTAATGTTACTATATAAATTGTAATTTTTAGATGTATTTCAAATTCATATATGTATTTACATTACTGACCATAATGATTATTTATTGAGTATTTGTTTATATTATATTACTACAAACAAAACTTTTTAAATTCGCTAAATAGTCATTTTATGCGAAACCCAGCTAGGGGAATAAAAACTTTTTGTGAGGCTATTTGCAGGATATTTATTGTGAAATAAAAATATCATGCCGACAATACTATGGCTTACATAATGTAAATTTTCTTGTTTTCCTAGAAGAATACATATGTAGCCAGAAAAAAATGGTCTAAAAAATAATAAAAATAGTTCGCATGGAAACTTTCAAGAGAAATCTAATAGGAATATAAATATATGCTACGGTGTATTTAAATGACCCTTTGTAAGAATTAATGACTGGACTATTTCAATATTTTTATTTTTTGTGAATTTATTAAATTAATATTAATTTTTTTATGTTTCTATTGTTTTTACAGTTTAGAATATTCCCCCCTGTTTCTATAAAATATTTTTGTCTCCAGACGAATGAATATTCTAAATTAAATGCGTCATAACATTCTCCGTAAATTAGTTATTTGTTTCCTTAATCATTTTCAATTTTGATTGTAGTGTAGGTGTCAGTCACTTCTACCTGCGATATAAATGTCCAATTCTGACGATTAGTCTACAACTTTTCAAGTTTATAATGAGAAAATGTAATTTATAATCGGAATATGTATGTTCACGATGAGAAATGTAAATTCATAATAGGATCATGATAATTCATAATCAGCACTGTAAATTCGTAATGCGAAATGTAAATTCATATTGAAAAATATAAATTCATAATTGATAATGAGATATATAAATACAAAATGAGAATTCAGGAATATATATTCATAAAATATAAATTCATAATCAGGAACTCTAAAATTTATAATCGAAGCTATGTATGTACGTTTTTCTATGGGTCTTTTCTTAGAAACACATATTTTATCAATGTTCTCATTATACATTTACATTTTCTCCATATGATTTTATATTTTCTCATTATGAATTCATATTTTCTGAATATGCAAACGTATTTTCTGATTATGAATTTGGATTTTCTGATTACAAACTTGTATATTTCATTATGAATTGGTATATTCCTATTATGAATAATTGTTCTCAATGAATTATGATTTATATATCTCATTATGAATTAACATGTTCCTATTATAAATTTACATTAACCATTATGAGTTAATATGTCCCTAATATGAATTTACATTTCTCAATATAAATTTGTATGTTCCGAATATAATCTTGAAAAGGTGTAAAGTAAAATATTTGTAAAATGAAAAATAATTTGTGAAATATTTTGACAATAACATTCGTTTTTAATTTGTAATATGACAGTATTGAAAAAAAAAACACACCAGTTATTAAATGTTGATATTTTAAACCATATTGAACATACCTAGAAATAAATTACTTTTTCCCGGGAATTCCCGGGATTCCCGGGAATGAAATTTTTCATTCCCGTTTTCCCGGGAAATGAAAAAAGTCCGGGAAACCCCAAACCCTATGTCCATCTAAAGCTTGTTCGCAAAACACAGGTCGCAATTGTTGTCCGCTTGTCATGAAATTTGGCAGAAGTTATTTTTTTCGCCAGGGACCATTGTTATTTAAAATCGGTTCAGATTTAGATATAGCCTCCATACAAATATCCCTCCAATTTACCATATTATTGCTCTAGAATACACATTTTCCATTGAATCTTTATAAAATTTTCAGTATCGCGTTATATTTGAACTAGAAGCCGATAGTGTGAAAGTCGACTTCATGGGTCCATGTGTTGTTATAGGACCCCGACAAATATTCATCCGATTTGTCTTGTTACCGCTGTCAAATCTGCATTTGTAATTGGATCTTGATACAATTTCATGTTCATCAGGTTATATTTAATCTGGGAATACCCACCGTATAATTTGTACGTACGGGCCCATGTTTTCAAATAGCTCCATACAGCTGTATGGAATGCAAAAAAAATCACCAATTCTACCATATTAGTTAAATTTGACCAAAGATGCATTTATAATATACTGAACTTTTTTTCTCTGAACCAACACTCAAGGAAAGTCTCCTATAAATGCAGTGCATTGCGTTGGTTAAAGGAAGATAAAGGGTAGGATGGAGGAAAAAGGGAGAAGTATTTGTTGACATCTGTTTTGAGTCTCTGGATGTCGTAATTGGCGGGAAAGATATTTGCCGGAAGTCGATTCCACATGCGAGTTGCACGAACAAATAACGAATTCATTCTGTAATGTGTAGAGCGGCCAGCTGTCCAATCGACAACAAATGGGTGAGAGTTCCTTGAAAGTCGCGTATCTCTCCCGAACGTACTCACGTCCGGTATGAGATCACGAATATCCGAGGAACAAACACCATAAAAGTATCGATAAAACAGCGACACACATCCCACATTAGGGCGGTGCTCAAGGGAAACAATAGAATTGGATATCCTACCGTCAACCATCAACACCATCGCCCTCCTCTGAACACGGTCAATTAGCTCCAAGGAGGATCTTGGAGCACCTGACCATATATGAGAGTTGTATTCCATCTTAGGTCTGATGTACGTAGTGTAGATATTGAGAAGATCAGAAGGAGTGGAGTATTTCTTACATCGCTCTAAAAAGCCAAGACACTTGAATGCTTCTTTCGACACATTAAATACATGTTTTGTCCAACGAACATCGCAATGTATCTTCATGCCCAGAACATCAAGTGAACATCTGATTGTTCAATATCTACACCGTTCGTAGAAATCGACGACACCGCTTGTGAGACAACAAGGAACACTGGGACTTTTCACTTGACCCCATTTGGAAATGGCCAATAAATCCTGGCTAAGTGACTCATCCATCAATCTCCTTTTGTCCTCAATTTCTTGATGGCTTGGTCTATGATCGAGTGAGTATGAATGACAGAGGTAGCTATCATCTGCGAATGAATAGATTGGATTTGTAGTCCGATCCAAGAGATCGTCGATGAAAATAAGAAAAAGGGAAGGGGAAAGGACAGAGCCCTGTGGCACTACTGCGGTTAACCTATGCTCGTCGGACCTATCTACAACAACTCGTATAGTACGATCTCTGAGGAAGTTCGATATAAATCGAGAGAAGTCACTACCAACACCAAAAGCAGTGAGCTTTGATAAGAGTGCGCCGTGCCAATCTCTATCAAAGGCCTTGGGGATATCTAGAGCAACAACCTTACTCTCGCCAAACTGGTGGATGGATCGATTCCACTTTTCGGACAACAGCGTCATCAGGTCACCCGTAGATCGATTCCTACGGAAGCCATATTGTCGATCATTAAGTAAGTCATTAGTCTCTAAATACCTCACAAGATGGTGGTTAACCATCTTGTCCATAACCTTTGAGAGCGCTGAGCAAATCAGAATCGGGCGGTAGTTAGCAGGGTTACAAGCCTCACCTTTTTTAGGGATGGGCTGTATGTTCGCAATCTTCCAACGCGCGAACTTCGTAAAATTAAGATACCTAGGTTTAGTAATCAATAATTATATATGGAGTGGTGTAGTGTATCATAAAGTTGGCACCGCCCGACTTTAGCTTTTCCTTACTTTTTTGGAAGATAGATTAAAGTCCAAACGAAATTATTTTGCAGAAAATTCACCGAATTATATGATGTTTTTTCTTGGCCATAAAAAATTGGGAATTTTTCATATATTCATTTTAAATTATTAATATATAAAATTGAATTAAAAATAATATCTTTAAAATATAGAAAAAAAATAAACAAAATACATACCGCTCTTCAATTATTCAGAAAATGTAAGAATATTCAATTTCGTCTAAAAATGTATCTTTGAGCAATATTTTTCTTCAACTATGTTTATGTTTTTCACATATTTTCACGTATTTATTCAAAATGCGCAGGCAAATATATATTTTTTGTATTACGAATTTTCCCTTTTTCAGATGTTGGAAAACGTAATTTATTCTTTTTGAATTTGTCGAACTTTTACATTTTAAAAGATTGTCTTTTCTTAGCTTTATAATGGCGTCAAAACTGTGTTGGTACCAAATATAATTTGTTTTTTTTTATAAATATTTTAAAAATACATCTATGAATTTTGACCATCATAACTTTTTTCCTCCAAAAGTCTTTACAGAATAAAACAAGTAAAAACGTCGTTAAGTTCGGCCGCAGGGGCTGTAGATTTTCGTTGAAACCAAAACAACTACAAATATTGAAAAAATAATTTTATAAATAAATATAAAATTTTTATTATTTCAAACCACTTATATAAGGCAAGGCTACCGATACGTTTATTTAAAAAAATATTATTATATTTATATTTTTAAAAAAGCTTAAATACCATAAATATTGGTAGATAGTGAGTGCTACAGATGGTTGTATTTCATTTCTTTCAAAAATCCCTTTATTTTAGTTTTGTTGGTACTACTATTTTAGTTGTTTAGTTGGTACTATTTGTATCCCTCTGTACCCATTGTATCCCTTGAAAGTACGAATTTGGAAAAAATACTTTTATATTATGTATCTATTCAATTAGACGAATGTACACACCGAATTTCATATTTCTAGCTATTGTCGTTTGATATGTACTATTTTTATCCCTTTTGACCCCATTTCACCCCCTACGAATAAAAATCACTTTATGGTGCACATTTTTGTTATAGGGGGAATGCGAATACCCAATACCAAGTAAGTTCAAATAGCCATATGAAAAGATTGCTTAAATTCTATAAGACGCATTTATGGATAATTTGGACGTCCTAACTCGTTTCGTTTAGATGCTAGCGTGCTTTCAACAGACGAACAGACGGACGGACGGACATGGCTACATCGTCTTAGAACTCTATGACGATCAAGAATATACATACTTTATAGGGTCAGGTCGATATTTCAAGTTGTTACAAAAGGAATGACAAAGATAGTATACCCCCATCCTGTAGGTGGATGGTATAAAAAGTTATTTTTTAATTTCAAAATGCTTTTGAAAAGTGGGTACACAGATAAAGAGATGATCAAATTTCCTTTGTCATCAAGCTAAAATGTATGCCAATCGAAATTTATTTACTGGAGCTATACCCACAAAATTCTAATAGGCATAGAAAAGAATATACGTGTAACGGCGTTTTGAAAGTTTGTCATTTTAGAGGGGATGAATATTTCCCCCTTTTTACAATCTTATGATGTCTTATGAATCGCCCCTTGTGGTCCTTATATTTTAAGTATAGGATGTGTTCAGCAAGATTACTTAGAACATTACGAGGAACATTTTTGTGAAACATTTTAACCTTTTAGCTCGGACTTTTACTTCCAAAAACGAGAGTGCAAATACTAAAGCTACCTTGACGAAGATTGGAATGTTAATAACAAATTCAAAAAATATATTTGTGTTGATTTTATGGATCAGCCTATGAAAAATAAATTTTTAGATCTAGGAAACAAAATTTTATTTTTTATTGCATAGTAATTATAATATTCAGAAAAGTAGATTTTAGGGGTCTAAAATCTTATTGAAAAAAATGTGTATAAATTTTCTATATATAGGATATTTTATTTAATAAAATAATAAATTTTAAAGTACTTCGAATATCCCCACAAAATATCCGAAAAATTTGACTAAATCCCCACAAAGATCTCCTATCTCTAATTAATATTTTTTGTCCTTTGTACGATCATAAAATCCCCATTGTTGGTGACAAATCCCCTCATCTGGCAAGCTTGATCGTTAAAAATTGTTTTCTTTTAGTTGTTTTTAGAAAACAATTTTTAAAAGCTAATAGTGTCAGTAAGTGGCTCCATATGTTTCATGACGGAGTTCCTGGTAATTACTCTACACCAATTATAAAATTTATTGAACTCGAAGTTAATGATATTTAATAGAAATAATTTAGCTGGCTTCAAAAATGTTTCTGATGTCCCCGACTAACATTAATCTTTAGCTAGTTTAATGCCCAGTCCCAAAATATTTCAGCTTTATCACTGTCCATTCGTGAGCTAGCCAGACATATAGTTCTATGCGGTTTATGAATGCCTCAATCTGGTACGCGTTTTATTTTGTGTCAAAGGGCATATTATTATCTAGTTTTTTTATTTTACCATATTCAGTTTTGTATTTTCGTGACAGAAGTATTAGAAAAAGCATCATCTGCCGAGATTTTCCACCAAAATCTTGAGAATACTTCAGCGACATCAATTCTTTCTGTTAACCGAATGTCTTTAGTCCTCGGCCTTTGAAATACAGTGGATATTGTTTGGCACCGGTTAACGTGCATTTACCTATTTTAATCCATATTTTTTTAATGTTGGAGTGGTAGGGTTAATTATTGTCACATCGGGAATTTGCGGGAATGTTATTATCAACTCAACCCAATTTTATTTTATCCACCGTTAACTTGTATCTCTATAAAAAAATAAGCTGCTCATATAATCTCATTTAAACGTTTGTTTAAACAAAAAAACATTTGATTTGTTGCTGTCCTGATTTTGGTTGACCCCTTTCGTTTTTTCTCTCTTTGTATTGTGGCTCATATTTTTTTCCGTTTCGTAATTATTCAGATTGAAATAATTTCTATGCAACAATTTTCATGTTCAAAAATCATTGTGTGCTATTGCTGGCTGGTGTTGTAAATAAAATATCCATAAATCTCTGGGCCAACGTTGCATTTGGTTTTAATTCATTATGAAAAGTGGTCGAGTCCGATAACGAAATGTATAACAAATTATCGCTTCAGGGCTCATACATCATCTGTATCTCGGCGAGTGCGAGTGAGAGTGCGTGTGTTTGTCCCCACACAGCATATACAATGTTTATTGTCCTGTGCGGTGCGGTGATGTTCTCCACTATTGCCTGGACGAGCGTGGTGGTGATGGGCTCGGACAGAGGCAAACATAGCGGTGGCATCGAATTGCAAGTGTTTGTCATGACTAGGCCGCACCGGCTCGGAATGGTATGGCATGTCATGCGATGCCTGCCTGACATAGCCTGGAATGTATTTCATTTTGTCCATTTCCATAATTCAATTAAGTGACATAGACGATAAATGGATTACATGTGTAGATAACTATGAAAACATATTGATTTTGATTATGGACATGACTTGGCATGCCAAGAGCTAAACCAATGCCGTTTTTTCGTAGTCTGTTGATGATCGAAATGATTTGTGGGACAATGGCCATGATGATGATGCCGATGGCATGAAGTTACTAAGTCACATTGCTAAATGATGGATTTCCTAAATCCAAAAGAGGATGGGGAACGAGTGACAGAGGACATTGTGAATTGTGCATTTCAACCAATATTTAATAACAGCATTTCAGAATATTTGCTCCTACATTTCATCTCAAGCGGCAATTTCATTTGATTATTTGTTTTGTTTTCCTTCACATTTTTTTATTTTAAATCACAACAGCCAACATAGTTCCTTCTTTTTCTCTGTTACTTTGACAGCGTGACGTATGATTGATATCGTTTCTGTTGGCAATCAACATCATTCATAAATCATACGCCACACAGTACATGTGGCGCATTATCCACAAACTCCCCACAAGAATTAAATGCTTGGTCGGTTGGCTGTTGCACTTTAAAGAATTTATTTTCAATTTTATTTCCAGAAAAATCCACTTAAAATCACCAACAGATTGTTTATGGCTTAATGCAAGTACGAATGTCAACTGTATATATAAATATATATGTATGCAGACATATTCGTCTGTCTGAACTGAAGAGTTGTTATTTTATATAATCTTCTCTGGTTGGTTGTTGTTGCTCCTGTTGTTTGTTAATTTTATACAAATCCTTTGCATTGGAGTTCAATGAACCCCAACCCATCAATTGGGACCATTTTTCACAATAAAACTAATATCATGCGGCAAGTCGACAAACATTCAAGTTGATCCCATGTCTTAGTGGGTGTCCTTAATTTCTGGCATCATTTGTTTTGGTGGCTTTTAACTACAATGTAGTTCAGATAGGTTTGAAGTCTGGTACTACATCAGACATAAATGAGGAAGAAGCGATCTGACTAGCGATTTCGGTTTTTTTTTTTTTTCAAAATACCTTTTGGAAAAGCAACCAGGTTTTCAGTGAATGTATTGAGAAAGAACATTTGTTTGTTAGTTTTTGACACAAATATCAAAAAATGTATAGTACATTGAAATCTGTCATGGATTTTAGGCGTTACAGACGATTCAATGAATATACCTTCATGAAAAATCATAAATTCGCCCAATTTAAAATGATTGCAACTTTTGATTGTTTTTACTAATTTTCTAGAAACGCGTAAAATACATTTTTAGAGAAAAATACATACACAAACTTTCCAAGAAATCTAAGCTAGTGATGCAAAACATCATAACGTTAAACATGGAATGACTAATGTGATATAAAAACAAACAAACATCGAAATGTCGGGGCTCTTCAACAACGTACGTGGGGCATTAGGTCGGGGCTAATGAGAGAAGGAGTTTCAATTGATCAATTTTGTCATACACAATCTAATGGCTAACTGAAATAAGAAATACAAATCCACGTGTATTCTTTTAGAAATGGTAGAGGAAGAATACACTCGGAATCAACGATAGCATTCAAAGCCCCAGTCAGGTACATACAAAGAGACGTGGTACATACAAAGAGACACTGTCGAACGACTTTAGTCGATATAACCTTACCAAACGCACTAAGGAAATGCTGAGGAAGTGCAAATGCCAGCCTGGGGGCATTACCGGCAACTAGGGATGTCAATAACCGGCCCTCATCGGGAAACCGGTTTTCGTTTTGTTAAAAAAATGTACTATTTTTTCTTTGAGTTTTGAATGTAATACATTCGAATATCAGCTAATTCGATCAAGTAATTTCTTCTTAAGAAGGAAATCTTTGTTTTTGGTAATGGAAAGGAGGAGAACCATACACACATTTGACCACATACGTATTTCGTTGTCCTGTGTAGAGACAACTCATCAGTGATCCTTCTGTATGGAGTGCGTGCGTTAACATGAAGTCATAAGTTGTATATATATCTACGTTATATGAAAATCAAACCTGCCTATTATATGTATACACCCGAAAACCTCACCGCAAAGCGTTTTGAAGAGCATTATTCTACCTAAAACCTTTTCTAATTACCATTATGCTGTAGGCTGATGTATTATCAACACGATACAGCTTTTTCCCCACGAACTTATTAGACAACCACCCACAACAACAATGAGTGGTGAAAATTCTATGGAGATGAGTTTTTGTTGAAATTGTTACATGTTGTTTACTATTATAAAAGAGCCGAGATTCGGTTTTTAAAGTTTGATAAAACCGGTGAAACCTGTTTTTTATATAAGCTAAAATGGAATATTTTTATACTTTTTTTAAATTATTGAACACAGAAAAATTATATAGCACACGTATAATTGTCACTTGTCAAGTCATATATTCGAAGATTTATTTTTTGATGAAAATATACAGGAAGTGTTCACAAATTAATGTTAATATTAACTACACATTCCGTACCTTTTCTGTCTCCATCAATGCGAGTCTCGAGTCTCTTCTTTTTTGCTGCCGGAGTGATATGTTTTAATTTCGCTCTCAATTAGATATCCGATATTATTAGACGTTAATGTAGCCAAATTTAGATGGAATAAAACATGATTCCTTTAGTTATAAACCAATAAAAAACAAGTAAGGAAAGGCTAAAGTAGGGCGGGACCGACTATATAATACCCTACACCACTCCCAGCGTATATACCTCGCTCTTATTACTAAACCCTGGTATCTCATGTAGTTCATATAAATTATGCAGTATATTATAAATTAATCTTTAGTCATATTTAACGCTAAATAATATTATAATTGATCCAATTTAAAATGTGGTTCCATATAGATCACTTTCAAAGTAGGAATTATTAGTTAAAATATAACATGATCTGCAAAATTGTATTGAGATCCAACGCACGATGTGGGTTCTATGGGGGTTATACCAAAATATGGACCCATATATTTGACTTTCATATAATGTATTCTTAGTTGAAATAAAATATAATCTGCAAAATTTGATAAACCTCCGATGTAAAATGTGGGTCCTAGAGGGGTAATAATAAAAATGGGGGCCCATTTGTAAGGGCGCTACATTAAAAAATGGGCTTTATAGATCACTTTCAAAGTAGGTGTTCTTTATTGAAATATAACATAATCTGCAAAATGTTATCAATATCCAATGTAAGATGTGGGTTCTAGAGCGATAATAGTGTAAACTGGGGGCCCATTTGTATGGGGGCTATACCAAAACATTGACCTATATAACTGGCTTTAAACATACGTGTTTCTAGTATAAATGTCACATTGTGTGGAAAATTTGATCAAGATCCGATGTAAAATGTGCATTTTAGAGCAGAAATATTGTAAATCGGATGTACATTTGTATGGGGGCTATATCAAAACATAGACCCATATGGTCCACATTCCCGTGAGCTGTTTCTAGTTCAAATATAACACAAGCCTGAAAGTATGGTCATGATCCCATGTAAAATGTGTATTATAGACCATTAATAGTGTAAATTATAGCGATATTTGTATGGAGGCTATATCTAAATCTGAACCGATTTTCTCCAAATTCAATAACAATCGTCCTTGGCCAAAAAAGTAACATCTGCCAAATTTCATGACAATCGGACCACAATTGCGACCTGTAGAGTGCGAAAAAACAGACATCGTTAAATCGATTCAGCTGGTGATTCTAAGCCGATCCGTATACTTTAAGTTGGGTCTAGCTTGATTATTTCTTGGTGTTACAAACATTTGGCTCGAAACTAACTTACAATACCCTAGTCCACGAAGTGGTGTAGGGAATAATTAGCAATAACATTCAATGGCTGCGATGTTACACATAAAGTTCCAAACGAAGCTATTTGGATCAATACTCAATCAATCACAAAACAATATTTTGGGAAAGTCTTAAACCTGCGGTATTAAAAGGTCAGTTCAGTTTATATTCACAGCTAGTAAATAAATCATTGCTCTCACATCATCTTGCGTATTTTTATTGTAGAATATAGCAACGAAATGCAAATGTTTTGTAATTTAAAAACCGGTTAAGCCGACATGAAAAAACCGGTTTCCCCGGTTTGACGAAAATGACAATTAAAAAAACGGTGGACGGTGTCGGAGTTAACACCGATTAACCGGTTTTCGGTTTCGGTAATTTGACATCCCTAACGGCAACCCCGATACCAGGATCGGATGCTAAAGACCAATCCCCTACTAACCTTAAACTCAACCAATTAAAGAAACCGAAACCTTTTTGAGGCCCTATGTTCCGCCAAGGAACTATAAATAATAAGTAATAATAACATTTAAAGTATTTTGTTTTTATTGTTTCTATTATTGACGGTTTTTGATTTTTTAAATATAAACCATTTCCGTCCGAATCGCTTTTTTGAATTAATGCTATAACTTTTGCACAAATGTATTACTTCAATTAGAAGTTATACAAAACAAACAAGTAAAAACGGCGATAAGTTCGGCCGGACCGAACTTTATATACCCTCCACCACATTTCACAGAGGCTGTCGATTTTCGTAGAAGTGCAGTAATATTACAGGAAAATATATTTTTTTTAACATAACCCAACCAAAACAAATACAAATATTGAAAGAATAATTTTATAAATAAATATAATATTTTTATTATTTCAAAAATTCAAGAAAATCAAAGAGTACAAACAATTAAAAAATAAAGTTTTAATTTAGAAAATCATAATTTGTATACAAAAACATTGTGAATATTTTTTCAATATTTTGTGTGAAAAGTACTTCAAAAAAAATATTAAAAACAAGTAAAAACAGTGTTAAGTTCGGCCGGGCCGAACTTTATATACCCTCCACCATGGATTGCATTCCACAGAGGCTGTCGCTTTTCGTATAAGTAAAACAAATATTAAAAAATAATTTTATAAATAAATATAATATTTTTATTATTTCAAACCACACCTACAAGGCAAGGCTACCAATTCGTTTACACTATATATATCGAATAATAGTTCAAGTCAATACAAAAAAAAAATATATATATATATATATATATATATATATATATATATATATATATCTTCAAAAACCCTGTTATACCATAAATATTGGTTTATAGTGGGTACTACAGTTGGGTGTATTTTCATTCAATTTTAATTCCAAAAGTATAAATTTTGAAAATCTATTACCTCAGGTACATAGTGCAAAATAACCCAATTATTGCGTAAAAGTATAAAGTAAAAATTTCAAAAAACTTTTTGTTTTGCATTTCTATGCACAGAGGGATGTATATACCGAATTCCATGATTCTAGCTGCGGCCATTTGGTTGGTTCCGTTTTTTTCCATTTTTCCAATTTCACTCCCTCAAGAGTACGACTTTCTAAAATCTCTTTATTTACATGTCTACGCAATAAGAGGGATGTACACACCGAAATTCATCATTCTAGTAAGACGTTTAGTTGGCACTATTTTTATCCCTCTGTCCCACTGTATCCCTTTGAAGTACTTTTATTTTTCATGTCTACGCAGTCAGAGAAATGTATATTCCGAATTTCATGACTCTAACTGCGGTCATTTGGTTGGTACTATTTTTACCCCTTTTTCCATTTTAAGCCCAAAAAGTACGAATTTCGAAAAGTCCATTTATTTTACATGTCTACGCAATCAGAAGAATGTATACACCAAATTTCATTATTCTAGCTGCAGTCGTTTGGTCTGTACCATTTTTATCCCTCTATTCCCATTTTATCCCTTAAAAGTACGAATTTGGAAAAAATACTTTTATATTATGTATCTACTCAATTAGAGGAATATACACACCGAATTTCGTGTTTCTAGCTGTTGTCGTTTGATAGGTACCATTTTTTTCCTTTTTTCCCCATTTCACCCCCTACGAATACAAATCACATTATGGTGCACGTTTTAGTTATAGGGGGAATGCGCATACCCAATATCAAGAAAGTACAAAGCAAACATATTAGGAAATATTATGGGTATTTTTAGTCCTTGTGAGGGAAATTTTTTTCCCTTTGGGCCGATTTCGCCCAGTTTCAATCCCAACCGATCTACGACTATCAACCGTATTTATGGAAAATTTGGACGTCCTTTCTCCTTTTGTTTAGATGCTAGCGTGCTTTCAACAGACGGACGGACGTACATGGCTAGATCGTCTTAGAATTTAATGACAATCAAGAATATATTATAGGGTCTCAGGTCAATATTTCAAGGTGTTACAAACGGAGTGACAAAGTTAGTATACACCCATCCTGGACGTGGGTGATATAAAAACAATATCCAATTCGGTCCATTATTGACGAAGTTATGAGCAAAATACTGAAACAAGAACTACTATTTAACGATTTTTGAAAAAAGCTATATATTTCTAACGAGTAATCAGAAAAACCTCAAAGTTCACCAGGGGGTGTTGTTAGTGGGTACTAAAAAATGCTGGAAATCAAAAATATATTTTTGAACTGTCCGATTTGTCGTGGAATGCCCCTTATACACTGAATTTCATGATTCTAGCTGCAACACTTAAGTTGGTACCATTTTTAGCGAATTTTGTACAGCTTCCATCTAAAAAGTAGAAATTTCGAAAAATCCGTTTATGTTGCGTGTTTGCATAGTAATGGGTTAACCTTTATCCACTACTTTCTTCCCTAAAAGTATGAATTTCTAAAAATCGTTTCTTCGTATGCGTTTCCGCCAATTTGGAGAACAAATTTCATTACCATTCAGTCGTTTGTTCTGCGTGCTGATTTATCTGCCAGTTAGTCAATCACGCAACAGTTTTATTTTACAGGGAATGTTCATATAAATTATTTTGCCTTTGTTCATTTAAAAACGTATATATACATAATGTAGGTAATAAAATCGGTTTATAACTTTAAGGATACCCCTAAGAAAAGAATTGCATACAGACAGACATGTACGTAAATGCCTGTAAATCGATGTACGTACGCGTATGTGTTGTAATGAAATTTTGTTAAAGGGAAATTAAATGTTAACGGTTCAGTGAACTTAATGGGAAAAATATATAAATTGTTTATTGTTGATTAAATGCATACAACGACAACAGCAACAACAACATCAACAAATAAATATATATACATATGTATATATAAATAAAAATGCATACGAGGAATTACAATTATTATTGCTATTATTATTATTATTACTATTGTTGTATAGCGACTTTTGTTGTTGTTTTCATTTCCAATCAACGCTTCAGTCAGTGCTTAAAAAACGCTCGCTCCCCGGCCAAACAAACTACGTTTTTTCTCTCTGGATAAGCACTTGCAGCGTAGTTGGCAGTTGTACTCGTATTCTGTATTCAATTTGAATAAATTAAAAATATTTATATGGAGTCACCTTTTGTGTGTGTGTGTGAGTGTGTCGGTGTCGGTCGGTCGGTGCGTGTACTCACTCGATGTCGATGGCATATTCAAATTGCATTAAAGTCAAACTCACAAAAGGTGTTGAACTGTAAAAATCACTTTGAATATCGAATAACTCGAAAGTTTGTTACACATTTTTTACGACAACGACAACGGCTACGACAGTGCCGATGATGATGATGAGCGTCATCATATCACGGCGTTGTTGGTGTTGACACCCTCCGTGATGTGGTTTTCTGTAATGACTTGAAAAAATGATACCAATATTTGTGTGGAATGCCAGTGTGACGTGGGCACAACACAACTGAAATGGAGTGTTAAAATCTGTGCTCACCCATAAATAAATATGAGAAAAAAATTAAATAAAAATTTAATAATAAAAGCCATTCTGGTGGATCGAAATTCATTTTCATAGACTTACACCAGGAATGTATCCATGTGTCTCTATATAAATATGGATCCCACAACTGTCCCGATCAGAAATTATGATGCAAAATCCAAAAATAGCAACAACAACCCCACAAGTAGAGAGATACACAACAATATTTTGCCAAGTACATCTGCTGCTTTTTGGAAAGTTTCAGGTTTTAGTTTTTCCCCCGGACACTTCAACAATTACCCGTTGCGTTACAGGGAGAGAAAATATATTTAAAGAAAAACTACATTTATAGATTGTCTTATTACGGTGTAAAACAAAATGATACCTTCTAATACCATCAACTCTAGGGTGACAGTATACTACGCAGGTCATTTCGTATATCAACTTCAGACCCCATAAAGCATAAAAAGTACGAGCTCGATAATTAGCTTTTGGATAATTCCACACCGGCCTCAGTAGACCTATCGAATTGTTTATAAGAGTTGGTTTGTTTTCTTCAGATTTAATAAGCCCATGATGCAAATCGTCGAATTGATTTTGGATAATTAGGGTCTGTATATCTCGTGCATAATGATTTTGGATATCCCAAAAATTCTAAATTTTACTTTTTAAAAATTTATTTCGATATCTTGTGAAATAGGGGTGATTGGAAAAGCTGGGTGGATTTTTAAGATTGAGTATATCTATACTCAAAATGTGTTATTAGTTCCGACAAACTTCACTTTTTGTAATTTTGATATATCGAATAGAATGATTTCCCAAGGAAACTAAAAGCTATTTCGACTCTAGGGATCTTCATTATCCCAAATCAATTATTTAAGGGATTCTCAACTGCAATATAGAATAGAACTAAAGAATAAACACTAAGTAAGGTAGGTCGAAGCGCAATAATCTCAACTAAAAATACATGACTTTAAATTCAAAATATATTCCAATCTTGATCAATATTTATGGCATTTAGGGTTTTTGATAATATAAATATAAGAATATTTTGGTTTAGAATTGACTTGAAGTATTATTTCAATATGTAAACGTATTGGTAGCCTTGACTTATAAGCGTAGTTTGAAATAATAAATATATCATATTTATTTATAAAATTATTTTTTCAATATTTGTATTTGTTTTGGCTATAGTAAAAAAATTATATTTTTCTGTAACATTACTGCGTTTCTATGAAAATCGACAACCTCTGTGGAATGCAATCCATGGTGGAGGGTATATAAAGTAAGGCCCGGCCGAACTTAACGCCGTTTTTACTTGTTTTTAAATGTTGTTTTTTTTTCAAAAACTATTTTTTGCGATAATTTCATTTGGGCTGTATTTCATTATGAAATAATCCCCAAATTAAAAATGAAATAACTCCCAACAAAAATATCTCCAATTTATTTTTTTGTTTCCAATTTTATATATAATTTCCATAAATGTGTCTTATAGTCGTAGATCGGTTGGGATTGCAACTGGGCGAAATCGGTCCAAAGGATTTTTTTTTCCCTCAAAAAGGACTGCAATTACCCCGAATAACCCCCTTTTCTAAATTCGTACTTTTAACGGGTAAAATGGAAATAGGGGGATAAAAGTGGTTTTGCCAACCGAATGGTCGCAGCTAAAATCATAAAAATAAATATATATATACCAATATATATATATATATATATATATATATATATATATATATATATATATATATATATATATATATATATATATATATTTCCATCCCATTTTAATTCGAAAAGTACAAATTTCGAAAATCAATCATTCAATCAAATTCTAGCCATTTGCTCGCAACCAGTTCAATCACTTTTCCCAAAAGTAAAAATAATGTAAAGGGTGCGCCATTTGAACTACCAATTACTTTTACATTGAAAGGTAAAAAAACATTCATTCTTATTTTTTGATTTTCAGGTTTATGTTTGACATTTACAAAATGGAACGCGTCCGATGCTTTTTCGCTTCACACAATGGGTTGAAGATTGTTCGGCAGGAGATGAAGAATTTTACCGAGAAATTGTGTTTTCAGATGAAGCTTATTTGCATCTCGGTGGCAATGTCAATAAGCAAAATTGTCGCATATGGGTTCAGAGAACCCACACGTGACAATTGTGAAGAAAATACATCCGCAACGATTGGTGTGGATTTTGGGCTGGCGGCATCATTGGCCCATTTTTCATCGATAATGAGCAAGGAACCGTGTCATGCTGAAGAGACATGGCCACATGTCAAACAGCCAACGCAACCATCAATATTTTACGCATTGAAATTGTAATGTCAATTGGGCGCTTCGGAACTGTGTTTTGAGCTCTTTGGATTATTTTCTGTCGGGATCCATTAACCCTCTCTTGCCCAATGTTACCTATAGGCAACATCACGAGTTAGTCTTATAAAATTTGTAAAATTACATATTTTGCGGAATTAATAATTATTATTTTTGTGTAGGTATGTAACAAAGATTCTTCAAAAGAGACCCAACTAATTCGGTAACTTGGGTCTGCGTAGGAAGACAAAAAACAAAAGTGAAGTCTTAAATTTCAATTATTTGAGTTTCTTGTAATTAAAATTGTTTAGAATTCCTTCTTATTTTTATAGGATTTCTTCGGAAAACTGTGTTTGCCATACGAAGTGATAAAGATTTTGAAAATGAAGAAACATTTCAAAATATTGTTTATACTTAACCGATTTTAAGAAACATCCTGTTACTCATGTCCTGTATGAAATAGAACACCCAAAATCTATAGAAATCATATTTAAACTCATACTTCCTCAAAAATCATAGTAAATTTTACATATTTATTAAAAAGGAAATTCGGGCCTGAGAGGGTTAAGGATAAATGTTAGGCAAACCACCCAGAGGCAATTGTAGCGTTGAAATATAACATCGAAGTTATCACTGAAGTGATTCGAACCGGAACAATCGAAAATGTACTAAAAAATTGGGTTGATCGGATAAGGTACTGCCGAGCCAGTCGTGGTAGTCACATGAATGATATTGTGTTGCATTGTTAAATGACAAAGTTCAACCGTTCAAATAAAACCAGAAATTTGAAAAAAATAATATGAAAGAATATAAGAATAAAAAAAAATACTGCTCTTTTATAGCCGAATCTGATTTAAAATGTTACATGGACCACCATATACGAATAAAAAAACAAGTCAGGAAAGGCTAAAGTCGGGTTATTCCAAAGTATGGACATATGGGCATCTCCCAAACAAGTAAGGAAAGGCTAAAGACGGACGGAGCCACTATATGATACACCCCACTTTCTACCTCATTACAATTCAATACAGTAAATAAGGAATCGGGAAGGATTTTTGAATCATGTAAATGTATGTGTTTGACAAAAAATGTTAAATCGGAAAGGACATTTGTATGTGGGTAATTTGGTACCTGGAATGATGTGACCCGCTTTCACCATGTATGTTTATTGGTGAAATATAATATGCAAAGTTTGGCCAAAATCGGTTAAACACTCGGGAGCGACATTTGTATTGGGGCTATATCTAAATCTGAACCGATCTTACCCACTTTCACCATAGGTGTTTCTAGTTCGATTATAAAATGTTGTAATATGTGGATTTTAGAGCGGAAAAAGTCAAATCGGGAGCGACATTTGTATGGGGACTATATATAAATCTGAAGCGATTTCCTCCAAATTCAATACCGATCGTCCTTGGCCAAAAAAAGTAACTGCTGCCAAATTTCATGATAATCGGACCAAAATTGCGACCTGTAGAGTGCGAACAAGCTTAGATGGACAGCAGACGGACGGACAGAAAGACATCGTTAAATCGATTCAGCTGGTGACTCTAAGCCGATCCGTAAACTTTAAGGTGGGTCTAGCTCGATTATTTCTTGGTGTTACAAACATTTAGCGGTAAACTAACTTATAATACCCTAGTCCACGAAGTGGTGTAGGGTATAAAAAGAAAAAATACTGCTCTTTTATAGCTGATTCTGATTTAAAATGTTACATGGACCACCATATACGAATTTGAAAAAAAAAAATATTTTGCAAATCTACGCAGTCAGGTGAATATATACACCGATTTCCACGATTCTAGCTGCGGCCATTTAGTTGGTACCATATTTTCCCCTTTTTCCCATTTTACCCCTTAAAGATACGACTTTCGAAAATCTCTGTATTCTACGAGTCTACGCAATTAGAATTTCATCATTCTGTAGCCGTTTAGTTGGTGCGATTTTTACCCTCTATTCTCAATTTGCAAAACCTTTTATGTATGATGTCTACGCAATCGCAGGAATGTATACACCGTATTTCATGATTCTAGCTGCGACCATTTGGTTGGCACAATTTTTATCCCCTTTTTCCATTTTATACCCTTAAAGCAACGACTTGCGAAAATCTCTTTATTTTACGTATCTACATAATTCGAGGGATGTACATACCGAATTTCTTTATTCTATATTTAACAGTTTGGTTGGTACCACTTGTATCACCCTATTTCCATTTTATCCGTTAAAAGTACGAATTTGGAAAAAATATTTTTATATTATGTATCTATTAAATTATTCTAGCTGTTGCCGTTTGTTATGTACAATTTTTATCCCTTTTCGCCCCATTTCATCTCCTACGATAAGAATAATTTTATGGTTCACGGATTTGTTATAAGGGTAATGCGCATACCTAAAATCAAGTAAATTTAAGCAGACATTTTGAAAAAACGTGCTTAAATAATCTAAATGTTCGGGGTTATTAGATGTAATTGCAGTACTTGTGAGGGAAAAAGTTTTCCCTTTGGGCCGATTTCGTTTAAATCCCAACCGGTCTACGACTATAAGACACATTTATGGAAAATTTGGACGGAATAACAAACGTAGTATTTCCCCATCCAACCATGGTGGTGGAGGGTATAATTAATTATTATTAATATTATTAATTATAATTTCTTTTTTTGGGATTTATTTCAGTTTTAATTTGGGGATTATTTCATAATAAAATAACGCCCAAATGAAATTATCCCCAAAATATTTTTTTGAGGATAGCTTCATCTTATTTTTGGTTTTGGGCGTTACTTTAACTTTTAAAAAAATATATGAACGTTCACCAACGTTCACGTCCAAGGAGTAAGATTTTTATACCCTACACCACTTCGTGGTCTAGGGTATTATAAGTTAGTTTCACGCCAAATGTTTGTAACACCAAGAAATAATCGAGCTAGACCCACCTTTAAGTATACCGATCGGCTTAGAATCACCAGCTGAGTCGATTTAGCGATGTCTGTCTGTCCGTCCGTCCGTCCGTCCGTCCGTCCGTCCGTCTGCTGTCCATCTAAGCTTGTTCGCACTCTACAGGTCGCAATTGTAGTCCAATTGGCATGAAACTTGACAGAAGATATTTTTTCTGGCCAAGGACCATCGGTATTGAATTTGGAGGAAATCGGTTCAGATTTAGATATAGCCCCCATACAAATGTCGGTCCCGATTTGACATTTTCCGCCCTAGAAACCACATATTGTACCCGATTTTCTTTAAATTTGGTACAACATCTTATAATCCAAATTGAAACACCTATGCCGAAATTGGGTAAGATCGGTTCAGATTTAGATATAGCCCCCATACAAATGTCGCTCCCTATTTCACTTTTTCCGCTTTAGAACCCCATATTGTACCCGATTTTCTTTAAAATTGGCACAACGTCTTATAATGCAACTAGAAACATGTATGCAAAAATTGGGTAAGATCGGTTCAGATTTAGATATAGCCCACATACAAATGTCGCTCCCGATTTGACATTTTCTGCTCTAGAAACGACATATTGTACCCGATTTTCTTTAAATTTGGCAGAACATCTTATAATGCAACTAGAAACATGTATGCAAAAATTGGGTAAGATCGGTTCAGATTTAGATATAGCCCCCATACAAATATCGCTCCCGATTTGACATTTGCCATTCTAGAAACGACATATTGTACACGGTTTTCTTTAAATTTTGCAGCACATCTTATAATCCAACTTGAAACACGTATGCAAAAATTGGGTAAGATCGGTTCAGATTTAGATATAGCACCCATACAAATGTAGCTCCCGATTTGACATATTCCGCTCTAGAATCGACATATTGTACCCGAGTTTCTTTAAATTTAGCAGAACATCTTATAATTGAACTAGAAACACGTATGCAAAAATTGGGTAAGATCGGTTCAGATTTAGGTGTAGACCCCAAACAAATGTCGCTCCCGATTTGACATTTTCCGCTCTAGAAAAGACATATTGTACCCGATTTTCTTTACATTTTGCAGAACATCTTATAATGTAACTAGAAACACGTATGCAAAAATTGGGTATGATCGGTTCAGATTTAGATATAGTCCCCATACAAATGACGCTCGTGAATTCACTTTTTCCGCTTTAGAAACCACATATTGTACCCGATTTTCTTTAAAATTGGCACAACAGTTTATAATCGAACTAGAAACACCTATGCTGAAAGTGGGTATGATCAGTTCAAATTTAGATATAGCCCCCATACAATTGTCGCTCCCGATTTGACTTTTTCCGCTCTAAAATCCACATATTGTACTCATTTTTTTAAATTGGCACAACATCTTATAATCCAACTAAAAAACCGATGGCGAAAGTGGGTAACATCGGTTCAGATTTAGATATAGTCCTCATACAAATGTTGCTCCCGAATGTTTAACCGATTTTGGCCAAATTTTACATATTATATTTCAGCAATAAACAGACATGGTGAAAGCGCGTCACATCGTTCCTGGTTTCAATATACCCCCATACAAATGTCCTTTCCGATTTAACATTTTTTGTCAAACACATACATTTACAGGATGCAAAAATCCTTCCCGATTTCAAATTTTTACCGAATTGAATTGCAATGAGAATTGTTTGGGTGATGCCCATATGTCCATACTTTGGTATGACTTTGGTATACTACTGTATAATTTGTATTTGTCTGTCGGACAATTGGATCAATTACCATATTATTATTTTATATATTATTATATATATATATTATTATATATATATATTATTATATATATATATATATATATATATATATATATATATATATATATATATATATATATATATATTATATTCGTTAAATTTGACTAAAGATGAAATATATATAAATAAAGAGTGATTTTTTTGAGGTTAGGATTTTCATGCATTAGTATTTGACAGATCAGAAAGATGCTCAGTATGCTTTGACATTTCATCATGAATCGTCTTACAAACGAACAACGCTTGCAAATTATTGAATTTTATTATCAAAATGCGCGCTCTGTTAAGAAAGTTCATTGCGCGCTTCCATTTTATGGTCAGTTTAATCGACCCACTGAAGCGGCTATTCGGGCTATTGTGACTAAATTTCGCACCAAATTTACATTGTTGGACATTAAACCACCAACACGCTTACGTAGAGTGCGAACTGAAGAAAATATCGCAGCTGTATCGGCCAGTGTTAATGATGACCACCAATTTTCGATTCGTCGCCGTTCGCACCAATTGGGTCTCTGTTACTCAAAAACGTGGAAATGCCAAAATTGGACTAAGCGGATGGACCACCTAAGACGCAGCCGCGGTCAACATTTAAATGAAATTATCTTCAAAAAGTAAATGTCATGGACCAATCTAACGTTTCAAATAAAGAACCGATGAGATTTCGCAAATTTTATGCGTTTTTTTTTTTAAAAAAGTTATCAAGCTCTTAAAAAATCACCCTTTATAAATTATATTCATATAATTTATATAATTTATATGAACTACATAAAATGAAATGAAATACCTGGGTTTAGTAATCAAAGCGAGGTATATACGCAGGGAGTGGTGTAGGGTATTATATAGTCGGCCCCGCCCGACTTTAGCCTTTCCTTACTTGTTTTTTTTTTGTTGTTTTTTTTAGGGATTTCTTTTTTGAGTGTTATTTCATTTGATTTTGGACTTATTTCATTGCTAATTTTTACATTTCATAGATGTGGGGTTGTTTCGCGGTATTCCATTTATTCCCGGACACTTCAACAATTACCCTTTCTATATAATTTTTCTGGTTTAAGTAAGTGGAACAAAACAGTCTTACAAAAGAACCTTTCAAATTTTAGTCCTTTATTATCATTCAAGGCATATCGCGGAATTTTTTAAAAAAATATATTACATGGGTCTTGCTGTTCTACTATGGATATCCAAATTTAATCTTTAGATTAATTTTAGAACTTTTATATATATACTGACGACCTTTTTTATATATATTCGGGAAATTTCTACCGTTTGCCTTGGATGATAATGGAGGATATACTGACGACCTTTTTTATATATATTCGGGAAATTTCTACCGTTTGCCTTGGATGATAATGGAGGATTAAAATTTGAAAGGGCATTTTTTAGTCCCACTTCACCTCAGAGATTATTATTATATTATTTAGATTGTCCAATGTCTCCTCTTTTATTTGGTACCACTATCGCGTTTCTAGGACAAACAGAAAAATTTCAATGAACTGTGGAATAATTCTATCTTTCAAAAATGTCAAGTAATATGACGCCTCAATTGTACTTGCTTTTTCTGCGTGTAGGTACCCATTAAATCTGTTCCGGTCGACATCTGTACGCTTATATACGCGATGTGTGTATATACATTTATTAATATTTATACAGACACATGCATATGTGTGCTTGTGTATTCCTTGCATGTGTTGTTTGGGGTACAAAATATTTTTCTTTGGTTAACACGAATATAAACTGAGTGTGATACTCGCATCCATCTGTATGTGAGTATAACCGTGTGTGTGTGTGTCAGTGTGAGATTGTGTTCGAATTTCCAAACAAAACAAGTCCTTCTGTTTCGATTTGTTCTGTACGCCGTGCACTGTGGTACATGTAGCGGCCTGCTGGACACTCAGTATAGTTTCAGTCAGTCAGTAAGTCATAAGACACTTGTTTTGGAGTGGAGGATATCTAAAATTAAAATTATATAGGGTGGTTAAATTGTAAGAGCCGATGTCGCATATGAACCACACCTAAACGTCAAGTTTTTTTCTGCATTTCATTTGACATTTCTCAATTTCAGACTAACTCAATTTGAACACATTCGAGTAACGTGTTATGAAAATGGGCGTTCAAATCAAAATGCATATCGTGCATTTTGCAAGAAAATCATCTTCAGTGATGAGTAGACAGCGGAAGTTTATGCAAAACTCAATTATAGTCCGATTGAGCTCAAATTTGGTATTTAGGCCAATTTTAATACCAGAAATCGAATTCCGACTGCATAGTATAAAAATGATTATTTTTTGTAACAATTAACACTCCCAGCAATACACACTTTAAAAATTTCTCAGAGCTCATTGAAAAGTATATAGACCCAAGATTTAGTCTACCCCTTGTAAAAATTAAAAATTGAGGTATGTGTCAGTATTAACGCCCAAAAACAATCTTAATATTACCCTTCAGATCGCGCTAAGGAGATATCGCTCATTTCGAGCAAGAACGTAACATCTTTTATTTCATAATAAAAACATCTTTTATTTCATATCATATAAAATATATAGCGATTTATAAGTTTAAAAATTTTGCATATATTTAACATATGCTCGATTTATGCAAATATGTATTTTGCATAAAATATGCAAAATATTAAAAAAATATGTTTAATATAATTCGGATAATTATTTTATGAGAAGCATTTGTGTTTCATTACCATTTCGATACAACCATTCAATCAAAATATGCAATTGCATATATTCCGCTGTCTAGTGATGAGCCACATTTTCACCTCAGGAGATTCATCAATAAGCAGAATTGCCGCATTTGGGAGAATGATAATCCAAGAGTGATTGTCGAAAAACCAATGCACCCACAAAGAGTGACTGTTTGGTGCAGTTTATGGGCTGGTGGCATCATCTGACCGGCATCATTTTGGAAAAAAGGTCAGGCAGTTACTGTGGATGGTCTTCGCTATCGTGAGATAATAACGTACTTTTTATGGCCCGAATTGGAAGAATGTGAACGATATGTGGCTTCAACAGGTCGGTGCCACTTGCCACACACCTAACGAAACAATGGCTCTTTTGCGAAACAAATTCAAGGGCCATGGTGGCGATGTCAGTTGGCCGCCAAGATCATGTGATGACACGGTTGGACTTCTTTTTTTGGGGTTATTTTAGCGTCAGCAAAATATGGACGATCGGATGGACGTGTGCCGCCGTGGTCGCGGCGGCCATTTGGCCGATATTTTATTTCATTCATAATTAAACCATACCAATATTATCATAATAAAAAGAAATGACAATAATTTCATAAATAATTTGTGTTTTATTCAAAATCAACATCGGCCCTTAGGATTTAACCACCCTTGTCACCATGTTTTTACTACCGAATATAAGCAGAATGTTTGTTAAAATTGCAAAATGTGTGATGTATTTGCAAACAATTATACTATTAAAACAAAAGTTTTGCCGAAGGTCATTTTTCTGTAGTGTTTTGCTTTCTAAACTAGAAATATTAAAACGATTTTTATGGATATTTTTTTAATTATTAAAATTCCTATTATGGAAATATATGTTCGATTAATGTTACTTATAATGTCTACAAATATTTCGAATTTCACTTTCATATAGAAACAGTGGTTAAAACAAATAAGAAGGCGTTAAGTTCGGCCGGGCCGAATCTTATATACCCTCCACCACGGAGTGCATTTCACAGTATTACCAGCAGATTAAATAATGTCGACTTTACATAGAAGCACAGTACCATATTACGAAAATGTTTATATTTTTATGTGCATTACTATATTTGTTTACTATTTCAAACTATAATGTATACGTATGCGCACTGTTTAAAATTATATATAACTAAACTACTACTATATATAAAAAATGCTGTAATTGTGGAAGTGAACATGCCTAAATATTAGACGATTGTCAGCCGCCATTAGAAAGAAGCATTTTCAGATACATACAAAGTAATAAGAAAAGTATAAATTTTAAATAAATAAATATCCCCATTCCCATTGGTACAATATTGTATCCCTTTTTGTCCCATTTCGCAAGCTAAACCTTTTATTTTCTTTGTGGTGCTTCCAAGCTACAAGAGGAATGTCCGCAACAAATTTTAACTGTATGAAAATCAGAAATTTAATTAATAAGCCAAGGCTACCAATATTTGTATACTATGTATATATGTAATGGAAATAAAACTTCAATTAATAAAGTATATATAATCATAAATACCCTAAATATTGGGGGATAGAGAGTGTAGTTTTATCTACTATAAATTTTGAAAATACCTAATCTCTCACGTACGCAGTATAAGACAACTTCATGATTCAATCATTTTTTTGACGTAAAAGCAACAAAATAAAGTACGAATTTGTAAAAAAATATTTTACGTGGCTATGCAGTCAGAGGAATGTATACACCGAATTCCATGATTCTATCAGCGGCCATTTTGTTGGTACCATTTTTATCTCCTTTTTCCAATTTTGCCCCCTCAAGAATACGACTGTCTAAACTCTGTTTATTTTACGCATCTACATAATTAGAGGGATGTACACACCGAATTTCAACATTATAGCTGTATTCGTTTAGTTGATACTATATTTATCCCCTGTAGCCGTTGTATCCCTTGCAAGTAGGGTTTGGGGTTTCCCGGACTTTTTTCATTCCCGGGAAAACGGGAATGAAAAATTTCATTCCCGGGAATCCCGGGAATTCCCGGGAAAAAGTAATTTATTTATAGGTATGTCTAATATGGTTTAAAATATCAATATTTAATAACTGGTGTATTTTTTTCAATACTGTCATATTACAAATTAAAAACGAATGTTATTGTCAAAATATTTTACAAATTATTTTTCATTTTACAAATATTTTACTCTACACCTTTTCAATGTTATATTCGGAACATACAAATTTATGTTGAGAAATGTAAATTCATATTAGGAACATATAAATTCATATTGTGTAATGTAAATTTATAATAGGAACATGCTAATTCATAATGAGAAATATAAATTCATAATGAGAATTGTTAATTTATATTGAGAATAATTAATTCATAATAGGAGCATACCATTTAATAATGAAATATACAAGTTTGTAATCAGAAAATCCAATTTTATAATCAAAAAATACGTTTTCATATTCAGAAAATATGAATTCATAATGATTTTTTTTTTTTTTTCTATCATCTTTATTTACAATCTATCCATTGAAGGATAATAAGCAAATGGATTAAATTTAACATAATAACAGAGTTGCTGATCTCCATCGAGAGCAACTTTACAAGACTATAAACAGTTAATAATATTTACATATAAATGATTATAAAATGAAATTATATGATAATGTTACTTAATTATTATCTCCTATAGGGTAGATCTAGCACATGATGTCGCTTCAGTCTTCGTATTTCGTGTGTATCATCCAGTAGAGATATAGCCAGAGGGTTGACGTGATTGTTTAATCTTTCTAAATAATTGGCGCTGTATCGATTTATTTCATCCTTCACTTTTGGTATATTAAGGTCGTCATGAATTGTTTTATTGGATACAAACCATGGAGCATCAAGAATCATTCTAAGTGTCTTCGATTGATATCTTTGTAGTATTTCTATATTTGAGTTACAAGCTGTACCCCACAATTGTATGCCATACGTCCACACGGGTTTTAATATAGTTTTGTAAATCAATAATTTATTTTGAAGATTTAATTGTGATTTACGACCCAGCAGCCAATACAATTTGTTGGTTTTTAATTTTAGGTGCTCCTTTTTTGCAATGATATGTTGTTTCCATGTCAATCGTCTGTCAATGTGTAAGCCCAAATACTTCACTGTCTGGTTTCGTGGTATAACTTCATTGTTTAAAATAAGACTTGGACATTCTTTTCGTCCAAGGGAAAAAGTAACATGGACAGACTTTTCAGTATTAACTTTCATATTCCATTTAGTGAGCCATGCTTCTATTTTATTTAGTTGACTTTGAACATAATTGGAAGCAGTTATTGGACAAAGATTTGAGGCTAATACCGCAGTGTCATCAGCATAAGTTGCTACGACTACATTTTCTGTAACAGGCATGTCTGAGGTGAAAATGGTATATAGTACCGGACCAAGTACACTACCTTGTGGCACTCCAGCTTCAATATCGTAAATTTGTGAAGATTGCTGGTTCACTTTAACATAAAATTTTCTATCGCTTAAAAAGGACCTTAATAGAAAATAAAAAGGCATAGGAAGTAATTTCTTAAGTTTATAGTGTAAGCCAGTATGCCAAACTTTATCAAATGCTTTTTGAATATCCAAAAATACACCAGAACAATACATTTTCTTTTCCAATGTATCTCTAATGTACGAAGTGACTCGATGACATTGTTCAGGTGTGCCGTGCTTATGCCTGAAACCAAATTGATGCTCAGGTATGATATTGTTTCTCTCTAAAACTGGTAACAATCTTCTCAGGAATAGCCTTTCAAATATTTTGGAGAATGAAACCAGCAGACTTATTGGCCGGTACGATGTGATCACGTTTTCTGGTTTATTGGGTTTTTGTATCATGATAATCTCAGCACACTTCCATTGAGATGGGTAATAATTTAGCCGCAGTATAGTGTTGTAAATTAATGTTAAAAACTTGACGGCTTTGGCTGGTAAGTTTTTAATAACCTTCCCATCTACACAATCAAATCCAGGAGTTTTTTTCTTATTGAGATATTTAATTTCTTCCTCTACTTCCTTTGGTGAAATGTGGTTAATAGGCAAATCCATTTGACATGGGCTTTCTAAGAAGGTGTAAACATCGCTGCTGTGTGAAACGCTACAAATTGCGTGTGGTTTGAAGGTTTGCTGTAAATATGATGCAAATGTTTCTGCTTTACTTTTATCTGTCCTACACCATGATCCGTTTTCATTTTTTATAGGTACATTTCTCTTGGTAGGTCGTTTTAAGTACTTTGTTGCTTGCCACAAACAATGCTCGCCAGGTTTAGCACCGTTGAGATTTCGGAGAAAATTTCCTACTTGTTCATTTTGTAGTTCAAACAGGCGGGCTTTTAGGTCTTTTACAGCTCTGTTGAATGCTCGTTTGTCATTGGAATTTCTACTTATCTGCCACCTTTTCCTCAGTCTTCTTTTATTTTGTATCATCTCATTGATTTCGGATGTAATTACAAAGTTGATTTTATTACTTCTACAGATGTTATTCGTAATTGGAGTAGATCGATGGCCAGCTTCATGAATAAGGTTGTTGAAAGATTCTACAATATTGTCTAGCTCAAAACCAGATGTTATTGAGGTATTCAGGTCAATATTTCTCTCTATCCACAAACGAAACGATTTTAGGTCTGTCTTAGAAGTAATTATTTTATATTTTTGATTCGCTGCGGTTAGAAAGGTATTGAAGTTGATTAAAATTGGGGTATGATCAGAACTAAGTTCATCACTATCTGTAATGTCCAAAAATTGAGTTGGAATTCCGCAATACACTGCAAAATCCAGTAAATCAGGAATGTTCCTTGGATTGGTTGGCCAATATGTTGGCTTTCCAGTTGATAAAACTGAGTAATTTCTGTTGGTTATGCATTCGTAGAGTTGCTTTCCTTTTGGATTAGATGTTCTGGAACCCCACCACGGATGTTTGGCATTGAAATCGCCTCCAACGATGAATTTTGGTCCTAATCGGCCAAAGAAGTTTTCATAATCAACACATTTAACCGAGAATCGTGGTGGAAAATAAACAGCACTAAATACTACATCAGTTGAGTCACATTTAACTTTTATGCAGCTAGCTTGAAGAAAACTTTCTTGGACATAATCTAGCGTCTCATACTTTATCCCAGATTTTACTAATATAGCCGAACCTGCACGTGCTGTATCATTTGGGTGATTGGCATGTATTAAATCGTAGCCTCTTATCTTGAAAAAGGTTTTACTTGTGAAATGTGTCTCAGACACTAAAAGTATATCGATAAAATTCGACTTGAGAAAAACTTCAACTTCGTGTGTATGGTTGGAAAGCCCATTGGCATTCCATATTGCAATTCTTATATTTAATTGCATAATTTTCCAATTAAGATTGTCATCATATTTAATAAGCTATTAGTGAGTTCAATTTGTTTGTTAAGTAAAACTTCAATTTTTCCAAGCCCATTCATATTTTGTTGAGATCGCAATACTTCTGCATACGAAGAATTATGGTTATTACCAGTATGATTTTGGTCTGTAGATATGTTCTCATTATTAATGTAATAAGCGTCATTTCTGCTTCTATTCGGAACATTGTGGTTTTGAAGTTTTTTACTCAAAATTGTTTTGTAAACTCTACAACCCTTATAATTTGCTGGATGATTTTGTAAACAATTAACACAACGGGGTGGTTCTGCTTCTTCTTTTGGACAATCAATTGTTAAGTGGCCTAAGCCACATTTAACACATCTCGCTGGTTTTTTACAATATGATCTTGTATGTCCAAATTCTTGGCAACGGTGACATTGAATAAGATCATTGCTCTTTCTGGGCGGCTCAACACTTATGATTGCATTGTTTAAATGCCACATATCGTATATTTTTTTATTTTCAGGGGCAGGTTCTAGATCAACATAGAACATCGAAAGTGGCTGTTTGGTGAATCTATGCCTTATATTAAGTATATTTCTAACTTTATGACCAGACTTTTCGATAGCAGTTTTGATTTCCTCAATGGGTGTTGAAAAATGAAGCTTTTTTATAACAACCCTATACGCTCTCTCCTGTTTCATTTGGTAGGTATGAAAAGATAGGCTTTTGCTGTTTAGATATGTGACCAATGTCCTATATGTATCGACATTATTAGCCATTATTCTGACTTGACCGTCTCTCATTGCCTTATAATTAAAATCGTCCAGCGAAACAATTTTAGAAAAACTGTTTATCATTGATTTGATGTTATTTACCATTGGTATGAATATTGGTGGAGGTTTTGGTTCGTTATTTTGAATTGGTTCATCTTCATCATTATCAATTGCATCGTCTTCAGTCTGCAAAGCTGAAAACCGGTTCTTATTGTTGTTGTAGGAATTCAATGCTTGCTTGGAAGTGCATGGTTTGTCGGCGTTTGTTGATGCACTGGGTGCAATGCTGCTTGTTGTTTTGTTATTGTACTCACTTGCATGTTTTGATGCACTTTGTTTGTTTTTAAATTGTGCAGCTTCGTTGTTGCTAATATTTTGCTTTTTATGTGGAAATATTTTTGGGGATTGAGTTTGGTGACGTTTTTTTGGTTTTGGTGAAGTAACTACTTGCCAGTTTATATCACTTTCTTCACCAGTATCAGTATCATCATCCATTATAAATGAATGAATTTACTAATAAATTACAGTAAAGTTTTTGTGTTCTTTTTAATATTGTTTTTAAAGAAATGTTCGTTTAACACACCGGACGTAAACTTTGTACATGCGTACGCAATCACAGTCAATCACAAACTGAATTCATAATGAGAAAATATAAAATCATATTGAGAAAATGTAAATTTATAATGAGAACATTGATAAAATATGTGTTTCAATGAAAATATCCATAGAAGAACGTACATACATAGCTTCGATTATAAATTTTACTGTTTCTGATTATGAATTTAAATTTTATGAATATATATGAATAAGAATTTATTTTTTTATTTTTATTTATTTATTATGAATCACAATACAAAGTAAATTTATATTCTAATTTTGGGTCCAGGGATTGAGCCGGGGTGACTAAGACCATTGTAGCTAGTTATTGCAGCGACAGACCAGAGGGTGGGAATCGAACCCACAACCCCTACGCTGATAGCCGATCACGCTACCAACTCGACTACCGGGGCGCTCCTAAGAATTTATATTTTCTCATTATCAATTTGGATTTTCTCATTTTTTATTTATATATCTCATTATCAATTTGTATGTTCTTATTATGATTTTATATTTCTCAATATGAATTTACATTTCACATTACGAAGTTACAGTGCTGATTGTGAATTATCATGCTCCTATTATGAATTTACATTTCTCATCATGAACTTACATATAGTGATTATAAAATACATTTTCTCATTATAAACTTGAAAAGATGTAGACTAATCGTCAGAATTGGTCATTTATATCGCAGGTAGAAGTGACTGCCACCTACACTAGATTCAAAATTGAAAACGATTAAGGAAACAAATAACTTATATGACAGAGAATGTTATGACACATTTAATTTAGAATATTCATTCGTCTGGAGACAAAAATATTTTATAGAAACAGGGGGAATATTATAAACTGTAGAAACTATAGAAACATAAAAAATTAATATTAATTTAATAAATTCATAAAAATAAAAATATTGAAATAGTGCAAATGGCCATTGAAATACTCTTGAAAATTTCCAGGCGAACAAGTTTTATTGTATTCCTAATTATTGACCTTTTCTTTCTGGCTACATATGTAAAGTAAATTGTTCTTGAAGAATATGTTCACCTCGATTCTTCTAGAAAAACAAGAAAGTTTACATTATGTAAGTCATAGTATTGTCGGCATGATATTTTTATTTCACAATGAAGATTCTGCAAATAGCCTCACAAAAAGGTTTTATTCCCCTAGCTGGGTTTCGCATAAAATTGCTATTTAGCGAATTTAAAAAGTTTTGTTTGTAGTAATATAATATAAACAAATACTTAACAATGTCAATGTTGTCAATGTCAGTAATGTAAATACATATATGAATTTGAAATACATCTAAAAATTCCAATTTATATAGTAACATTAAATTATTGATCAACATAATAAATAAAATATTTTTTTAATATTTCCCGTATTCCCGGGAAATTGAAAATTTTTTCCCGGGAATTCCCGTCCAAAATTTTCCGGGAATTCCCGGGAAAAACGATTCGGGAATTCCCGGACCCCAAACCCTACTTGCAAGTACGAATTTGGAGAAAACGTTTTATTTCTCGTGTCTACGCAGTCAGAGGAATGTATACTCCGAATTTTATGATTTGAGCTGCGGTCATTTGGTAGGTACTATTTTTATACCCTTTTTCCATTTGAACCCCAACAAGTAAGAAGGCGTTAAGTTCGGCCGGGCCGAATCTTATATACCCTCCACCACGGAGTGCATTCCATAGTATTATCAGCAGATTAAAGGAAGTCGACTTTACATAGAAGCACAGTACCATATTACGAAAATTATGATATTTGTATGCACGTTACTATATTTGATTACTATTTCAAACTATAATGTATACTTATGCGCACTGTTTAAAATCGACTACTATATATAAATAAAATGCTGAAATTGTGAAAGTGAACATGCCTAAATATTATGCGATTGTCAGTCGCCATTAGAAAGAAGTATTTCCAGATACAGACAAAGTGATAAGAAAAGTATAAATTTTAAAGATATCCCCATTCGCCCCATTCTCCGCCCAAATGTACAAATTTCGAAAAAAAACATTTTTCGAGTCTTCATATTCAGAATGTATACACCGAATTTCATGATTTCAACTTCAGCGGTTTGGTAGGTCCCATTTTTATTCCTCTTTTTAATTATATTCCTTAAAAGTACGAATTTCGAAAAATCCCTCTATTTTACGTGTCTATGCAATTAGAGGGATGTACACACCGAATTTCATGATTCTAGCTGTTGTCGTATCATGGGCACCATATTTTATCCCTTTTTGTCCCATTTCGACCGCTAAAACTTTTATTTTCTTTGTAGTGCTTCCAAGCTACAAGAGGAATGTTCGCAACAAATTTTAACTGTATGAAAATCAGAAATTTAATTAATAAGCCAAGGCTACCAATATTTGTATACTATATATAAAGGAAATAATACTTCAATTCATAAAGTAAATATAAGGGAGCAATCATAAATATCCTAAATATTGGGGGATAGAGAGTGTACTTTCAGCTACAGTCGTTTGGTTGGTTGTATTTCCATCCTATTTTAATTTCAAAAGTATAAATTTTGAAAATACCTTATCTCTCACGTACGCAGTACAATTTTATGATTCTACCATTTTTTGTCGTAAAAGCAACAAAATAAAGTACGAATTTGGAAAAAAATATTTTACGTGGCTATGCAGTCAGAGGAATGTATACACCGAATTCCACGATTCTATCAGCGGCCATTTTGTTGGTAGCATTTTTATCCCCTTTTTCCAATTTTGCCCCCTCAAGAGTACGACTATCTAAAATCTCTTTATTTTACGTATCTACACAATTAGATGGACGTATTTCATCATTCTAGCTGTATTCGTTCAGTTGGTACTATTATTATACCCTGTAGCCATTGTATCCATTGAAAGTACGAATTTGGAAAAAACGTTTTATTTTTCGTGTATACGCAGTCAGAGGAATGTATACTCCGAATTTCATGATTCTAGCTGCTGTCATTTGGTAGGTACTATTTTTATCCCCTTTTTCCATTTGAGCCCCAAAAAGTACGAATTTTGGTAAGTTCTTTTATTTTACGTGTCTACGCAATCAGAGGAATGTATATATCGAATTTCATTATTCTAGGTGCAGCCGTTAGGTTGGTACTATTTTTATCCCTCTATCCCCATTTAACCTCTTAAAAGTACGAATTTAGAAAAAATACTTTTATATTATATATCTACTCTATTAGATGAATGTACACGCCAAATTTCGTGTTTCTATCTGTTGTCGTTTGATAGGTGCCATTTTTATCTCTTTTTGTCCCATTTCGCCCCCTACAAATATATATACTTTATGGGGTGTCCGATGAATATTTCAAGGTGTTACAAACGGAATGACAAAGTGAATATACCTCCATCCTGAAGGTGGAGGGTATAAAAAGTACGAATTTTGGAAAGTTCTTTTATTTTGCGTGTCTACGAAATTAGAGTAATGTATACACCGAATTTCATTATTCTAGGTGCAGTTGTTAGGTTGGTACTATTTTTATCCCTCTATCCCATTTAACCCCTTAAAAGTACGAATTTAGTAAAATACTTTTATATTATGTATCTACTCTATTAGAGGAATGTACACGCCAAATTTTTGTCCCATTTCGCCCCCTACAAATAAAAAACACTCTATGGTGCCCCTTTTTGCTATAAAGGGAATACGCATTGCAAATATCAAGTAAATACAAGCTAATATGTTTAAAAAACAGGCTGAAATACTCTAAATATTTTTCAGTCCTTGTGAGGGAAAATTTTTCCCTCTCTGCCGATTTCGCCCACTTGCAATCCCAACCGATCTGCAACCATAAGACACATTTAGGAAAAATTTGAACCTCCTAGCTCATTTCGTTCGGCCGCTATCGTGCTTTCAACAGACGGACATGGCTATGTCGTCTTAGAATTTTACCACGACCCAGAATATATATACTATAGGGTCTCCGATGAATATTTCAAGGTGTTACAAACGGAATGACAAAGTGAATATACCCCCATCCTGGAGGTGGAGGGTATAACAATTCTCAAAAATTCCTCAAAAACGAAAATATTCCTTATAGAACATTCTTCATTTTTAAAAAATGAAAATAATAAATAAAAATAGAATATTATTTAACTGTTACACGTCTCAAATGAAAGCGACAATTTTAAAATCTGTTTTAATTATGAAATGTAATTTGGAAATCTGAAATCTTTTACAGAAAATAAAGTCGACAGAGAAATATCAGATGCAAATAAACGATATTTGTATAATATACACTGGAATACAAATATGCTTTATATTAATAATAATACTTTTTATTTTATATTTTTACAATAAAGAATACAATCCATGAATATAACGGAATCCACCGATTCAATGTTTTCAATGTTTGCAGCCAATGTAGGACTTTCCTTCAACCAAACATGAGTTTGAATAATGCTTGCCCATCCTCTGGTTGAGGGTATAAATATTTGCGAACTTGTATGTTCACAAACTATATTAATTACATAGTGCAACATGAAAAAAATATAACCATATAGGGACACCACAACGTGATAAAAGACCAAAAAAGACTTGTGTCTCCCAGTTTTGCCCAAAGTCATGCACTTTTTTGTGGGCCACCAAAGATTTGGGGCCTCGGAAAAATGTGATCATTTTCTCAGGCTCATATCATACAAACCGTTCGGAATTTTGATTTACTCTCTGAGACAAAGTAGTTGCTCTTGTTATGAAGAACAAAAATTGTTATCATATAAAATCAAAAACAACAAGCACAATTTACCTTCAAGTTCAAAATAGCAGAAAACTAACAAAATCGATTCTTTCCTCTGTTCAGGTCCATAGGTAGCAAACCTTTCAAAATTCAAGGAAACACTTTCTAGAACATATGAACTTCCTAGGAACGATTCTTAATACCGTTTAGGTAGGAAAAGTATATCTTGTAGGACTGTTTCTGTTAATGGTCTCTCCGACTACAGTGCGTATGAGTGACATTATCATTAATCAACAGCACGTATACGCTACCTACACACATTACAGCCTATACGATTTGTTCAACAACATTTGCGATTTTGACCTTGAAGATGAAGTTTTTTTGATTTTTGTTCTTTATGCCAAGAGCTACAACTTTGCCTCAGAGAGTCAAAACGGTTTGCAATATATGAGCCTGTGAAAATGATCACTTTTTGAAAAAATGACACCGAGGCCCCAAATCTTTGGGGAACCACAAAAAAAGTGCATGATTTTGGGCAAACTGTGAGTCATGGGTCTCTTTTTGGTTTTTTTATCACGTAGTGGTGTCCGTATATGATTACATTTCCATGGATAAAAACGGCTGCACGTAGAATAATTAAATTCGGTGTATCCATTCCTCTGATTGCATAGACACGTAAAATAAACGGATAAAACGGGGATACAAATAGTACCAACCAAATGACCGCAGCTAGAGTCATGAAATTCGGAGAATACATTTCTCTGACTAATTGCGTAGACAAGTAAAAAAATAGATTTTAGAAAGTCGTGCTCTTAAGGGGTAAAATAGGAAAAGGGGGATAAAAATGACCGCAGCTAGATTCATGGAATTTGGTGTATACATTCCTCTGACTGCATAGACACGTGGAGGGCATATAAAGTTCGGCCCGACCGAACTTAACACCTCTTTTACTTGTTTTTTTGTAAATTTTAGTTTTCCTATACAATTTTAATGCTATTGTAATATCGGTGGCAGTGTTTATTCAAAATAAAACCTCATACTTGTTCATACATTTTTGTGACTGTAATTCTGGTACCATTGCAAATAAGTAGTAGTTTCAATCGAATCGGACAAAATAGAAGAAAACTATCGTTGCTATAGTTTGCATTTGGTAGGTATTTCTCGCAACTTTAGCGATTGCGGCTGACCTTCATCAGAATCTGTCAACTGCTGCTAATTTTAATGACCTTCAACAACTACTCGATGGCATCAATTTCAAAGTATTAAAGTTTGGCTATTCTATACGCAGTTGTATCCAAAGTGGCAACTTAAGTTCGGTGAAATTATTTCATACTATTCATTCAAGAGCACACCACTGTCCATGCGAATGGCTGCATTGAAGGACATCGAGAGAATGCAATGACGCAAAAAACCCCAAATGAATCCCTTAAGTTTTGTTCTTGTTTTTTTTTTTTTGTCATCCATCACATGTGTAGTGAGCAAATATACACTTGGCTGTGATGCAATAAAACAGGCTCAGGCTCAAATAAAATAGAACCGAACAAAGAGCGGCAGTGGCAGCAACATCAACAACGATGCAAAAAGAACAAAGCAACAGCAGTAGCAGTAGGCAGCAACAACAACAATGATATATAACACCATGACGCTACTGACGAGTCTGTCTGTATGCCGTGTGTGTACACTGTACACTCCTCATGCCCAATATCAAGTACATGTGAGTGTGTGTGCGAATGAATGTGTGTACATTGGGATCTCCATGATTTTTGACAAAAATAAATTAGCCGATATAAGCCAAACGGCAAACAAATAAATAAAGCAACATTGAAAATGTTGTAACAACTGCACCGATAACAGCAATTATTTGTTATCAATTCATGACACAAATGCACACACACGCAGACGACCGCCAGGGCACCAGGCACGCACTCACAGCCACACACACATACCTAGCTGCAGTCACATACACAGATAAACAATCCTTGCAGCATTGCATGTTGTCGTATGCATTACAATGCATCAGGTTTTTGTTTTTTCCTCCTCCTCCTCTCTCTGTCTCGCTGTCACTCTCTATTGTTTTGTTAGTGCCGTGTGGGAGGAGGTTGCGGGTTGTATTTGCCTGTATGGTCACCGGAGAGGAATGCGAGCTACAACATATCCTTCCCGTACATGTCATATACGTCTGAAGTACACAGTGGCTCCAAATAATAATTAAATTACAGTGTGGGAAGTGATGTAAACAAGAATCTGTTATGAAAATTTCCCGACACCACCAAAATCTTGACATACGGGTAAAAACCCGGTTCTGCGTGTCTTTGCACACTTATAAGCCCATAATTTAGTCGATTATCAACCGTTTTTATACCCTACACCACTTCGTGGACTATGGTATTATAAGTTAGTATTCCGTCAAATGTTTGTAACACCAATAAATAATCGAGCTAGACCCACCTTTAAGTATACGGATCGGCTTAGAATTACCAGCTGAATCGATTTACCGATGTCTGTCTGTTCGTCTGTCCGTATGACCGTCTGCTGTCCATCTAAGCTTGTTCGCACTCTACAGGTCGCAATTGCTGTCCGATTATAATGAAATTTGGCATAAGTTACTTTTTTTGGCCAAGGACGATCGGCATTGAATTTGGAGGAAATCGGTTCAGATTTAGATATAGTCCCCATACAAATGTCGCTGCCGATTTCACTTTTTCCGCTTTAGAAACCACATATTGTTCCCGATTTTCTTTAAAATTGGCAGAACATTTTATAATTGAACTAGAAACTCCTATGCTGAAAGTGGTTAAGATCGGTTCAGATTTAGATATTACCCCAAGACAAATGTTACTCCCGAATCTTTAACCGATTTTAGCCAAACTTTACACCAATAAACATACATGGTGAAAGCGGGTCACATCGTTCCAGGTTTCAATATACCCCCATACAAATGTCTTTTCCGATTTAACATTTTTTGTCAAACACATACATTTACAGGATTCAAAAATCCTTCCCGATTTCACTTTTTACCGAATTGAATTGTAGTGAGATAGAAAGCCGACATACAGTCGGCTCCGCCCGTATTTAGCCTTTCCATACTTGTTGGGGAGATATAACATAACAGTAACATATGTTCATACTTTGGTATAACCCAAATGGGGCCCCATTCTGTTCTATTCCAGCTCCATAAACTACATCTTACATCGGATTTTCATCAAATTTTGCAGATCATTATATGTTTCATCTAGGAATACCTACCGTGAATGAGAAATAAAGGGTGATTTTTTAAGAGCTTGATAACTTTTTTTTTTAAAAACGCATAAAATTTGCAAAATCTCATCGGTTCTTTATTTGAAACGTTAGATTGGTCCATGACATTTACTTTTTGAAGATAATTTCATTTAAATGTTGACCGCGGCTGCGTCTTAGGTGGTCCATTCGGAAAGTCCAATTTTGGGCAACTTTTTCGAGCATTTCGGCCGGAATAGCCCGAATTTCTTCGGAAATGTTGTCTTCCAAAGCTGGAATAGTTGCTGGCTTATTTCTGTAGACTTTAGACTTGACGTAGCCCCACAAAAAATAGTCTAAAGGCGTCAAATCGCATGATCTTGGTGGCCAACTTACCGGTCCATTTCTTGAGATGAATTGTTCTCCGAAGTTTTCCCTCAAAATGGCCATAGAATCGCGAGCTGTGTGGCATGTAGCGCCATCTTGTTGAAACCACATGTCAACCAAGTTCAGTTCTTCCATTTTGGGCAAAAAAAAGTTGGATATCATCTCACGGTAGCGCTCACCATTCACAGTTACGTTACGATTCGCATCATCTTTGAAGAAGTACGGTCCAATGATGCCACCAGCCCATAAACCGCACCAAACTGTGACTTTTTCTGGATGCATTGGTAGCTCTTGCAATGCTTCTGGCTGATATTCACTCCAAAATCGACAATTCTGCCTATTTACGTACCCATTGAGCCAAAAATGAGCTTCGTCGCTGAACACAATTTCTTTCTTTCTGAACTTTCTTAACAGAGCACGCATTTTGATAATAAAATTCAATGATTTGCAAGCGTTGCTCGTTAGTAAGTCTATTCATGATGAAATGTCAAAGCATACTGAGCATCTTTCTCTTTGACACCATGTCTGAAATCCCACGTGATCTGTCAAATACTAATGCATGAAAATCCTAACCTCAAAAAAATCACTCTTTATATAGGCGCATGTTTTGGCACAGACATCAAGTGTTGTTATAGGCCCCCTTCAAATGTGCGTCCGATTCACCCTGTTACCGCTGTATAATCTGTATTTATCATTGGATCTTGATCAATTTATATTTATCATGCTTTCATGTTATATTTATTGGCTCACGTTCACGCACGCTCACGAAGGAAAAAAATTGAATCACGCACGTTCACGCACGAAGATTTTTTCGTTACTCACGTTCACGCACGCTCACGTGAGTAAAATAAATTTTTCTCACGATCACGCGTGATTCACGTAAATCACGCAAACATTTTCCACAAAGAAAATAATATATACATTCTAAATCGAAATGAGTAACGCCGCGCAAATCCGAAAATTTTATTATTTAAATCACTACGATTGCGATGTTTGTCTTTAATTCATATTTTTAAAGTAGTATACAAAATTACAGTGTGTTATATCGTATTGTTTAACGCAAAACAAGTTAAAAATCACTGACATAAAATCTAAGTAGAAATCAATTATTTGTTTTTTTTTATTGAACTAACACTAAGGGGGTTTCCCATATAAATGCAGTGCCTATTGTTGGTGCAGGGAATGATTGCATAATAATAGAAATAATAGACAAATAGAAATTATACCTGCATTGAAGCACTTTGTTTTAGAAAAAATTATATATGACTTTTATTTTGAATGGAAAACTTCACATTTTTAAACGAAATAAAATGAAAATAAAAGAATTAATAATATGTGCTACTCACGAAATAATCACGTGATTCACGCAGAAATTAGACTCACGCACATTCACGCACGAACATTTTTTCGTTCCTCACGTTCACGCACGCTCACGTGAGTAAAATAAATTTTGCCCACGATCACGTGATTCACGCAATTCACGTGAGTCGCGCCCATCTCTACTCGGAATATCTACTGGAAAATTGGATCAATTTTTTGTTATCTACCATACTCGTTAAATTTGACTACAGATGAATTTATAGTAACTGTATAATTTATATGAACTACATAATATTGCTCCCCGGAAATACCTGGGTTTAGCGAGGTATATACGCAGGGAGTGGTGTAGGGTATTATATAGTCGGCCCCGTCAGACTTTAGCCTTTCCTTACTTGTTTAGTTTTTCTGCGGATTTAAACAGAAGAAACTTGGGCCTTCCGAACGATATAAATACAGTTTATTTAAAACTTGCAGAATATATATGTAGCTGTCCATCAAACACATATTGTTTCAATTTTTTCGCAATTTTCCAACTTTGGGAATGTTCTTCACATCAGTTTGTAAGGGGTGATTCAATTGGAACGGGTGTGACACTTTTGCTTAAATATGTTTAAATATCTCCAGTATTCATTGACTGAGATTTTTACTATATTGCCAATTGAAAACTCGAGGTTAATCGGAATATTATTGCAAATATAAGTATGCCTTAGCGTTTTAAATATGGAATATATACAACAATCTAGAGCGTCTTGATGTTTTACTTATTTTCTTGAATTCTGAAATATGCTTCCGTTACATGACTTTATTCATTTTTGTCAATCAAATGAGTAATTCATATACTTTCGTCTAAAGTATACGTTACCGAAATCTCTTTATGAATATAGGATATTAAAATTTAAACAATTTGACGGAGATTCTGTTACGACACCAGCCTATATCTGGAAAAGGAAATGATCAGATTTATTGTTGTCATTATTTATTTTATTTTTTCATTTGTATTTTTTTAGTCTGTAATTAATATTTAATTTGAACTGGGATATTGTCCTGGCTCAAGACCATTTTGCATCTATATTTAATAGAATGCAAATTTATTTACAAAATAATTTATTTTTGAAATATAATCATATATATATATATATATATGAATGTTTATGGGTGTTTTTTAATTATAAATTGTTTTTGATTTTTTTTTTCGTGGAATCACCCTACTTGGGAATTTATTTAAATTACGTTTAATAGGGAGTAAAACGATACCTTTAGTTTTACAATCAGTCAGTATTAAACAACAATTGTTGCAAAAACGACAAATTTTGTCCATTGCAGTTTAAATATTATTCCACATAAAACAAAAATACCTAAAATTCATCAAACGGATAAAAGTAATGAAAAAATACAGGGTGGGCAATTTAATATTAAAAAAAAAACAGAAAATTATCCAAAGGGCTCAAATCACAGCTCCGAGGTGGCCAATTGATATCACAGTTTCGGCAGATTATTCGATTTTCAAAAATAGTGCATAAAATATCGATGAACGCAACCTGTGTGACATGTGGTCCCGTCTTGTTGAAACCAAATGTCGTCCATGTCATTCTGTTGCGTTTTTGGAAATAATAATTCGTTGAGCATGGCACGGCAACGTCTACCGTTGACGGTAACGGTGGCTATTTGCTCATTTTCGAATGCCTAATGATGCCGCCAGCCCAAAATCCACACCAAAGAGTTACTCGTTGTGGATGCATTGGTTTCTCAATAGTCACGTGTGGGTTCTCTGAACAATTTTGCTTATTGGCATATCCACCGAGATGAAAATGAACTTCATTTGAAAACACGATTTTTTGGGAAAATTCTTCATCTCCTGCCAAACTATCTTCAGCCCATTGGGCGAAGCGAAAACATAACGGATGGTAATTAGGCTTCAGTTGTTGGACTAAATGAACTTTGTAAGCCTTAATGCGAGGTTTTTATGCAAAATTCTTTTCAAAGGAGTGCGAGAAATGTTCAGTTCCTGAAAACGATGACGAGTTGATGTTGATGGATGTTCTTGGACATTCTCAGCCGCAGCAGCAATGTTTTCGATTGAACGTACTGGACGAGAACGTACGGGAAGGTTTGTCCAAAAACGATCCATTTGCATGAATAAATTTCAAACATAAGACTGAAATAAAAAAAAATGAAAGTTATTCTACCTTTAAAATTCAAATTTTAAATGGCCCACCCAGTATTGGATTAGCATATTTTCCAAAAAAAGATAACCAAATTTCAAAAGTGGGGAAAATATGTTCCAAAATTTTGGGAACTTTTACTAAAATGACGGCCGCATTTATTTACTTTTTTCTTCTGATTTAATGATTTCTAAGAACAACCAAAAACTCCAGTCAATAACAATATCCACAAGAAACATAATATTCTCCTGATTTCTAACTTCATTTGTGTCCACTATTATATCCAATTTTTTACAATTTTCGAAATCTCAGATAAAACCCCTATGTCCATGTCAAGCGATACCATGTTGACCTCGATAGCTGCGCTCGTTTTGATAGTTTGTGTATGCATTCTTTTCATAAAATGTTGAATACATATTTTTGGAAAAAATAGATTTTTTCACGAGTTATTTTTTTTCAAAAAGGTGTGTTCATTCAATTGCATGTAACTCCTGAAATACTTGACCGATTTTAATGTAATATACCTTGTTTTTTCAATTTTATTTATTTCATTCAGATTTTCGAAATGTTCACATCAAACATTCATTCAATCAATGTTCACATTTCACTAAAAAAGACACTACTTTATAGTTTAAAAATATAATTAATGTAATTATTTCCAAAATCAAAATAAAAGAAATAAAATTGTAAAAACTTTGCAATACATAACGTGACTATACTATTAATATCTTAAAAGTATTGGAAATTGCCTTCAAAGCAAGGTATAGTGCATTAAAGTTGGTCAAATATTTCAGGAGTTACAGGTGATTGAATGAACACAAATTTTAGGAAACAATTATTTTTTCACAGTTAAATTGGTCATAACTCGCGAAGAAATTTTTTTAATTGCAGTTATCGAGTTAAAAATCGTTTGACATGGAATGGCCTCTATTCCTTCTAATCAATGGTAACCAGCTCTTATAACTAAATAAATAATTAGAGCTTTCTATATCAGCTCAATATCAGTGAGTGGTGACTTACATTCTTCTGTAAATTAAGAAATCAGTCAAGTCAATTAACCTGCAGTATTATTTAATGTAAACTTTTAGGTATACCTTTTCACCCTAAATTTTAGTTCGCACTTCATAGAATCATACAATGACTTAAATGAAGTATGATTTAAAAATGTTTTCCAAAATATGTAACCAAATTTAATATGACACCACTGTGCATTTCATCACACACACACGCTTATGAGCGCGTACATCAAACAGCATCGGAATCGCAATCGCAATCGGAGAAGTATTCACAATTGCCGCAGAGCTTTAACATTTTCCAATAAAATTTACGTTTGACTAAATCTTTTGTATTTCGCAGCCATGGCATACTTCCTGTTTGTTTGTTCTACTCTGACCATGTCTGGGTATTTGTGTCTGAGCATAGAGAACAGTTAAATTGACTATTGAAATGTATGGATATGTATGTGAGCGAATGTACATACATGCTTCTGTGTGTGAGTGTGTTGGTGTATTATTGTAATTTGCACACCACCACTACATTGAGTAAACATTGTTTCACAATATAAACATTTGTGATTTTAATATTAAACTAAAACACATGCAGTACATTTCATTTGTTCACAAACACACAAATACCAACACATTCGCACATTCCCATGTATGTGCATTCCCTGCATGAGCTGAACTGATCCCTTCGATACATTTCCATCGTAGTCTGTGTGTGTGTGTTTATTTGCTCGGTACACATATTTACGAAATGAGTTCTGGCATACACACATACATATGCACCTATATATTCGTGTGTGCCAGTATGTCTTTATGTATGTATAGGTAGCAACAGTCCTGACCATACAGATAACAAAACTAATACAGTCTTATCACCAATGCGTGTTGCCAGGACGACTTGAGTACATTTTTATCAGAGTTACAAGCCGACCCAGAATTATCGGCGGCTTTGTCAAATACCTAGACCACAATTTTCAGACTCCCCATTTATGTGGTCAAGAGCTCCCACTATCTGACTACGCGAAATAAATGGGAAATAAACTTTAGCTCTGGGCAAAACACTCACCATAGCTTTCTCCTCAAGCCAAAAATAGTGTTGTTGATGTAGATATCGATGGTACGACCTATACTGACTTATGGCGCGCTAACATTCAGAGTGGGTGAAAAAATCAATTCCAAGTTGACAGACTCCCCATTTCTCAATTTAGAAATATTAATACAATTTTAAACATTTGAATTCGTTTTGTTATTTTATAGACCCAATCTCAAAACGACACTGGGTAATTCGGATGGACCATTTTTAAAGTATATAAAGCATGTACCGACATATTCCACTTCCAAAAAAGAAATGTTCTTAGGTCAAATATAACACTATGTGCAACAGGATTATTAGATGATTTTTTTCCTTGTCCCCAAAATTGTCATGAAGAATCCCCAATTATCCCCAAATTAAGAAAAAAATGTTTTATTTCAACGAATTCGAACAAAACAAAAATAAATTCTGAATGTTTTATTGATTCGTCAACAATCAGGGAATATTTTGTATCATGCTTGTCCCCCAAAATAGTCATAAAAAATCCTCTACTATCCCCAAATATAAAAAATTGTTTTATTTCAACGAATTCGACCAAAAATCAAATTATGAGTGATTGGTTGATTCGTCAACAAAAGGGTAATATTATTAAATTATTATTATATGTCGTGACCAAGTTCTTTTTTTAAATTTCAGTAGATTTCGTTCTACACAATGACACATTGGTCTACTGTAGCAGTTGATGCATAGAGCATCTTTTTTTAATTTGATAATAAAATTAAGTTCCAAAATTTTACTCAATTTTAGTACGTTAATAGTTTGAATGAGTAACTAAAACTAATTTTGAGTAAATTTTATTAATTTTAGCCAACTTTTAGATTGTTTAGCTATGAATACTGAATTTTTATGTTCAATATTTTCGAATCGGTAGAAATAGAAACAATACCTAGAAAACAAACTAGAATAAAAAACAAATATTTTATGTAAAAATAATAATAACTTAGACTGGGTCGCGACTCACCAAATCCACCAAATGGAAACACAATTTCCAGTCACCCAATGAAAAAATATTTGGATTGTTTAATACGGCTAAAAATCATGCTTTTCCGTGTAATTTTTGTTGGTGCTGCATTTTTGTCAAAAAATCTGAAATAATATACCCTTGAAAATACTTTAAATATAAATTGTGATTCTTGTCTTAGAGTAACTTATTGGTCGAATTATTGGACCTTTATAGTATTTTTTGTGTATTTTCATAGTGACAACTAAAAAAATGTCCAATTTAGTGTTAGTATTTTATAAAAAAAATTATAAAAAATCATAGTTTTTTCGTTTGCATTTTTTGGTCTGTAATCAATATTTGATTTGAACTGGGATATTGTCCTGGATCAAGACCATTTTGATTCTATATTTAATAGAATGCAAATTTATTTACAAATGGCATGGTGACATTTATTACTTGGCTGCAGACTACCACGATCATGATTTCGACCATGTAAAAAGTCTTTTCAAGTGGCTTCGCAGCGACTTTTCAACATCAAACCCGGCCTCTATAAGGAGATGATTCTCACAAACGAACGAGAATCACAACTCACTTGCCGAATTTGCGTTTAAAAATTCGCACCAAGTAATACCATCTTACCAAGCATCTCACCATCTTACAAGCATCTCATTGAGTTGCATATGTAAGACCATTTTGCCAGGACAATATCCCAGTTCAAATCAAATATTGATTACAGACCAAAAAAATACAAACGAAAAAACTAAAATAAATGAGCGTTGGCACGGCAGAAGTATTGCTGGGTAACTATACCTGCATATACACATACCTACATATGCAACTCAATGAGATGCTTGTAAGATGGCATGTGTGCTTTATTACTTGGTGCAATTTTTTAAACGCAAATTCGGCAAGTGAGTTGTGATTCTCGCTCGTTTGTGAGAATCATCTCCTTATAGAGGCCGGGTTTGATGTTGAAAAGTCGCTGCGAAGCCACTTGAAAAGACTTTTGACATGGTCGAAATCATGATCGTGGTAGTCCGCAGCCAAGTAATAAATGTCACCATGCCATTTGTAAATAAATTTGCATTCTATTAAATATAGAAGCAAAATGGTCTTGAGCCAGGACAATATCCCAGTTCAAATCAATTATAAAAAATGTCTAAATGATGAACATCGGAAGGAAATTGTAAAAAGTGTTTGAAAATTTTGGCTCAATTCAAATTCATCTGCTGTATTAAATTAATTCGCAAAAATTGAGTCATTGACGTAATTTTTCGTCTGATATTCATCATTTAGGCATAATTCAAAGATTTTAATTCCTTCTATTTATTATACACTCACTCTACAGAGTAGGAGGGTATATATCATTTGGGACAGAAAAAAAGTGTAACGCATTGAAGGAGTGACTTAAGGCCCCAAGTATGTTTGGACCAAATCCGTTTCACGACTTTTTAAGCTGTTTGAGCCATGTCCGTCCGTCCGTCTGACTGCCCCATCTAGTACCTCCCACACAAATCATCCTAACCTACATAAAATTAAATATGCTATAACTTATATACGGATGATCGGAATACCGTGAAATTTGATATTTGGGAATGCTTTTATAGAAGTTACATTCGCATGGAAATTTCCACACCTCTTCTGGTACCTCCCACACAAAATGACATAAACTTTGGTTACAATAAAACCGACATAAAATCCATACGGGTAGTAAAAATCATTTGCAATTTGATGTTTGAAAATGTTTCTATAATCACTATAAACATAAAAAATATTTGTGCTTTAGCCGCGCACAAGTGTCTATATCCTAGGTAATATTAAATCCTTCATAACTTCTATACTGGTGCATGGAATCCACTATGACTTGATATATGATCATGTTTTTACAATTGTTTTATAAATGCGGAAGCTGGTGTTGTAGCCAAACCAAAACAAATACAAATATTGAAAAAATAGTTTTATAAATAAACATAATATTATAATTATTTCAAACCATTATTTATTTAAAATCAAAAAAATAAATATTCTTATATTTATATTTTCAAAAAGCTTAAATACCATAAATATTGGTAGATAGTGGGTGCTACAGGTGGTTGTATTTCCATTCTATCTGAATTCCAAAAGTACAAATGTTGAAAATCCATTATCAGACGTACATAGTGCAAAATAACCTAACTTCATGATTCGACCAATTTTTGCCGTAATAGAAAAGGTAAGAATTTGGAAAAAAAAACTTTTTATTTTGCGTGTCTATGCAGGCAGAGGAATGTATACACCCATAATCCCATAATTCCAGCTGCGACCATTTGGTTGGTACCATTTTTACCCCATTGACGTTTCTACGCAATTAGAATTTCATCATTCTAGCTGTAGTCGTTTAGTTGGTACTATTTGTATCCCTCTGTACCATTGTATCCCATGAAAGTACGAATTTCGCAAAATCCGTTTTTTTCGTGTCAAAGCAGTCAGAGGAATGTATATTCCGAATTTCATGGCTTTTGCTGCGGTCATTTGATTGGTACTACTTTTATCCCCTTTTTTCATTTTAACCCCAAAAAGTACGAATTTTGAAAACCCTGTTTATTTTAAGTGTCTACGCAATCAGAGGAATATATACACCGAATTTCATTATACTAGGTTTAGCCGTTTGGTTGGTACCATTTTTATCCCATGGAAATATAACCATTTACGGACACAAACGGATACAACGGATACAAAGACCAAAAAAGACCCCAGTTTTGCCCAAAGTCATGCACTTTTTTTATGGGCCCCGAAGATTTGGGGCCTAGGTGTCATTTTTGCAAAAAAGTGATCATTTTCTCAGGCTCATATCTTGCAAACCGTTCGGAATTTTGATTTACTCTCTGAGGAAAAGTTGTAGCTCTTGTCATACAGAACAAAAATTGTGAAAATATAAAATCAAAAAATCTTCACGGTCAAAGTCGCAAAAAACTTTAAAAAATTCGATTTTTTTTAACCTTTTTCCCCTGTTCAAGTCCATATGTGAATAACCGTTCCCAATTTAAAGGAAACATAAATGTACCTAAGATCTCAATAAACAACTTTCTAGAACATATGAACTTCCTAGGAATGATTCTTAACACCGTTTAGGTAGGAAAAATATGTCTTGTAGGACTGTTTCTGTTAATGGTCAGTCCGACTACAGTGCGTATGAGTGATATTATCCGTGTTATTATTAGCACGTATACGCTACCTACACACATTACAGCCTATAAGATTTGTTCGTTGACATTTGTGATTTTGACCTTGAAGATGAAGTTTTTGTTTTTATATGTTCACAATTTGCAAGATATGAGCCTGAGAAAGTGATTATTTTTTTGCAAAAATCATACCGAGGACCCAAATCGTTGAGGGCCAAAAAAAAGTGCATGACTTTGATCAAAACTGGGAAACACGGGTCCTTTTTAGTCTTTTATAACGTAGTGGTGTCTGTATATGGCTATATTTTTCATGTTGCACTGTGTAATTCTGGAAGGACATGTTGAATCTCAATCATATTGAGAATACCAAAATATTTGTTTGACATATGATTGCTGACTAAATAGGGAATATTTGTGACAGATATGTTTCATAAACCCAGAGAGAAAGTTGGAATAAATTCAATTGCAACCGCTTATTTTGGATTTTTGCAACACTTCGCATCTTACCACATGTATGTTACACGCGACATTGGTTCTTAGTTCCGTTGGATAGTTCGTGAGAAAATTACAAAACAAAAATATCATGACTTAAATCAGGGTTCATATTAGTACCAGCGGTCACATATGACAAATGAGAAGCGCTGATAAACAAAATATTCCACCGAAATAAGTCGACACACTAAACATCTCACTTTGCCAATTCAATGTTATGCATGTGCTCGCATCGCTCGCAACAATGCAAAGGTTGGTGTTGCACGGTATGTACCGTCTTCACTGTACCTCGTGTGTATTGTTGTTGTTTGTATGTAGACCAACTACCAACCAACTACCAACCAACTATACATACAAACAACAACATGGACTAATTTTAAACGTAGTATTTTGTTGGTATAAGTTAGCTTGTTATATTGATATTTAAGCGTGAAGATCTTTATTTACAACTTTGGTGACCCCCCTGAAATTTTAACCCAAATTGTTTCGCAGATCTTTCCCAAACATGATACAATTCCACAATAGGGTTCTGACAATAAGAACTCTCTTAGACATTACCTTACAATTTTTTATTCTCTTAGTATAATGCTGCCTTCGACCAAAAAATGAAAACTTTGACCCACTGTAAAAAGAAAGACCAGACAAGCTAGGCTATAAGTTTTTCCGCAAAAGTGGTCTACTCAACATGCCCATCAACATGAATTATAGTGTTGCTATTCTGTTCCAATCAAAAAGTCTTTTTGGACACTTAATTTTCGAAGCCCATAATATATTTTTTTGGATCCACGATCGAAATTAAGAATTAAACTTTATCTCGCTTTACTTTAGGTGTTGCAAGAAACGATTTTTCGAAATGCATACTTAGTGGCGAAAAGGATAAATGTGATCCGTATATTCGAGTCGCTTTTGTGTTTTCGATTTATCTGCAATGTTTTCAGTTTGTTCGGATAACTTAACGTAATGCTCTTGAAAATAATCCAACGTCGTTAAATCGCACGATCCCATTGACCCGTTTTCTTCCGATCGCTGCCCTAATTAAAGAAGTAAGGACCAAAGCAAACCAAACAGTGGATGTAACGGTGCCTCGTAAATCTCTCGTGAATTCTATACGTTCCAACTACAGCAATTTTGCTTATCAATATGTCCATTGAGTCAAAAATGAGCATCATAACAAAGAACAAAACAGTTGACTTCCAGTTAATTTTGTGTCCATTGACCGAACATACAGCTTTAATTCAAATCTCACCAAACAATTGATTTCCTCAATTTGTGGTCATTTCGTCAACATTGTTGCGAAATAGAACTTCTTATCTGATTAGACAAACAAATAACAACCACATGTATGCTATTTAAACAAACACTAGTATAGCAGCCTTGTCAGCATCACATCATCACAATGATACACGTAGTGAAAATAAGCCAATAACATTTTCATTCCACCAGCACAGACACTCACTCACTCACACATTGAAATCAAAATAACGAAACAGAAACATGTGTGCTTTCATTTGAAATATTTCTATTAACTCGCAAAATAACTTTAATCAAAACACAAAAAATAGTTCACTACGTACAGCAACAATAGCACAAACAAATGGTTCGCAAATACTCCAGTGTTGAAAATTTCAGCGGCCAGAGCTCAATTGGCCTAAACAATCTCGTTGCGAGGTCTTTTTTCCGCCGATTTGATTGAAGATAATTTGAGCTTGGAAAAATTTGTGATTGGCCTACACAGCTTGTATGGCTGTTAACAAACAAACAAAAAAAAACAATTGAAATAAACCAAAAAATACCTGAACATAAATTGTTTCAGTGGGCAAAAAGCAAAAATGGAACATTTCTAAATTAATGTCTATTGAGTTCTTTCGGACTAAATATGCCCATAAGCCATGAAGGATATATACATTAGAGTAGCTTCTTTTGTGAGGAAGGAAAAAATGTTGTTGATGTTCCCGACTAAAATGAAAGATTGGTTTGTTTTATGTGTTCTCCCAAAATATTTCGCTTTTATCATTGTCCATTCGTGAGCTGGACGCGTTCAAAATAACCTCAATAAATAAGGTTTTTCTTGAATAAAATTCACGATGAGAATGTTATTGAAGAATAGAAATTAAAATCCGACCGGAGCCTTATCAAACCATATTAAAAACTTGCAATATGAGCCAGTATAAAGGACAGATTTATACAATTTTAGTACAATTTTTGATGCATTTTTTTTATAAAAACCGCAATAACTTCCACATTTTTAGTTCGATTTATGATTTTAGGGGCTCGTTGGAGAGGTATTGATAGATAACCAATTGCAATTTTTAGAATTTGCTAACCCATTTTTTTTACTGTTAATACTCAGTGGGTTAAATGTGAAGTAAAAGCTGAAATATGGGGTTATTTGCATCGTAAACACATTCTAGTCTTATATAAAGCAAATTTTTGGAAAGAAATTCAAACCCTTCAATTTTTCCCTTAAAAAAAATAAAATATGAATAAACTACATAAACTTTATAAAGGGGAAAAATTGAAATGGTTGTTAATGCTAAATTAACATAGATAGTCGAATGAAATTAAAAGCATATTTAGCGGATGTTCTTCTCTTTCATTTGATACCCATATCGCCATTGTATAATACGCAAATGTACGAATATGAATTATTGAAACATTTACATCCTTTGGTAATGAAAAGACCTGTCAAAAAGACAAACGACCACGAAATAAAAAACTGAGTATGAGTTTTTGTATTAGTGATCTATAGTTTCACTTCTATATAATCTCGTTCTTGGGAGGGAAATCATGTCGCACGGTTTTATTTTAACATCTTATGCGAAGTTTTTCTCCCAATTTAACCACTGAAAGACCAAAATTTCAGATGTGTTTTTTTCAAAAATTTGCTTTTTGTAAGACTAGAAAGTGTTTACAATGCAAATACCCCATATTTCAGTTTTCACGTCATATTTAACCTACTGAGAACCAACAGTAGGAAAAAATTGTTGGCTTATAATGTGTTAGGAAGTTCTAAAAATTGCAATTGGCGATCAAAAATATGTCTTGCAGGACTGTTTCTGTTAATGGTCAGTCCGACTACAGTGCGTATGAGTGATGTTACCCTTAATCAACAGCACGTATACGCTACCTACACACACTACAGCCTATAAGATCCCACCAAAAAGAGAGCACCCAAAGAAGTGAAAAAGATGTTCAATACCTCTTCAACGACCCAACAAAAACAAAAATCGAACTAAGAATATGGAAGTTAGGCGGTTTTTATAAAAAAGCAACAAAACTTGCACAAAAATGTTAAACTTTTACCCTTTTTTCTGGGTTAAAATGCAAGTTTTTGATATGGTTTGATAAGGTTTCTTCAAAATACCACTCTCACCGTGAATTTTATTCAAGAAAACCCTGATTTATAGAGGTTATTTTGAACGCGTCCAGCTCAAGAACGGAGAGTGATAAAAGCGAAGTATTTTGGGAGAACACATAAAACAAACCAATCTTTATTTTTTTCCAGAACTTTTATTTTGAAGCCACCTTAATATATATATAGATATATATATATATACATATATATATAGTTAAAATGTATGTATTGTATAGATTGAGTGCTGTGCAGACCAGGAATGGTAGTTGCCATCAATCATTACATTGCGATGGTTGATACATTAATCTGAGATTTCGAGGAGAGCCTTTAATCGAATGCATTCGCTTTCATTTATTTTAAATGCTCAATGCTAATGTACTCAACCACTAAGCCCACAGACCTCTCCGAAGTGATATGGATTTACACCCGCTTACAACAATATACATATAAGCTAATATTTAAACAATAAAAAATATAACTCGTTATTTCTATAGAAAGCATCTGGATTAGAGTGGTCAATCCTGACACCAAAAACCTGGGCGACCGTTTTTTAGGGGGTATTTTCAGTCCTTGTTATGGAAAAAATCTATTTCTAGACGTGTTGTTGAGTTTGTGGCATAGTTATGGATCCATTTCGGAACCGTGTGCATGTTTTACAACTTCATCGATTCAACCGGTAGCTAACTTGCATATATGTGGATCGGACCAAACTCAATTAATTCAAACATCTATGACGCGCTTAAAGCAATAGTGGCCTAATCAACATTACTGTCGAACCGAGATAATTGAGTTTCAACTTTTTTTGATAATAAAATATAAACATTATAGGTAAGTTACAATTGAAGTTAGCGATGAAAGAATTGGCACAGTTCTCAGGAACATTCGAAGAGACTTGTCGCCAGAATTTGTTGTTAAATCGTAGTTTAAATCAAAATATTTAAAATAATTTGGTACCACTGTACTGTTCCAAAAATGAACTTCATTGAAACCTCGCAACAGTGGACATCCATGGTCGGCAGACATTATTGTAGGAAGGTGTCCACTTGTGGAAGGTTTATATTAATTTTAAATTCAAACACCACTACGTGATAAATGAGCAAAAAACTACCATGTCTCGCAGTTTTGCCCAAAGTCATGCACTTTTTTTGTGGGCCCCCAAAAATTAGGGCCTCGGTGTCATTTTGGCAAAAAAAAGTGATCATTGGAAATGCATTTCGGGAAATTGTTCACTTTTGCGGCTACCTAAGCGCTACCTAAACGGTGTTAAGATTCATTCCTAGGAAGTTCATATGTTCCACAAAGTTGTTTATTGAGATCTTAGGTACATTTTTGTAGTTGATTGTTTCCTAGAATTTTATATACCCTCCACCACGGAGTGTATTCCACAGTATTACCAGCAGATTAAAAATGTCGACTTTACATAGAAACACAGAACCATATTACAAAAATTGTGATATTTTTATGTACATTACCATTCTCCGCCCAAATGTACAAATTTCGAAAAAAACCCTTTTTCCCTTCATAGTCAGAATGTATACACCGAATCCCATGATTCTATCAGCGGCCATTTTGTTGGTACACTTTTTATCCCCTTTTTCCAATTTTGCCCCCTCAAGAGTACGACATCTGAAAGTACGAATTTTGGAAAAAACGTTTTATTTTTCGTGTCTACGCAGTCAGAGGAATGTATATATCGAATTTCATTATTCTAGGTGCAGCCGTTAGATTGGTACTATTTTTATCCCTCTATCCTCATTTAACCCCTTAAAAGTACGAATTTAGAAAAAAATACTTTTATATTATGTATCTACTCTATTAGAGGTATGTACACGCCGAATTTCGTGTTTCTATCTGTTGTCGTTTGATAGGTACCATTTTTATCCCTGTTTGTCCCATTTCGCCTCCTACAAATAAAAATCACTCTATGGTGCCCCTTTATGCTATAAAGGGAATGCGCATTGCAAATATCAAGTAAATACAAGCTAATATGTTCAAACATGCTGAAATACTCTAAATATTAGAGGTATTTTCAGTCCTTGTGAGGGAAAAATTTTTCCCTCTGGGCCGATTTCGTACAACCCAACCGATTTAACTCCTAGCTCATTTCGTTCGGCCGCTATCGTGCTTTCAACAGACAGACAGACGGGTAGACGGACATGGCTATATCTTAGTCTTAGAATTTTACCACGACCCAGAATACATATACTTTATGGGGTCTCTGATGAATATTTCAAAGTGTTACAAACGGAATGACAAAGTGAATATACCCCCATCCTGGAGGTGGAGAGTATAAAAAGTGAATATACCCCCATCCTGGAGGTGGAGGGTATAAAAAGGTAAAAAATTGATTATGATCTCGAATATGAAGTTTTTTGATTTTATATGTTCACATTTATTGTTTTTTAGGACAAGAGCAGTTTGAACGATATTATCACTTTTTTTGCAAAAATGACACAGGGGCCCAAAGATTTTGAGGCCAATAAAAACTGCATTATTTTTGGGCAAAACTGGGAGACACGGTTCTTTTATGGTCTTTTATCACGTAGTGGTGTCCATATATGGTTATATTTTTTCGTGTTGCACTGTATAAGTGTCCATTAAGGTATCCAACAAAGGGAGAAGCCACTATTGAACCTCTCAGTGTATAAAATCAGACATTTTAGAATCGGAATGCAATATGAGTTGTGAAATAGGTTAAACACAGTAAACTATCTACATTTTTATTTTATTTTTTAAATAAATTGTATGCTATTAATTTGTATGAAATTATTTGGTATATTTTTAGAATTAATTTTAAAAATGTTCTTAAACAAGCATTTCATTATTGTATGAGAAAGCAGCCGCCGTTATCGTCAACGGTGAGCGTTACTGTGCTATGCTCGACGAATTTTTGTTCCCAAAAATTCAAGAGAATTACATGGCCGACATTTTGTTTCAACAAGACGGGGCCACATGTCACACAGTCAACGCAATGTTTTTGAAAATATTTAACGCAATGTTTTTGAAAATTGAATAATCAGCAGAAATTGAGACGTCAATTGGCCGCCTCAGAGCTGTGATTTGAGCCCTTTGGAATATTTTCTGTGGGGAGCCGATAAGGATAAATGTGACGCAAACCATCCAGAGCCTATTGAATCGTTGAAACATTATATCGAAGTTGCCATTGAAGAGATTCGATCCGGAACAATCGAAAATGTACTGAAAAATTGGGTTGATCGAAATGAAACAGTGTACATTAGTGTGTGTCGAACTATGCTTCTTGAGTTTTGGAAAAAAACACAGGTCTAAATTGATTTTTGGTGGTTGAACTTTTTGGTCCAAAATTTGGAATAACAAATACAATATCAAATAAAAACCTCATTTTTAGCTCGCAAGCGGATGTTGATAGAATCGAAATAATTTAAGAATAATCAGAAAACATAGCAGTCTTTATTTTCACTGGAATATTTTTTGATTTTTATTGCCTCTACACAAAATGAGTAGGTCTAATATAGATATAGAGGTGCTATAAAAACAAGTAAAAACGGTGTTAAGTTCGACCGGGCCGAACTTTATATACCCTCCACTATGGATTGCATTCCACAGAGGTTGTCGGTTTTCGTAGAGGTGTAGTAATATTACAGGAAAATATAATTTTTTTAATATAGCCAAACCAAAACAAATACAAATATTGAAAAATTAATTTTATAAATAAATATAATATTTTAATTATTTCAAACCACGCTTATAAGGCAAGGCTACCAATACGTCAATTCAAAAAATAATTATTCTTCTATTTATATTTTGAAAAATATTTTCAAAGCCATAAATATTGGTAGATAGTGGGTGCTACATTTGGTTGTATTTCCATTCTATTTGAATTTCAAAAGTATAAATTTTGAAAATCCATTATCAGACGTACATAGTGCAAAATAACCTAACTTCATGATTCAACCAATTTTTGCCGTAAAAGAAAAAGTACGAATTTGGAAAAAACTTTTTATTTTGCGTGTCTATTCAGTCAGAGGAATGTATACACCGAATTCCATGATTCCAGCTGCGCCCATTTGGTTGGTACCATTTTTACCCCCTTGACGTTTCTACACAATTAGAATTTTATCATTCTAGCTGTAGTCGTTTAGTTGGTACTATTTTTATCCCTCTGTACCACTGTATCCCTTGAAAGTACTAGTTTCGAAAAATTCGTCTATTTTCCGTGTCTTCGCAGTCAGAGGAATGTATACTCCGAATTTCATGACTCTAGCTGTGGTCATTTGATTGGTACTATTTTTATCCCCTTTTTTCATTAACCCCAAAAGGTACGAATTTTGAAAAATCCGTGTATTTTACTTATCTATGCAATCAGAGGAATGTATACACCGAATTTCATTATTCTAGGTACAGCCGTTTGGTTGGTACCATTTTTATCCCTTATTCCCATTTTACCCCTTAAAAGTACGAATTTGGAAAAAATACTTTTATATTATTCGTGTTTCTAGCTGTTGTCGTTTAATATGTACCATTTGTATCCCTTTTTTGCCCCATTTCACCCCCTACAAATAAGAATCACTTTATGGTGCACGTTTTTGCTATAAGAGGAATGCGCATACCAAATATCAAGCAAATATAAACAGAAATATTCAAAAAACATGCTTTAATACGCTAAAATATTAGGGATTATTATGGGCCTTTTTAGTCCTTGTGAGGGAAAAATTTCCGTTTGGGCCGATTTCGCCCCATTTCAATCCCAACCGATCTGCGACTATAAGACGCGTTTATGGAAAATTTGAACGTTCTAGCTCCTTTCGTTTAGATGCTAGCGTGCTTTCAACAGACGGACGGACGGACATGTCTAGATCGTCTTAGAATTTTATGACTATCAAGAATATATATACTTTATAGGGAGGGTATAAAAATATTTTACGAATTCCATGATTCTATAAGCGGCCATTTTGTTGGTACCATTTTTATCGCCTTTTTCCAATTTTGCCCCCTCAAGAGTACGACTATCTAAAATCTCTTTATTTTACACAATTAGAGGGACGTACTCACTGAATTTCATCATTCTAGCTGTATTCGTTTAGTTGGTACTATTTTTATCCCCTGTAGCCATTGTATTCATTGAAAGTACGAATTTGGAAAAAACGTTTTATTTTTCGTGTCTACGCAGTCAGAGGAATGTATACTCCGAATTTCATGATTCTAGCTGCTGTAATTTGGTAGGTACTAATTTTGTCCCCTTACTCCATTTGAACCCCAAAAAGTACGAATTTTGGAAAGTTCTTTTATTTTACATGTCTACGCATTCAGAGGAATGTACACGCCAAATTTCGTGTTTCTATCTGTTGTCGTTTGATAGGTACCATTTTTATCCCTTTTTGTCCCATTTCGCCCACTACAAATAAAAATCACTCTATGGAGCCCTTTTATGCTATAGAGGGTATGCGCATGGCAAATATCAACTAAATTCAAGCTAATATGTTCAAAAACATGCTGAAATACTCTAAAATTAGGGATATTTTCAGTCCTTGTGAAGACACATTTACGGAAAATTTGAACCTCCTAGCTCATTTCGTTCGGCCGCTATCGTGCTTTCAACAGACAGACAGACGGACATGGCTATATCGTCTTAGAATTTTACCACGACCCAGAATATATATACTTTATGGGGTCTCCGATGAATATTTCAAGGTGTTACAAACGGAATGACAAAGTGAATATACCCCCATCCTGGAGGTGGAGGGTATAAAAACTATTACACAAACAAATATAAAAAACTAATTAAGCTGTGGTGTGCTGCTATTATTTTGACCACAACTGTATATGTATATCCATTTTTTGAAAATTATGTACAACCGAAAACCTCTCAGCAAAGCGCTTTGAAGAATGTTATGATCTACCATTAACGTTTCACATTATCACTTGCTGTAGGCTGATGGGTTTTCATTTGTTGCTTTTGAAGTGTTTACTAGTCAAATCAAAAATAAAAGGAAAAAAACATTTTGTGTTTAGGCCAAACAAGTGGTTCTTCAGGTCTATGTATGTTGTATGAGTCACATATTTCGCTTCTAAGAATACTTCACGAATTAGTTATGCTCCCCTCATATTAAATAATAATTGTTCTTGTTGTTTGAAATGCACCCACGTTGTTTGTCGTTGTCGTTCTTAGCGCCTCCTTCTTCGTCCTCGTGTTAAATATTTAATTTATTCTTAAACGTGAATTCATATTTCAAGTGCTCGCCAACCAAGCCAGCTAGCTACATACACACACACTCTATACTCTCCCGCAGTCTCTTGTGTAGAGTAGCTGTTGTTGTTGTTGCTGTTGCTCCTGCGACTCTTGTTGCTCTTGTTGTTCTTGCTAAATCTAACACCAAATGGTACTTAAGAGTTAAGCGCTTTTGTGTTGTTCATAATGTAAACACTTCACGTCTCAATGCTGCTAATATGCTGAGAAAAAACCCACTGCCCTCAAACTGCCTCCCTCCCTCTCTCTCACCATCCTATCAGCCACCCACCTCAGCAATATCGCCGAGAACTGTAATGAGAGCGAGAAAATAAAAATAAAAACAACATCAACATGGATAAGTGAAAACCCATTCTATCACTTGAAGCAGTTTGTACGAACATGTACTGTTCGACTCGCTCCAAGCACGATATATCCTTAAGTTGATAGCGCCCTTCGCCTCGGATTGTATGTGTGTGCGTGTGTGCATGTGTACTCTGGTATACGAGTACGAGTAATTGTGTTTGTATTCGCCTTTTTTGCATAAACACCCTCAATCACTTGTTACTGTATTTCACAATCACCATCGCATGATGGAGTGCAAGTAGTAGGTCCTGGCTAGAGTTGCATGTATGTGGGACGTATCTTAAGTTGGTACTTCCGTTTGCAACACAAGTGGAATTATCGAATAAGGTCAGTGTGTGTGAGTCAGTGTATTAGGGTGAGTTTTTTAAACACTTTTTAAAAATATGCAAGAGGCTCTAGCAAAGCAAATAGGCAATAGAAAACCGTGATAAAAAATGGCTTGGGAAGAGACTTCCCTCCCTACCAATTTTATTCATTTGCAATTCCAACAGTCCACACATTCAGAATAGCCTACACGTCATAAAATTATATGTATCCATATCCAAAATATCTATATTCTGTAGTTTCTCTTCGGAGGAGAATGATTTGGGATGTGGTAAAGAAAACAACCAACTAAGTATACCCTCATCCTATTGCGGAGGGTATAAAAGGTGACATGTTCCCATTGCCGCATTATCGTATAGCTTGTATTGTGCAAGAATTCTTTGTGCTTTTGCGTAGGGGGTAAGGGGGCTGAGCTGTACAAAACATGTACCACTTTAAGTGAATGAAGCATCTCTGACTTTTGCATTTTGTATTCATATCATAAGCAGGTGGTAGAGTTTGGGCTATGGGAATTCTGGGGAAAATAACAAATTACCCGGGAAAAGGGAAATGTTTAAACAAGTAAGGAAAGGCTAAAGTCGGGCGGGGCCGACTACACTCCACTTGCTCTCCGAATACAATTCAATTCGGTAAAAAGTCAAAACGGGAAGGATATGTGCCCTAATCATAGGCTAATGTGACCTGACCAAGTTTGTGAAATCGAGAAGAATATTTGTAGTGGGCTGTATAGAAACATGGATGTTACAAACAAATGCAGACATAATACCCTAGTGCAGTGTGTAATTACAGGTTTGCATTATTTTCCTTTGAATAACAAATTTGGGAAGACTTCTAGAATTTATCATTGGTTTAACAGAAAATTTCTCATAAGCAATACTCCCATTTCACCGAACATGCTAATCTACTGATATATTTGCTTAAGTGCAAAAGTATCTAACATAATTAACTTGTCGTTTGAGAAAATAAAACGAAACAACGCATTCTGTTGAAATCCTTTAAAATGTCATCGCGGAATTTAAATATTAATCAATAATTAAATAAATTGTAATACCAAAAACTGTCGATTAAGCCGATTTGCTTTATAGCCATAAACGGCATTACGTACGGCCGGGCTTAACTTTATATACTCTCCACCATAGCTTGTCATCCACAGAGGCTGTCGGTTTTGTGGAGAAAGGCAGTAACATTACAAGAAAATGCCATATTTTTTAATATAGCCTAACGAAAACAAATATTGAAAAAATAATTTTATAAATAAACATAAAATTGTAATTTAATTTTAAAGCAATTACAGCTACATCCATTTGGATGGGTGTATTTCATGCTATTTCAATTCCAAAAGTACAAATTTTAACAAGTAAGGAAAGGCTAAAGTCGGACGGAGCCGACTATATGACACACTCCACTTTCTATCTCATTACAATTCAATTCTGTAAAAAAGTTAAATCGGGAAGGATTTTTGTATCCTGTAAATGTATGTGTTTGAAAAAAAATCGGAAAGGACATCTGCATGGGGGTATATTGAAACACATATTGGAACGATGTGTCCCGCTTTCGCCATGTATGTTTATAGATGAAATATAATATGTAAAGTTTGGTTTAAATCGGTTAAACATTTGGGAGCAATATTTGTATATATATATAAAAATTTATATCTATATCTGAACCGATGGTACCCACGTTCACCATGGGTGTTTTTAGTTGAATTATAATATGTTGTGCCAAATTTGAAGTAAATCGAGTGAAGTGTGTGGTTTCTAGAGCGGAAAAAGTCAAATCGGGAGCGACATTAGTATGGGGGCTATATCTAAATCTAAACCGAGAAGACCCACTTTCACCATGGCTGTTTCTACGTCAATTATAGGGTACTGTGCCAAATTTGAAGCAAATCGAGTGAAATACGTGAAATACGCGACATTTGTATGGGGGCTATATCTAAATCTGAACCGATCTTACCGACTTTCAGCATAGCTGTTTCCACTTCAATTATAGGGTACTGTGCCAAATTTGAAGCAAATCGAGTAAAATATGTGGTTTCTAGAGCGGAAAAAGTCAAAGTAAATCTGAACCGATTTGCTTCAAATTAAATAACGTTCGTCCTTGATCCACAAAACATACTTGTGCCAATTTTTGTTAAGATCGGTCTATAATTGCGACCTGTAATTTGATTACAACAATAGATGGACAGACAGACGGACATTGCTAAATAGACACAGAAAGTGATTCTAAGCCGATCTATATAATAAACGGTGGGTCTAACTCGTTTCCTTTTGGGTGTTTCAAACAAATGCAAAAACACATAATACTCTCGTGGAGTGTATAAAAATAATATTTTAAAATATTTTAAATTTTTACTTTATGACTGGAATGTGCGGACCTTTTTCGTGAAGTTGCATTGAAGATAATTTACGTTACCGCTCCCGCGAAAGCATCCAGTAGTGCCTTAAGGCAGTTATAATTTCACTCAAAATTATTTTTTTTAATATTGTTGCAAACAGTCATATCAATGTGTGTGGGAAAAATAATTTATGGACTTAATCTGTGTAGTTATACAGTGTAAGCCAAATTTATAGTTATCGAGGTTAAGTCCGAAATATATTTTTCGATTTTTTTGCTACAAATATTTATATTGTAGTAAAAAATGTGAGCAAAAAATAATTGTTTATTGACGTTTTTGTTATCGCATTTTGTTATACCGACTTAAAGAAAAACTATCCTAATAATAATGAAAATTTGTCAACAATCCAAATCAGTAACTTACGGCCAAAACCGTATAAGATTTTATACCCTACACCACAGGGTATTATGTCTTTGTGCATTTGTTTGTAACACCCAAAAGGAAACGTGATAGACCCATCGCTTATTATACCGATCGACTTAGAATCGCCTTTTCCGTCGATTTAGCTATGTCCGTCCGTTTGTCCATCTATTCTTGTAATCAAAGTATAGGTTGCAATTTTTGTTAGAACTAAATGAAACTTTGCACAACTAAGTTTTATGGTATAAGGACGATCGCTATTTAATTTGAAGCAAATCGGTTCAGATTTAGATATAGCTCCCATACAAATTATGCTTCCGATTTTACTTTGTCCGCTATAGAAACCACATATTTTAACAGATCTTCTTAAAATTTAGCAAAATATCTTATATTTCCACTAGAAACACCCGTGGTACAAAAAACCAGATCGGTTCAGATTTATATATAGCTCCCATACAAATGTCTCCTATGATTTGACTCTTTCCGCTCTAGAACCCACATATTTCAACAGATTTTCTTCAAATTTGGCAAAACAACTTATATTTCAACTAGAAACAATTCTGGTAAAAATGGGCCAGTTCGGTTCAGATATATATAGGTCCAATACAAATTTCGCCACTGAATTGATTATTTCCGCTCTAGAAATAACATATTTGAACAGTGCCGCCATTCTGTAACTTTTTAACGACAACTTTCGGTAGTTAAGTTGTCAAAATTCGTTAGTTTACTACAATTGTCGTTAAAAGTGATTCCGTAACATTTTCTTACCGATTTTTATATTTAAAAAGAATCGTTAACTTACGAAAATTGTCGGTAGGCTAACTACAATAAAATTGCCCTAGTAAAATCGTTCCGAATATCGTTAAGTATACAAACAGTTGTTTGGTGTTTACATTTTTTATTTCAGTGTTGTCAATTCTTATATAAAACATGCCTAAAAGGTGATTTTTTTGGAGAAAAAGTGTATTTTTAAAGAATTATCGTCATAATGTAAAGTTTACGACACTGAAATTGGCCTGTTAATTTTTGCATCGATGAAGTCCATATGAAGCCGACTATATAATACCCTACACCGCTCCCTGCGTATGTACCTCGCTTTGATTACTAAACCCAGGTTTTTCATGGGAGCAGTTTTATGCAGTTCATATAAATTATACAGTTACTATAAATTCATCTCATATTTAACGAATATTGGTAATAATATGGTAATTGATCCAATTATCCGACAGACAAATACAAATTATACAGTAGTAATAGGATGAATCGGACCGACATTTCAAAAGGGAGCCTAAAACAATATTTTGGGCCTGGTCCAAAACATGAGAGTATATATTTCTCATTCATGGTAGGTTCATGATCTGCAAAATTTGATGAAGATCCGATGTAAGATGTAGTTTCTAGAGCTGTAATAGATCAGAATGGGGCCTATTTGGGTTATACCAAAGTATGGACATATGGGCATCTCCACACATGTAAGAAAAGGCTAAAGACGGACGGACTTTCTATCTCATTACAATTCAATTCGGTAAAAAAGCGAAATCGGGAATGATTTTTGCATCCTATAAATGTAAGTGTTTGACAAAAAAAATTTTAAATCGGAAAGGACACGCTTTCACCATGTAGTTTATTGGTGAAATATAATATGTAAAGTTTGGCCAAAATCGGTTAAACATTCGGGAGCAACATTTGTATGAGGGCTATATGTAAATTAGAACCGATCTTACCCACTTTCACCATATGTGTTTCTAGTTCTATTATAAAATGTTGTGTCAATTTTAAAGAAAATCGGGTACAATATGTGGTTTCTAAAGCGGAAAAAGGGAAATAGGGAGCGACATTTGTATGGGGGCTATATCTAAATCTGAACCGATCCTACCCACTTTCACCATAGGTGTTTTAAGTTAGATTATAAGATGTTATGCCAATTTTAAAGAAAATCGTGTACAATATGTGGATTTTAGAGCGGAAAAAGTCAATTGGGGGCTATCTATATCTAAATCTGAACCGATCTTAGGGTGTAGGGTATAATGACGGGCCATGCCCACTTTTTTAATAATGACGAAAATTCCATCTTCAATATTTTGTTGGAACGTTCTTCAATATTTTCGATCATTATTGTGATTATTTCAGCTCTCTTCTTGTTGTGGTGTGGGTTTAACATTCGAAAAAGTTCTACGCTTTTAATAATATGAGTCACTTAAAATAGCTCAAATGAAAATATTTCAAAAAATATTACTAAAAAAAATATTACTAAATGGTACAGTCACAACCTCTTCTCCCTCCTTTTCATATTTTTTTATTCCAATGTTGGATGTTCTTATTATTTTCTTTTGGAACACCTAAAACACAAGTAAATACGTACGCGAAGTTCACATACAGTATAAACAAATGAAGATTAAAACTTAAATTTTCATGTCTTGTCATTTATTTTGAATTTCAGAAAATATTTAATTTTGCATCAAAAAGGTTGACACAGAACTTATGGCCTATTACTTTTTCGAAGTTGTAAATAAAGTTTTTTCTGTTAGAATATACATATGCAATCTAGAATTTTGAAGTTGGAACCACTGTAAAACCTATACTAGAATATATATGTTTTTAAAAATATGAAATGGTGTCATTTCAATAGCTATATTTCATTTCACATAATAATTTATTATTTTTCGTGTATACGCAGTTTTCCTAAAAGTACGAATTTCAAAAAATTCCTTTAATCAGAGGAATGAACACATCGAATTTCATTATTCTAGGTGCAGCCGTTTTGTTGGCACCATTTGTATCCCTCTATTCCCATTTTATCCCTTAAAAGTACGATTTGGGAAAAATACTTTTATGTTTTGTATCCACTCAATTAGAGTAACGTACACACCGAATTTTGTGTTTCTAGCTGTTGTCGTTTTATAGGTACCATTTTTATCCCTTTTTACTCATTTCACCCTCTAAAAATAAAAATCACTTTATTGTGCACGTTTTTGGTATAAGGGGAATGCTCATAGCAAATATCAAACAAATATAAGCAGAAATATTTAAAAAACATTATCGATATTTTCAGTCCTTGTGAGGGAAACATTTTTCGCTGTGGACACATTCCGTTCACTTGAAATCGCAAGCGATCTACAACTATAAGAGGTATTCATACAAAGTAAGGACTTCCTAACTCCTTTCTTTTAGATGCTAGCGAGCTTTCAACAGACGGCGGACATGTTTAGATCGTCTTAGAATTTGTTGACGATCAAGAATATATATACTTTATAGGGTCTCAGGTCGAAATTTCAAGGTGGTAGAAAAGGAATGACAAAGTTAGTATACCTCCATCCTGTGGTGCAGGGTATAATTATTATACGGCAAAATTGTTGATAAATAGGGTTATATACATAAAAATTGGACTTAAGTTAGATACTTCTGTTAGATAGTTCTATTTGATATGTTACTTTTTGATATGATTTTATTCCACCGATATCAAATTCGTAGTATGTCTATTTTTTAATTAAATATTTTTGGGTTAATTTGATGATTATTTTCTCGAGTAGTTTTGATTAGACAGAGGATTTTTATGTCATATTTTATTTTTTTAAATCATATTTTAAAATATAAACAAAAAGCGTTTAACAATTTTATGCTGGCATATTTTGCATATCGACGAAAATGAGATTTTCATAAAAATTCCCTGCGGTTCATCTATATCCATTTAAAATCATTTGAAAATAAGCTCTTTTTATAAACATTTTTCTGCACATAAGTGTCTAACTGTAGCATTTTTTAAAATCAATGCATTTATTTGTTTCGTTGTTAAATGCGGTTATTTTAAACAAAAAATCATAGGAATGCAATTTTGTATTCCAGTTTTCCCGGGAATGAATAAAATCCGGGTACCCTAGAACGAGTGAACCCCCCACAACAATATATATATGGGAAAAAACCTTGGCAAATATTATAAATTGCAGCACACACGACAGAAGTGCATTAAATGCTTAAAGGCATTACTTGGTGCATCACTACATTCATCGCCGCTTTTTTTTGCACATTTCTGTGCATTTTTTCGTCGTTGTTTCGCAGCAGTGGTTGGTTGAGTGTTTTTGTCCCATTATTCGCAAAGTAATGTAAATACAATATTATGCATACATTAAGGTTGATTCTTTTTATGAACACGCGTCTATGTGTGAGTGAGTGTGTGTATGCGGCTACATCTAGGCACACACTTACACGTCCTTGAGTGTGTGTGTAAATATATTTAGATATACTTTTTATATTAATATTGCTGGTGTTTATCGTGCGTGTTTGAATGCATTTGTGGCACGTTTCTTCTGCATAAACATCAGCTCTTAATCGTTATTCAAAATGTTGTATTTATTTTTCTGGTTTTTTTTTGTCAACGAGCCCTCTATTTGCCTTCGGGAAGGGATATTTTTGTTATGGGTTTATCTAAAGCTTATTAAAGTTCAAGGTAGACATTTTCACACACGAGTTCATATGACGTACTTAAAGCAATAATGGCCTAGCTAACATCACTGTCGGAGTGATTTAAATGAGATTCAAATTTGACAGCCTTTTCTTTTAACCTATGGAATTTAATAAAGTTCGATTTGATTTCCTTTATCGTCGACCTAAAATGCTAGTAAATTTAAGCAAAAACATTATTTGAAAAATATGGAGCATTACTTTTAGAATTTCTCTTACTTCTACAGGACAAAGAAATGTTTGAGGTCGCGTCTAATTCCTTTATTCTAAATACAATTAAGTTGGAAATATATTTATGTTTCATTTACAGAGAAGGAAGGAAAAAAAGAAAAGGCGTACCAAGATTCCGATTTGTTTACACAAACCACTGATTTCACGTAACCCTAGATAAAACGTTAAATGTTAAATGAATTTCTGAAATGGGCGAATTTCCAAAATTGCGTTTTTTAATTACTTTATATCGCTAATACAACATGGGACCCGTCTTAGCCTGGGTTGCTCCTTCTCAACTGCCTACTGTGCCCTTGGCAAGAGTTATTAAATTTTATTGCCAGTTATTTTATTTTTATTGACACTGACTCCTAGATAGACGAAATCTTTTACAACATCAAAGTTATTAATTTCGATCGGTATGCGTTGTTCGAGACGTTGTGATGTTCTACTAATGAAAATAAAGTACTTCGTCATATCCAAGTAACATAGTACTTTTTCCGTAAATAATGTCGGTGGTTCTAGTTTTCGTGTCCTGCAAAATTTTCTCCATCAATATGTTGAACAAGTCACACGATATGGCATCGCCTTCACTGAAACATCGCTCAGTATAAAATGGATTGGAAGGATTTGTTCGTATTTTTACGGAGCTTTTAGCATTTTTACCGTTATTATGCAGAGTCGCTATTTGCCTTAACTTAGTCCTTAAGTCGTTCACATATTTTGCTTCTAAGTATGTTGTGTGCAATGGTAGTAAAGGGGTATATACGTCGATAATTGGTGCAAATGGTAGGGTCTCATGTGGATAGGCCATAGGGCACTAAGGCTCCAATCTTCGGGCATGCTTCCTTCAGACAATATTGTGCGTAAAAGTTGGTTCATGCACCTTAACAATTCTTCGCCACCGGGATTAAAGTTCTGCCGGGAGGCCATCGACTCCTGCGGATTTATTATTCTTCTCTTCTCGAGCTGAGGCTGTTTGTATATCCATATAGTCAGCCGGTGGTATACCTATATCGTAGTTATTGAGTACAGTTTCAGGTGCATGATCTCCATTGGAGGCATAATTTTCTTAATCGTCTGGTAAATGTTTGGAAAATTGTTGTTTCCACAACCTCTGTGTACATTGAGCCATTTAAAATTTTAAATTAGAATCGCCTATAAAATAGTAATTAATATTTTTTTCAAGTTTCTAATTTTATTGGAAAGATTGAACTTTGTGATTGAATAATGGAACACAATATCATTCATATGACTAACACGACTGGCTCGGCAATGCCTCATTTCGCTAATGGACACCAAATTGTTCGGAAAATTTTCATTTTTATTAACCGATACCACTTCTTGACATTCGACTAGAGCTATATCTTATGAACTTTTAATTGTGTACTGCAATAAAAATTTGTAAATTTAATAACAAAATCGTTTAGTAATTTTAAAAAAGTGTAAATAATAGTGATGCTTATCATATCATATGAAATCTAAAATATTCTTAATAAAAGAAAATAATTAGCTTGATGCTTGTAAAGCGCTAAGATGTAACATTTCCGATTGGAAATTTTTATGGAGCTGTATCTAAATCTGAACCGATGTGTCCTATTTCCATCACAGATGCAACAACAACGGTTTCTGTTACTTCCAATGTTTTGGGAGTTTGCAATTATAATACAAATCCCTTTCGACAAACGAAGAAAACTGTTTGATATAGATAAACTTATTTCTCGTTGTTCATTTACAAAAACTGATGACATGTTTACCGCAAACAAACTAATTTTTCCCACAAACGAAACTCAAAAACGATGTTTACGTGTCTAAAATTTCGTTTCTACGAAATGCATTTTTCTCTGCGTGTAGGTCTCTATTTTTAAAATCTACTTTAAAGTTGCGAAACAATAAGAAATGAGTATTAACTTACTAAAAGTTTTGTTATATTTATCACTTATGTCAAATATTTTTCAGAGTTAGTATTTTTTTGTACATATGTAACAAGTATTATTCAAAAGAGAAACAACAAATTCAGTAACTTGGATCTACGTAGGAAAACGAAACTCTAAAATACCAATTGTTTGGTTTTTTGGAATTAAAATTTCTAGTCGCTTCTTCTTGCATTTCATCGAATACAAAAAAAACTGTATTTGTTAAAAACAGCTGTTTACCATCTCAGCAAATATAAATCTGCTGTCTCTTTTTTAACAGCAGAGAATCTGCTCTTTCAGTAGACTTTCTGCTTTCCTTTACTGACATATTCCTTTGAGTGTACTGATAGATGGATTACTGAAATGAAATTTTGCCGACAATGTCTGTCGGACGAATGTATCAAAATATTTCTCGAAGATACTGGCAATAAAATATGAGTGGTTTGCAAACGCTCACGTAATGACACATAATAAAATTATCGTCATTTATCATTGCGCCATACACTGACTAGACTTAACGAGAAAAATTGAACATTAATTGTAAATTTACTAAAATAATTAACAGAATCACCTGCTTTATTTTTTGTAAAAGTACACTCAAAAAAATAACATTCCTAAATCTGAGTAAAATTCATACTACAATTTAGTTAAACAATTTTACTCGAGTTCAGTAAAGATTTCCTAAAAAGTTAGAAAATAAACTAAGTATGAGTAAAGTTTCCTTCTTTCAAAGCCATAGTAAATAGTTCATTTACTAGAAAAAGTCTAGTAGATTTACTTAAAAACAAAAAAATATAAAGTTTTTGTATGAAAAAAAAAATCCATTTAGGAAATTTTAACTTAAAAATGTGTTTTTTCCTAAAATGAAGATAAAATGTTTACTGAAATTTATGCCGAGTTCTTAATACATTTAGGTATTAATGAACTTATAAAAAACATTTGAAATTGTTAAAATAAATTAATCTAAGAAGGAATTCTAGTTCGTTTGCAGAGACTTATTTCTTAAATAATTTATGAATTATTCTAAACAACCACTGCGAAGGCGCCTATCTTGCCTTCGCAACAATCATGGAGTAGCAGCTCAACTCCTTATGGCAGAGGTATCATGAACTTTTTGAGAAATATTTCATGTTGTCATTTTTTGTATCAGTTTTGCATACTCTGAAGCAAAACAATTAGTTTGATTTTTTAGTTAAATTGAACTTATTTTAATTTCACCTTTTTTCCTTGTATAAAATAAATTTTCCTCAGTTTAAGTAACAATTTACACGTTTTGAAAAATCAGCAAAATTGTCCTCAGTTTGAGTAAATATTTACTTGATTTGAGTAAACATTTACTTAGTTTTAGGAAATTTTCAGCAAAATTTTACTAAGATTTAGTAAAAATTTACTTAGTTTTAGGAAGATTTTGCTTTAATTTAATAAAAAATTACTTGGTTTTAGGAAAAATTTACTTAGATTTAGAAAAACTTCAGCAACATTTTACTTATATTTAGTAAAAAGATACTTGGTTTCCTAAATTTTAGTTAATTTTAACTCATTATAGCATTATTTTTTTATGAGTGTAGATGAAAACCCCCCAGGGGAAAATCCTGCGCACGGGCCTGTTTCTTTGAATAATGATCTTTGAGCTGCCCACTTATAAAATACAATTCTATCTATGGCCTGATGTAGGTGGTATATGTATTGAGAAGAAGGAGTGAAAATCCTCTTACTTTTAATAGTTCTCGCATGATATTTGACAATGTTTTTATAAAAATAAAAAAACCTACATAATATCAATGCTTTTGTCAGGCCCCTTCCGCCAGACAAACGTCACCATCCTATGTAATAAATAGCTTTACATATGTATGTGTGTTTTAAATCCTCTATGACTTGATATTTGAAAATGTTTTCATAATTGCTTTATAAATATGTAAATTAGGTACATTTGTGGCGCTCTCTTCTCCTTCACAAATCACCCTATGTGAGAGATTTTAAGTCGTTCTAGCCGACTTCCTGCTTGTTGTTTTATTTACATCATTTATTCTAGCTCTCTTGTTATAAAAAATCAATGTCGCGGTTACTTTTTCCTTAACTGTATACTAAAATCGTTTCAAATATCTGTCTCTTGTTTTTTTTTTTAAATTAAAAATACCTTGTTAAGAATTTGTCATTTAAATAATATTTCTATTAAATATTGAAATTTATAAAATGCAATAAAAAATTTTAAAATTTAATAACACAAATTCCAAACTTTTAGTCGATATATTTTCAAAGGCCTAGCGCTCAGTTTAAATGCCTTAATGAAAAGCATTTATGTGAGTCGATTGTAGTACTCACGGGTAATGTTCATATGAAATATAAAATATCACATGTTTGCAGTTAGATTAAATTCCCACTGGATTTTATTAGTTTTAATATTAAAACGGCGTGTGTGGCTGTGTTTTTTAAATGCAAATACATACATCCCACCCACCCATCATTCACCACAGCAACGCACATATTTACGGACAAAAGCCATACATGGCGTATACGCGATATTTACTGGTACATCAAACGAAACACAATACGTATACGCACCAACGTTCTCCTTTTCCATTCAGCCATTTCACTCTCTCAATCTCTTGATTTAACTGAATGCGTAAAGCGAGTGTGTATGTGTGAGTGGGTGCTTATGCGGTTGTGTGCTTGTGCATGTATTTGATTACGCAAATTATTTGATTTTATTTGAATTTTTCATAATAAATATTTTTATTAAAAATGTTTACATAAATGTGTGGAAGTGTTCACGCACACACACACCCACACTCATGCATATAAACCGCCCAATGACAACATCAGCAACAATAGTAAAACAAGTGCCGAATACACATTTAAGTGTGGCCGACTCGAAACTTTTATGACCTACATCACTAAGTGGCCAGAGCGTTACTTGCTTTCAGCAAAATATAGATCAGTTTTATATGTTTTTCGTACCATTAAAAATATTTTTTCGAAAAACAAAAATTGGGGACTGTCCCTAAACCACTGCTTCTATGTGAAAGTGATATTCACACGGTTTATAAGTTACTTTTATTTAAAATATAATTAAAGTTTAATATAAAAAATATAAAATATTATAAAACAAATATTAAATAATTGGAATTAAATTGGAATTTTATTATATAAAATAGTGTGAAATGTACAAGAAATAGAAATTTGGTATTTTGGCTCTCCGCAACATTTTGATTTGTCGAGATAAGTGGTTATCCGCAGATATTGTTGCAAACACAATGACCTACCAAATATATCCTTCAAACTATAGAAACGCAACATAATGTTTCTCTTCGTTGGCTGAGTGATACGAATGTGTCCGTGTGTGGTGTGTGTCACTGCGGTCCATTTCTGTGCTGATTACAATGCCAGAAAACCATTAAACAGAAAACAATAAATGTTGATATTCATCAGAACAATTAAAACAGGAAATTTACACATTTCCCGGCAAATTTCTGTTAAAATTGTACATTTATGATTTACTCCATGCAAATATTTATATAACTTTATATGTATGCCACACGCATACACACACACCCCCGCATATGTACATTCGTATGTCTGCAGATAGATGCGTATATAGGACATGACATGTGCTCAAGTCCAGTAAAACTTTTCGTCTGCCTTCTAGGCAATTTTCCATGAATACTTTTTTGCGAAAGGATATTTTATGGTTATTGTTTATCATATCATCCCACAGGCAATAAAATATGACTGAAAACAGTTGACTTTTGAGAGATTTTCAGATTTAAATGAATTTCTGTTTGTTTGTTAAGGGATTTTGGAATTTACTTTGAATGCCAAAGTGTGATAACATCGCAACGGTAATGGATTCTATCAAATTTCAACGTAATATCGCAATATTTCCCCAAAAAGATTAAGATTGGATTGTTTAACGATGATCTACAAAATATTTCGTCACTGGGTCAAGCCATCTGTGAGCTGAACGCCCCTGAAAACACCTCTAAAAATCATATTTTTCCCATGTATTTTTTTATTTTGCTTAATGTCCAAATTTTTTTCTGCATTAATAGACCCTTGGAAGCACATTAAATACATATTTTTATTCTTGTCTTAGAATAACTCATTGGTCGTATTATGGGACTAATTTTTTGTGGTTTTTCAAGGTGGCAGCTAAAAACTCATATTTCTTGGAAGCATTTTGTAAAAGGTGTTATGAAAAAATTAGAAGGATTCAGTAAATTTCGAATGATGCCTAAAAGACAAATATCGGACGAAAATTGATGTCACTGAATCCATGTTTGTGAAATAATTTAATACAGGAGATAGATTTTCAGAGCCTAAAATTTCCAAATCTTTTTACAAAAATGAGTCAATTTCTTTCCGATGTTCATCATTTAGCCATCATTCGAAAGATATTGACTGCTGCTATTTATTTTTTATAAAATACTAACACCAAATAAGCATACGTTTTCAATTGCCACAATGAAAAAACACAAAAAATACTATAAATGTCCAATAATTCGACAAATAAGTAACTTTAAGACAAGAATTAAATTTTATATTTAAAATGCTTTCAAGGGTCTATTATTTAAGAAAACAAATAAAACGGCACCCTGGCTAGCAATCTACAGAGGCTGTCGATTTTTGCAGAAGTGCACTGACATTATAGGAAAATGTTTAATATAGCCAAACCAAAACAACAAAAAATATTGAAAAAGTAATTTTATAAATAAATATAAATTTTTTATTATTTTAAACGATTCTTATAAGGCAGGGTTTTCAATATGTTTATACTACAGGGTTTTCCAACAAGATGTGTTATTTTGAATCACCCGGTATTTCGGTAGCTGTCACTTTTGATGCTTTTATTCTTTGACAAGAAGAAACTACGCCATTACTAACAAGTAAGGAAAGGCTAAAGTCGGGCGGAGCCGACTATATAATACCCTACACCACTCCCTACATATGTACCTCGCTTTGATTACTAAACCCAGGTATTTCATGGGAGCAATTTTATGTAGTTCATATAAATTATACAGTTACTATAAATTCATCTTTAGTCATATTTAACGAGTATGGTTAACAATATGGTAATTGATCCAATTATCCGACAGACAAATACAATTTATACAGTAGTAATAGGATGAATCGGACCGACATTTCAAAAGGGGGCCTATAACAACATTTTGGGCCTGGTCCAAAACATGGGCCTATATATTTCTCATTCACTGTAGGTATTCCTAGTTAAAAATATCATGATCTGCAAAATTAATGAAGATCCCATGTAAGGTGTAGTTTCTAGAGCTGTAATAGATCAGAATGGGGACCCATTTGGGTTATACCAAAGTATGGACATATGAGCATCTCCCAAACAATTCTCATTACAATTCAATTCGCTAAAAAAGTGAAACCGGGAAGGATTTTTGCATCCGGTAAATGTATGTGTTTGACAAAAAATGTTAAATCGGAACGATGTGACCCGCTTTCACCATGTATGTTTATTGGTGAAATATAATATGTAAAGTTAGGCCAAAATCGGTTAAACATTCGGGAGCAACATTTGTATGAGGGCTATATCTAAATCTGAACTGATCATACCCACGCTCACCATAGGTTTTTTAGTTGGATTATAAGATGTTGTGCCAAATTTAAAGAAAATCGGGTAGAAGATGTGCTTTCTAGAGTGGAAAATGTCAAATAGGGAGCGACATTTGTATGGGGGCTATATCTAAATCTGAACCGATCTTACACAATTTTTGCATAGGTGTTTCTAGTTGGATTATAAGATGTTGTGCCAAATTTAAAGAAAATCGGGTGCAAGATGTGCTTTATAGGGCGGAAAAAGTAAACCGGGAGCAATATTTGTATGGGGGCTATATCTAAATCTGAACCGATTTCCTCCAAATTTAATACCAATCGTCCATGGCCCAAAACAGTAACTTCTGCCAAGTTTCATGACAATCGGACAACAATTGCGACCTGTAGAGTGCGAACAAGCTTAGATGGACAGCAGACGGACGGACGGACGGACAGACAGACATCGTTAAATCGACTCAGCTGGGGATTCTAAGCCGATCGGTATACTTAAAGGTGGGTCTAGCTCGATTATTTCTTGGTGTTACAAACATTTGGCGCGAAACTAACTTATAATACCCTAGCCCACGAAGAGGTGTAGGTTATAAAAATGGAACGATACACGCTTCAACAACGCATTGAAAGTATTAAAATTCACTACAAAAATAAATCATCTTGACTGATGAGGCCCATTTCCACCTCGGTGGCTACGTCAAAAAGCAAAATTGTCGCATCTCGGGCTAGGAAAATCCAAGAGTTATTGTTGATAAGCCTCTCCATCCTCATCGTGTGACTGTTTGGTGCGGTTTATGGTCCGGCGGGGTCATTGCACCTTACTTTTTCGAAAATGAGGTTGGATCAATAGTTACGGTGAATGGATTGCGCTATCGTGAGATGATTATGGTCGGAGTTGGATGGTATTTATCTGGACATGGTTTACTTTCAACAAGACGGCGCTACGTGCGAAAACATTACTCTTTTACGGGAAAAATTTCCGGGCCGTGTTATCTCTCGAAGAGGTGATCACAATTGGCCACCGAGATCTTGTGATTAAACAGCTTGTGACTTCTTCCTTTGGGGCCACGTGAAAGATAAGGTCTACGCCAACAGCCCAACGTCGATCCAAGACCTCAAAGATATAATTCGTGAGGCTATCGAGGATATAGATCAGCCACTTTGCGATTTGGTTATGGAAAATTTCATTAAAAGGATATGGTCCTGTAAGCGAGGCCATTTGGCTGATGTTGTTTTTCATTATTTATCTCAAAAAATTATATTTTTCAAAAAAAAAAATACAATACAGATTCAAAAAAGCAATAAATATTGGGGAATAGTGGAAGCATTTTCAGCTACAATCATTTGGTTGGTTGGTTGGCAAAATAACCTAACTTCATGATTCTACACATTTTTGCGTTAAAAGTAAAAAAGTACGAATTTGGAAAAATTTATTTTCTCGAGTCTATGCAGTCAGAGGAATATATACACCGAATGCCATGAGTCTAGCTCCGGCCATTTGGTCGGCATCATTTGTATCCCCTTTATCCCATTTTACCACCCCCTTATAATGAGCAATTTCATCATTCTAGATGGACTTTGGAAAAACCTTTTTATTTTTCGTGTCTATGAAGCCAGAGTAATGTATACTCTGAATTTCATGACTCTAGCTGCTAGTTTGGTACTATTTTTATCCCTTTGTTTGGTTGGCAGTATTTTTATCCCTCTATTCCCATTTTACCCCTTCAAATTACGAATTTAGAAAAACTACTTTTATATTATGTATCTACTCAATTAGATGAATTTGCACATCGATTTTCGTGTTCCTAACTGCTGTCGTACCATTTATATACCTTTTTGGCCCATTTCACCACATACAGATAATAATCACTTTATGGTGCACGTTTTCTCTATAAGGGAAATGCATATCAAATAAATATGCGCAGAAATATTCAAAAAAACATGGTTAAATGCTCATAATATTATGGAATTTTTAAGTCTTTGTGAGCAAAAATTGTTTCCCTCTTGACCGATTTCACCCACTTTCAATCCCAGCCGATCTACAACTATAAGAAACATTTATGTTAATTTTGGTCGTCCTAGCTCCTTTCGTTTATATGCTAGCGTGCTTTCAACAGACGAACATGATGATGAGATCGTCTTAGAATTTTATCACGATCAAGAATATATATATTTATAGGGTCCCAGGCCGATTATTCAAGGTGTTACAAACGGAATGACAAAGTTAGTATACCCCCATCCTTAGGTGGAGGGTATACAATTTTTTACAAAAATGCAGAAAAACATGGGTATTTTCAGCGAGCGAAATATTTTGCAAATCATCATTAAACAATCGGAACTTTATTTTCGTAGGGTGACTGGAAATTGTTTTTTTGTTTGGACCGCGACCCATCCTAATATATAATAGCCTTGTGGAGTATATAATTATGGCATTCGTTGAGAAAAAAAAAACTGATTTATTGAATACAGCTTTCATATTCTTTATAAACTCACAGCAGCTTTCGTAATATTTTTTCCATTCCATTTCAAATGAGGCCTTGCCAGAGAAAATGTTTGCTGTGCTCCAGCGCGTTCGGCTGCAAAAATGATTCCTGATGTTGTTTGTGTGAGCGGCTGACTCTTATAAAATAAAATAATAATAATAATAAAAATTATTGCACAACTTTAAGTAGATTCTTGTGCGAATTCCATATCCATTTAAATATATTCATATTCAGTGATTTTCAATAAAATCACACAAACACACCCATACCACTGCGCATTTACCACTCATATCCGGACACTTATATGCTCACACACACTCACACAATGTAACGTAATTAAAACACTTATTACACTTGGTTGGCTTTTTTGTTTGTATGCTTTCACTCCTCTACATACGCATACACTCTTAAATATTTTTAATTATTTTATTTTTCTTTCGAAAAAAAGGAAAAAAACTTTATGTGGTTAAAAAATGCATCCAATTGAAAGTTTCCGATATGAACGCACGCACACACCCATGGCCATAAAGCCATAATTTTCTCCTTGAAGTGATTTTAATAAAACAAAATGGAAAAGTTGCAAAAATACCCATTCATTTTGGGTTCCATATGGTTAGGCATGAGTTGGCAATACGGAGAGCATGCTGTGAGCATGAGGCATGTGGGACGTGGGGTATTTGTCGCATTACCTTGAATGTTTGTGATTATGGCAACATGTTGCAAATGATGATTTTCCTTAAGGATGCATGTTAAATTCTTGTTGCAAAACAGGGACTTGATGTCCTTTAATATTTGAGGCAAGAAGGCTTAGAATATGTTAAACGTTTTTTCTTTCATTTATGTTGGCGATTTTTTCATAACGTTGGCCGAAATCTTTGGAGGGATGCTGTCTTTTGAATTGTCCTATGTCATTGTGAATGAATCGCAAAAAATGTATTCGATAATGTCAGCTCATATAACGATAGGACCTGTGATATATCTTTGCTTAACTCTCTTTATTTCAACTGATCGCTTTGATATGTGCAAAAAAAAGAAATATGTATGTGTATAAGTATGTAAATACATATGCTTATAACCATATGACCATGGGTATGTTCAGTTACTACTTGTTTTGTAGATTAGACTATTATGATTTGTAGACTTATAATTCTACCGTAGTCGTATGTCACAGACCAAAATGGAGAGATTGTTCACATTATGTGCAACAGTTTACATAGCACAGGACATACTTCCTAATGTCTTAGGAATTTAAATAGAAATTTAGCTAACTTTTATACCCTCCACCATAAGATGGGTGCATAATAAGTTTCTCATTCCACTTGTATACCCTTCTCTAGGGTATTATGTCTTTGTGCATTTGTTTATAACATCCGAAAGGAAGAGATATAGACCAATTTGTATACCCTCTACCTCCAGGATGGGGATATACCAACTTTGTCATTCCGTTTGTAACACCTTGAAATATCGACCTGAGACCCTATAAAGTATATATATTCTTGATGAAAACTGTCCCCTAGTCACCCATAGAGGGAATACATGTATTATAACATTTTCACCAAACATACCTGTTCCCGTATCTCCACTCCATAATGGAGCTCTCATACAAACACTAAATTTTTATAAATTTTCCTCCCACCACTCTAACTGGCCCAAAGAGGCCCCTGGTGGGGTCAAATGTATGACCAACCCCAATATTGGTCAACCCCCAATATTTTTCAGCCTCAATATTTTCTTAGAATACACCTACTCACCAACTGCAACCCTTAAGTTGGCCCCCATACATTTGCCTATTTTTAAAGAGTGATTTTTTTGAGGTTAGGATTTTCATGCATTAGTATTTGGCAGATCACGTGGGATTTCAGACATGGTGTCAAAGAGAAAGATGCTCAGTATGCTTTGACATTTCATCATGAATCGTCTTACAAACGAACAACGCTTGCAAATTATTGAATTTTATTATCAAAATGCGTGCTCTGTTAAGAAAGTTCATTGCGCGCTTCCATTTTATGGTCAGTTTAATCGACCCACTGAAGCGGCTATTCGGGCTATTGTGACTAAATTTCGCACCAAATTTACATTGTTGGACATTAAACCACCAACACGCTTACGTAGAGTGCGAACTGAAGAAAATATCGCAGCTGTATCGGCCAGTGTTAATGATGACCACCAATTTTCGATTCGTCGCCGTTCGCACCAATTGGGTCTCTGTTACTCAAAAACGTGGAAATGCCAAAATTGGACTAAGCGGATGGACCACCTAAGACGCAGCCGCGGTCAACATTTAAATGAAATTATCTTCAAAAAGTAAATGTCATGGACCAATCTAACGTTTCAAATAAAGAACCGATGAGATTTTGCAAATTTTATGCGTTTTTTTTTTTTAAAAGTTATCAAGCTCTTAAAAAATCACCCTTTATATGTTTCTATGAAATAAAGGCCCAAACCTGCCCCACAGTAGACCCTAGAGGGGAGAAATGTACGACTGATCCCCATTAATTTTCCCAAATATACCTACCACTTATCACCACTCCATAAGAAAAAAGTTGATAGAAATCCTAAAATGTTAAAAGAGGGGCTCCCATACAAAAGCAAAATTTGTATAAAATTTGCTCCCACCACTCTAGCGGAGTCAAATGTACTAAATGTTACGGCACAACATATTATTATAGTAATCTATAAACTGCTGTAGATCGGTTGGTGATTGAAAATGGGCGAAATCGTCCCAGAGAGATAATTTTGTCCATAACAAGGACAGAAAATATCCCTAATATTACTAGTATTTAAAAATGTTTTTCGAATTTCCCTTATAGCGTAAATGTGCACCATAAAGCGATTCTTATTTGTAGGGGGTGGAATTGGACAAAAAGGGATAAAAATTGAATAGAAAGATAAAATAAATGGTTGTTTTTTCAAAACCGTACTTTTAAGGGGGTAGAATGGGAATAGAGGGATAAAATTGGTACCGACAAAACGAATGAATTGAATTGAAAGTGGTTTAAACGTAAACGTGCACCATAAAGCGATTCATATTTGTAGGGGGTGGAATTGGGCAAAAAGGGATAAAAATATTACCTATCAAACGAAAGCACCTAGAAACACGAAATTCGGTCTGTATACTCCTTTAATTGAATAGAAAGAAAAAATAAATGGTTGTTTTTTTCAAAACCGTAGAGGGTAAAATGAACTAGAGGGATAAAAATGGTATCAACAAAACGAATGAATTAAATTGAATTGAAAGTGATTTTCAAAATTCGTAATTTTAAGGAGGAAAATGGGATAAAATTGGTGCCTTCCAAATGGCTGCAGATAGATAATCATAAATTACGGCATATACATTCCTCTGATTATGTAAACGCGCAACATAAAGATTTTTTTTGGAAACTTGTACTTTTAGGGAAGACGGAACAAAACGGGATAAAAATGATACCAAACGGCTGTAGCTAGAAGCGTGAAATTCTATTCATAATTTTTTCAGACTTGGAAGACGTGTAAAACAAAAGTCTTTTTCCAAATTCCAAATAGAATCTGCTAGAGTCGTAGAATTAGGTATTACACATTCCATTGTGAACCCGAAAGATAATGTCATTTCGAAGTTCGTACTTTGCCTTTCTTACGAATTTCTTTAATATATAGGATGAGCCATTTTAAATTTGAACTACCGATTACTTGACTTTGAATTAATTTTTATTTTCAGGTTTATGACACAATGGGACGCTATACATTAAAAAAAATGGGAAATATTAAAAACTATCATCCAAAATAGTGAATCTTTAACGCAAGCTGTAAACATTTTACGTGGAAAATGTTCGCGAAGATAACGGCCTTCAGCCTTCATGAAGCTCATTTTCATCACGGTGGCTATGCCAATAAACAAAATTGCCACATATGGTGTTCAGAGAACCCACACGTGACTATTGAGAAGCCAATGCATCCACAACGAGTCACTGTTTGGTGTGGGTTTTGGGCTGTATTGAAAAATTGAGTTAATCGGATGAGGTACTGCCGAGCCATTATTAAATGACAAAGTTCAACCTTTCCAAAAAAAAAACAGAAATTTGAAATAATAATCCGCAAAATTTTATAGCCGATTGTAATTTAATATACCTTATACTACACCATTTCCAATTGAAATTGGGAAAATTCTAATTGAAATTGAGAAATTCCACTTGAAATTGAGATTTTCCACTTCAATTTGAGAAAATTACAATTGAAAATGAGATTTTCCATTTATAATTGAGAAAATTCCAATTAAAATTTCCATTTCAAATTCCAATTGAAATTGAGAATTTCTATTTCATATTGAGAAAATTCCAATTGAAATTGAGAATTTTCATTTCATATTGAGAAAATTCCAATTGAAGTTGTGAATTTCCATTTATAATTGAGAAAATTCCACTTGAAAATGAGAATCTACATTTCAAAATGAGAAAATTAAAATTGAAATTGTGAAATTTGCATTTGATATTGAGAATATTCTTATTGAAATTGAGAAAATTCAGAAATTTCTATTTTCACCCAGGAAAAAGGTTGTTGAATTGTCTTGTGCAATAAACAGTTTCAAATGCTGGAACAAGTGTATATTGTCTGCAATTCTCTGTGGTCTTACATTTGACCATTTGACATCACCCTTAACCTTGGATCAAATAACTACGCATTCATTATCAAGAGGCAGTTTTCAAAGACTTGTTCCAGTCAGCTACGAAATTAAGCGTTATTGTATATCAAAACAAGTTCATTCAAATTACTCATCTCCTCAGAACTCATTCTTCTGTTAAACGCGTTTTGAATAAGCCGATTCATCTATTCAGTATAATAATTACAGTAACTGTAATTACATGTTCGTTAGAGACATGTTGAATGAACGCCATAGGATCGAGAACAAACTCTGAATGAGCCTTTTTTCTGTTGCACAATTGATTTAATTATGTACATTCAATAAATCGTCACGTATGGAATATAAACACATATGATTTATGCTAAAGCAGAAATATTCTCAATTTCAAATGGAATTTTCTCAATTTGAAATGTAAATTGTCATTTTCATTTAGAATTTTCTCAATTTGAAATATAAATTCTCCATTTCAATTGGAATTTTCTCAATTATATATGGACATTCTCAATTTCATTTGTAATTTTCTCAATTATAAATGGAAATTCTCAATTTCAATTGGAATTTTCTAATTATGAAATTGAAAATCTTAATTTTAATTGGAATTTTCTCATTTTGAAGTGGAAAATCTTAATTTCAAATGGAAATTCTCAATTACAAGTGGAATTTTCTCAATTGCAATTGGAAATGGTGTAAAAGATAAAAGTAGATCGATTTGCCTTCCTTGAAATCCAAACGTGTTATTTGAAACTGTTCATAATACAACATTTATAATAAATGGTCAATATTGTAGTGGGTTGTTCTATCTTACCATTTTAATAACCTCCACCTCCAGGATGGGGTATACCCCCAACTAACTATATAAAGTATATATATTCTCGATCGTCATAAAATTCTGAGACAATCTAGACATGTCCGTCCGTCTGTTGAAAGCACGCTAGCATCTAAACGAAAAGAGCTAGAACGTTCAAATTTTCCATAAATACGTCTTATAGTCGTAGATCGGTTGGGATTGAAATGGGGCGAAATCGGCACAAAGGGAAAAAAATTTTCCCTCATAAGGACTAAAAATACCCATAATAAACCCTAATATTTTAGCGTATTTAAGCATGTTTTTTGAATATGTCTGTTTATATTTGATATTTGGTATGCGCATTCCCCTTATAGCAAAAAAGTCCACCATTAAGTGATTCTTATTTGTAGGGGGTGAAATGGGACAAAAAAAGGGATAAAAATGGTACATATTAAACGACAACAGCTAGAAACACGAAATTCGGTGTGTATATTCCTCTAATTCGGTGTGTATATTCCCAAATTCGTACTTTTAAGGGCTAAAATGGGAATAGAGGGATATAAATGGTACCAACCAAGCGGCTGTACCTAGAATGAAATTTTTCGAAATTCGTAGTTTTTGGGGTCAAAATAGAAAAAGGGGATAACAAAATACCAACCAAATGAACGCAACTAGAGTCATGAAATTCGGAGTATACATTCCTCTGACAGCGTAGACACGGAAAATAAACGGAGTTTTCGAAATGGATTTTCAAACTTTTTACTTTTGGAATTAAAATAGAATGGAAATACTGTAAATACAACTGTAGCACCCACTAAATACCAATATTTATGGTAGTTAAGCTTTTTGAAAATATTAATATAACAATATTTATTTTTTAAATTGACTTTTAGTATTATTTCGATATGTTAACGTATTATATTTATTAATAAAATTATTTGTTCAATATTTGTATTTGTTTTGGGTTGGCTATATTAAAAAAAATTATATTTTCCTGTAATATTACTGGACTTCTACGAAAACCGACATCCTCTGTGGAATGCAATCCATGGTGGAGGGTATATAAAATTCGGCCCGGCCGAAATTAACTCCGTTTTTACTTGTTCATACTCCATATGTAGTGGCATGTCCTATCTTTAATATCGAAATTATAAAGAACAACCAGTGATGTCAAATCATTAGTTTGAACTATTTTGAAAGTTGTTTATGTATTTCCCCCTAAACCCTAATGTATTGCATAATTTTAGTCGGTGGGAAAAAACTCTGCCCGAAATCTCTGCTGTGACTATATTTGATGTAAACGAACATGTGCTGAGGGTTCATAAATGGAATGGAATGCATTGGCCCAAATTTGCCTGTTTGTTGTTGTAAATGTTGCAAATTTCATTACAAACTTATAACACAACACATCCTGGCGCCCTTGCATCACACCAAGTGGTAATGCCTTTTTCCTCGAACAATATCTGAGGGTGGCAAGAACCCTTGTGAAACTTGTTGTTGTTTGTTTGTTTGTTTGTTGCAGGATACATACAACGTACAACAATGTTTAATAACAATTTGCTTTCATAAAGGTCACTATTAACACATTCATGTAGGTGCTCGTTCGCTCGCTCGTTCACTAGTTCGTTCGTCGTAACTTGTAAACAATATAATGGTGTTATGTTAACTTTCTGTTGTTGTTGTTGTTGTTTGGAATTGCCTCCACCCAACCCCCTATTTTGATGATGCAAAAACTTTCATTCGTTGCATGCAACATGCAAGCACAGTGTTCTTCGACTTAGGGAGCAAAACGAAAGGGAACATTGCAACAACAAGAAGAACAACAAGGAAATATTTATTAAAGTTAATATCTTAACTTAAGTTGAAAAAGTATTTTCGTTACTATATAAATTTCAACTATTTGTATTGCCCCTCTAGACAAAAGCGAAAAACCGATGCGGAAGGTATGAGTTCACATTTCTTTGGATTCATTAGAGAAATTTACAGGATTTTCGGTGGTAAACACACACACACACGCACGAGTTACGAGTGACTTTCACACGTTCGCATTACACATTGCACACAGAACGTGGATATTTTTCCAACAAATTATATTCCAGCGATTTAATTAAACATGAACTATTTCAAAGTCAATTAAACATATTACAAATTATGCTGGGAAATACATCAATCCCTTGCATGCTTGCTTGCACCTTGGCACACACGCTTTGCCATTTGTTGTATGTAGCGACAAAATCGGATTAACGCCTCAATGGGTACATTTTGGGGCTTCTCTCTAATTAAGAGTTTAAATACAGTGTCTGCATTTTTAATTTCGTGTAACGTGACGAATTTCTATTCACTCATTCGCCGTGCGTAATCAAAATACATATAACTATACCAATGATGTTATATAATGATATCAATGATGTTCATAACAAACAGACAAACAAACATCACGATCTTACAGTATTGCCAACGCTCCATATCGAAAAATGGCTAAATTTGAAATTAAACAAGGAATAGAAGCTAACGTAGAGCCTAAACTTTCTGGCTCATTACAAGTTTGCTATTGGGTAATTCCACAAGATTTCGACCCAACATGGATTTGGACCATCATCGATTTTGATGAAATTTGGGACATACATTCTACTAGTGTTTGCCGGCAATGTACCGTTTACCGTAGCTAAAAAATAGCACCTGGTTTAAGTTCTACAGTGGGCCAAAGTTGGTTATCTCGGGGTTTTTTGGGAGAGATGGCTTCCTTATCGATATCATAACTTTGGATCGCGTCATCAGATTTTAACGAAATTAATCTCATCTGTAAGATTTACATCACCTCTTTCCGAATCTGTACGCAAATATGAATGTCCTTGTGATTCAAGGACTTCAAAAATTAAAAATAATTTTAATCCTTGAATATCCTGAAAAACATATCTTTAATTTTCTTTATTTTGTTTTGTATTTTAGCTTATATTATTCTCAACAATATCAAAAATTCTGAGTGGGGTGGCCATAGGTTAAGAAATTACCGCTGTTTTTTCCAAAGTATTGCGTTATTTCAGCAAGATCAAAATTTTTCATTTCGTACATTAGAGTCGCTTCAAAAATAAAGTTGTCGATGTTCTCGACTAAAATGAAAGATTCGTTTGTTTTTCGGGTTCTCCCAAAATATTTCGCTTTTATCATTGTCCGTTCGTGAAGTGGACGCGTGCAAAAAACTCTATAAAACAGGTTTTTCTTGAAGAGAATTTACTATGAGAATGGTATTGAAAAAAAAATCATTAGAAATTAAAATCTGGCCCGAGCTTTATCAAACTGTATCAAAAACTTGCAATTTGACCCAGTATAAAGGGTCGATTTTTACAATTTTATTGCATTTTTTATAAAATACGCTAAATTTACACTTTTTAGTCCGACTTGTGTTTTTAGTGGCTCATTGGAGAGGTAGTAATTGCAATTTTTTGAACCGATAGAGGGTCGCACATTTTTTCAATTGTTTAAATGTGAAATAACAACTGACATATAGAGTCATTTGCATCGTAAACATATTCTACTCTTATGCAAAGCTTTTTTAAAAAATCTGATATTTTGTTCAATGGATAGACGAAGGGAAAATTTGAAATGGTTGTTAATGCTAAAATAATACAGATAGAAACATGAAGTTTGAAGTTTTTTTAAAAATATACTTCTCTTTCATTCTATGGCACGCACAAGTACGAAACTAAATTATTAAAACCGTTGGAACCTTTGGAAAATAAAAGTCCTCTAAAAGAACAAACGACAACGAAATGCAGTTTTGCTATTAGTGATCTATAGTTTCAGTTCTATATAGCAGGATAATCGCAGGATAATCGTGCCGTACGGAGGAGCTTATGTGCAGTTTTCCTCCCAATTTATCCATTGAAATACCGAAATTTTAGATTTTTTTTTTGCAAAAATTAGCTTTGCATAAGACTAGAATGTGTATACGATGCAAATGATTCCACATGCCAGTTGTTATTTCACATTTAAGCCATTAAGGACGAACCGTTTGAAAAAAATGAGCATCCATCAATGGGTTAAGAAGTTCATAAAATTGCAAATGACAATCAATACCTCTCCAACGAGCCCCTAAAAACACAAATCGAACTAAAAACGTGGAAGTTTAGCGAATTTTATAAAAACAGAAAGATTTTGGGCTTGCTGAAATTAAGCAATACTTTGGAAAACAGCCGTAATTTCATAACCTATTGTCACCCCACGCTGAATTTTTGATACTTAGTAGAGAATAAAATAAGCTAAAATACAAAACAAAATGAAGAAAATTAAAGATATGTTTTTCAGGATATTCAAGGATTAAAATTATTTTTAATTTTTGCAGTCCTTGAATCACAAGGACATTCTTATTTTCATACAGTTTCGGAAAGAGGAGGTGTAAAACTTTCAGATGAGATCAATATCGTTAAAATCTGATGACACGATCCAAAGTTATGATATCGATAAAGAAGCCATATCTTCCAAAAAAAACCCCGAGATAACCAACTTTGGACCACTGTAAAACTTAAACCACGCACTACTTTGTGCTACGAAAAACGGTATAATACCCGCATCAAAATCAGAGATGATGAAAATCCAAACCTATACTTTTTGGGCCGTTTTCTGTTGGAATTACCCTATGGCGAATTCTAAACTCAGAAAAAAAGAAGACTGAAATGAGTTGAAATTAACAAAATTTTAGGAAAATTGAACTTCGTGCGCTGTGATACTTGTAGACATTTTAAAATGAGCATGATGTGTAATCTGTGGTTTCTTATAAAAACATATAAAATTTAAACCAGATTTGGGGGGCAATATTAAAACATCCTCCTCGATCAATATCCTATTATCAATAGGATATTACAACAATTAATGTACTACGAAAATAAATTTCTTTACATGTTTTATTGTTAAACTTGTAAAAGGGGAGAGTGTAAAAACCTTTATATGAGAATTAAATAATATAGTAAAATATAAGATGAAAATATAAATGCTTTTTACACGAATATTAATGAAAATATTCGGCCATAAAGCATACATTTTCAACTTGATAAATTTCGGTAAAAATCCTAATATTTACACTATTTAAGCATTTTTTTAAATGTCTGCCTGAAAGCACCAAAAAGTATATAAACAAAATATAGGGTCCGCCATCTAACGTTTTTTTTCAACTATTCAACCGTTGGACTATTATTTGTGGGGTGCCCGAGGCAGCCATTTGAATGAAATTACTTTCCATTATTAACCGGAAGGATTGTACTTTCAAATAAAAAAAGAAATTTGAGAAAATATTCAGTAGTTTCTTTTATAGCATTTTCAAAAAAAGTTATTTTGCGGACCCTATAAAAGAAACATGAAATTTGGAATGTACATCCCACTAATTGCGTAGGTACGTATAATAGAGGGATTTTGCCAAATTAGTACTTTTAAGGCATACAATTGGAAAGGAGGGATAAGAATGGTACCAACCAAATCACTGAAGTTGAATCATGAAATTCGGTGTATACATTCACCTGACTGCGAAAATGCGAAAGGAAAAGGATTTTTTCGAAATTTATACTTTTAGGTGAAAATTGGGGGAATGGGGATAAAAATGGTACCAACCAAACGACTGCAGCTATAATAATGATATTCGGTGTGTACACTTCTCTGACTGCGGTGACGCGAAAAATAAAGAGATCTGTCGATATTCGTACCATCACGATCAAAATTCGATTAAATTTGGCAACAGCTAGAAGCATGAATTCTGTATTTTCACTCGTCTGCACACTGGTCCCAATTCCATTTTTATGGCATAAAGTCGATAAATAAAGATACAATCTTGTAACTTTGCAAATTTGCTAGTCAAAACACACTTAAAAAATGAAAAATAAAATTGCGCCGATCGGACCACACCCACTACAAACTCCCATATAAACTCAATATATAACCAACATAATTATCACCCTGTATTAATACAGGGTGGCCAAAACCAAAATTTTAAGAAAACTTAAAATAATGAAACTCATTTCGCTTTGACGAACAATGTTTTTCTGAACATTATAACAAAAGCAAAATATATTAAACAAATATTCTACTTGACACTGCAATTTAAATAATTATTTCAGGAAATAATGTAAAACGTCTACATGTGTACAGAAATGTGAATAACGTTATATACCATTTTAAAGGTACTTACAATACCTTTAAAATGAGATGTTGATGGGTCTCATACACAAATCTGATTCAGAGATATGATCAAATATCGAAATAATCGAAACTGTGCTAAAATAAAGTGGCAATTGTAGGAGTTTGCCGAAAAATGCTGACGATATATTAATTCTACCATAAACTACACACTCTGACGAACACTTTCACATTTACACTTTGAGTCAAGTTGAGTAATACATATATCTTTTGGTCCAGGACATTTATAGGTTATGCTCACCACGAATCACAAAATTACAACACTTAAGAAAACTAACAAGACTACAGTAATCACAAAATATTAAATATATTTTTCAACTACTTACGCCGGCCATCATTTTCAATAATATAGTCACTTCATTATTTTCTTTTTACGCCTTAATTTTAAGCAGAGCTGTTAAGTAATGATTAGTAATCGTAATCATTAGTAAGTAGATTACTTTTTTTAAAGTAGAAGTAATGATTACAATACGATTACATTCAGTTTTATACGATTAGTAATTGATTACGATTACAAGTAATCAAAAAATAATCAGGATTACTTGCGATTACTGAAAAATAATCAAAAGTAATCAAAAATGAGTTCGACTACTTTAAAAGATTACTTTTGACTATTTTAGATTACTTTTGATTTTTTGTGATTACTTTTGATTCTCGCGAAATCGGTATGAGAGTCATAGTAGTCTGTTTGTCAAAACTTTGGACTTTTCAATATATGTCAGTTTTGATTTTTTCTGTTCTCGTTCTTTTGCCAGCTAAAACCGAAAGGTAACGGTAATCGCAAGTAATCCTGATTATTTTTTGATTATTTGTAATCAATTAGTAATCAGAAATTGTTGAATAGTGGATTATATAATCATTACGATTCTTTTTAAAAAGTAATGTAATTGATTACTAATCGTAATCGAAATTTAACAGCTCTGATTTTAAGAATTTTGTATATCTGCCTTAGACTTGAATTAATTCCACTTGTTTCAACGGCAATCTTTAAATGCCTCTCAGACTTGCAGACTAGTTTTCTCCAATACATATTCTTGATAACTTGAAGTGTTGGCTTTAAGAAAATATATACACATTTAACAATTTCCGATTTAAATTTTTCGAATTTCTGCCAAAAAATATGGATTTGGGACCATAGTGGTCTGTCTACGTAGACGTGGAAAAAGGAGGTACGAATTTTTCTAAATTCCTACTTTTAAGGTCAAATTGGAAAAAGGAGTAAAACTGGTACCAATCAAATGGATGTAGCTAAAATCATGAAATTAGGTGTATATATTCCACTCTGAAGCATATTGGATCTTCAATATTAGATCTTTTCCTATCAAAATGGTAAGCTGTAGTTGGGAAATTGCAAATGGGAAAAATCGGCCTTGAATGAAATTGGACCGGCCGAACTTAACGCCTTTTTATACACTCACTCTACTGAGTAGGAGGATATATATCATTTCGGATAGAAGAAAAGTGTAACGCTTTGAAGGAGTGACTTAAGACCCTAAGTGTGTTTGGACCAAATCCGTTTCACAACATTTTAAGATGTTTGAGCCATGCCTGACCGTCCGTCCTTCTGTCTGGCTGGCTGGTGTACACGATAACTTTCGAAAGGAGTTAAGAGATCAATTCAAACTTTGCACATGATAATATTTTCCCAATCTTAGTTTAAGTTCGAAGATGGGCGAAATTGCCACGCCCCTTCTGGTACCACCCACACAAATGGTACATATTCCTATGTTAAATAAAAACCATTGAAACTTCCACACGGATAGTCGGAATTATCTACATTTTTATAAGCACTTTGAGCGTGTAAGATATGACGGGTTTTGTCACGCCCCTTCTGGTACCTCCCACACAAATCACTCCAACCTACCTAAAATTAAAACTGTTATAACTTATATATGGTTGGTCGGAATAATATGAAATTGCAGATTTGATAATGCTTTTATGGATGTCTGATAAACTTGAAATATGGGCGATATTGCCACATGCCCTTCTGATACCTCCCACACAAACTGACATAAGCCTTGGTTAAAATAAAACCGATACAATTTCCTTATAGTCAAACTCTGTTGCAATTTGATATTTAAAAATGTGTTTATAATCACATTAAACCTAAAAAAATAATTATGCTTTAACCACGCCCCTTCTAAAGGGTGATTTTTTAGCTATTATCTGAAGCGGTTATTCGGGCTATTGTGACTAAATTTCGCACAAAATTTACATTGTTGGACATTAAACAACCAACACGCTTACGTAGAGTGCGAACTGAAGAAAATATCGCAGCTGTAATGATGACCATCAATTATCGATTCGTCGCCGTTCGCAGCAATTGGGCCTCTGTTACTCAAAAAGGTGGAAATGCAAAAATTGGACTAAGCGGATGGACCTTTGAGGCGCGGTCAAGGTCAAGATTTGCATGAAATAATCTTCAAACATTAAATTATATGGACCGTACTAACGATTCAAATAAAGATTTCATGGATTTTTCTGAATTTTATGTGTTTTTTGAAAAACTTTCCTATAGCTTTTAAAAAATCACCCTTTAGTACCTCCAACACCCTGTCTCTACCCTAGGTAATATTAAATCCTTCATAGCCTCTAGACTGGTACATGGCATCCACTATTACTTGATATTTGATCATGCTTTTACAATTGTTTTATAAATGTGGAAGCTGGGACCTTGTGATACGAACCTCCTAGTACCCTCCACTCAAATTATCCTGCCCTATGTAAAATTAATTTCCTTATAACTTCCGTATATATTTTCTCTGAGAGTGATGGTATACATGCATACCTACTGAATCCTACTTACTTGTTTTATAATCACTTTAAACATAAAAAATATTTACGCTTTAGCCACGCCCCTTCTTGTACCTCCCACACAATTGTCTCTATCCTAGGCGAAATTAAATGCTTTATAACTCCTTTGCAATTGCCTGAAATCAATTATGGCCTTCCACAAATGTGGAAGCTGGGTCCAATTGGCACAAACTGCTAGTACCTCCCACAAGCATACTCCGGCGCTAAGCAATATTTAAGTCCTTCCACACACATGTTCTCTGAGACTGAGGGTATATATAGGGTCCGCCAAATAACTTTTTGTTTTGTTTTTGAAAATGCTATAAAAAAACTATTGAATATTTTCTCAAATTTCTTTTTTATTTGAAAGTACAATCTTTCGGTTAATAATGGAAAATAATTTCATTCAAATGGCTGCTGAGGGCACCCCACAAATAATAGTCCAACGGTTGAATTGTTGAAAAAAACGTTAGATGGCGGACCCTATATAAGTCGGTTTAGCCGACTGACGTTTTCTTACTTTTTTTCTGTTTTATAGATTTTTTCGTCCCAGCAAAAAGAAATCAAAACATTAAATTTTTTCTCAAATTTTTTTGTGGCCTCTTCCTAGACCATAATCACCATTAATTGGAAAAATAAGCGTGAGAGTACAAATATGTATTAAGGCTACCTTCGACGAAAATCACAATTTTAATAAAAAGCGGTCACAAATCGGAACAGAAATCAGAAAATTGTTCATATTTACACTGTGTTGACAGCGAAATGCTTCGCTTTTCCTTCGTAGAATCTAAAGCTAATTTTTTGGTGATGACTGATTGGTTAATAGACAGTGTGACCAGCTATATTAAATATGTTTTGCATTATATTCCTTTTAGGGAATAGACATATTCAATTCAATTCAATTCTGAGCGACCCAACGTAAGGTTGCTTTTTGTTGCTTTCTTCGGCAGTTAAGTTTTTTTGCGCCATCGAAATTAAATTGCTTTCGTTTGAATTTATTTAAGCACTATTTTTATTGAAAATATTTCATTCAATGGAAAAAATAATGTCGCTGGATTTGAAGTGCATAAAAGTTAATTTCCATTTGCATTATGTTTATTAATAAGCTTTGGTGCTTTCATTAAATGCATTTATTTTCCTTTTAATCGGCTTATTGTTTTCCCATATTGTTTATATTTTTATTTTCAGCGTTTTTTTTTTTGGTTGTATTTATTTGATTTTATTGACTTTTTTGTGGGGAGCAGAGAACACACGGAATTGCAGTTGCAATTGCAACGGCAACTGCCACACTGGCCATAACAACAATAACAACTCCATACTTCACACTCAATTTAACAAAGTCATCATATTGGAAATTCGTATTTATTTATTACTCGCACTTAGTTCGCTATCCATCGAGGCATCCATCCGTCCAATCGAATGAATACACAACAACAACAATAGCAGCAGCAGAAACGGAGGCAGCAACAACAAAGAAAAACCTATAGGAAATCTCATATTGCGCGGCATTGGTATCGGGATTGTATTTTTATGCCGTTCATTTATATATATATATAAAACAACAAATACAAACTACTTTTTCACATTTTATACCCCCAGCAGGGTGGCTGAGGGTATATTAGGTTTATCATTTCGTTGGAAACACCGCATCAAACTTCTGTCCGTTCTCCGATAACAATATGCCACAATAAATCTGTGACTATATTCATACCCTGCACCGCTTTTTGGAATAAGTCACGTAAGTATATCGATCGGTTTAGAATCACCAGCAATATAAAGCTTTGGATCAAAGTTCACGTCGTTCGATCGCTATGGAATTTAGCAGGAGTATTTTTTTGCTAGCAAAAGCCGGTATTATATATACCACCATGCAGAAGGGTATACCAGTTTCGTCACTACCCCAATATAACGCCGTTCTTATATTTTACAGATTTCATTTGTTTTCGCGATACAACAATTTTTGTAAATTTGTGAATATCCATATCCATAAAAACGGATGGAATCACATAAAAATTGGACTTTTCATTTTTATTTTTTGTTGTTATTATTATTGTTTGATTGTTGTGCTGCTGCTGCTTGTTTGGCTTGCTGATGGGAATCAATTTTTGGATAAAATAAAACTGGATGCTGGATGCTTTGTACTGAACTGTAGAAGTATGCCTTAAATCAGATTCCATAAAAATGGAAATGATGAAAGTGACTGGTAGCAGTGCACGTGAGTAAGTGAGTGACATTGTGCAGGTGTAGGAGAGACTCGCATTGTAGAAGTTTGAAATTCCATTCAGTTCTTTGAATTGAAATGACTAATTTTAACAGCAATAACAATGGATAATATTAATAAATAATAATAATATGCAAAAAGCAGTCCGCATCAAAAGTTTAACATTTTTATACACATTTTCAATAAAAAAAATCATAAATGCTGACCCCATGTTTATTAAAAAATCGAATAGAAGAAAAAATTGTAGCAATTATTGTTCACATGCAAAAAAAAAATACATATATTTTGAACAACCATTTTACGACTTATATATACATACCCTCGTTCTCAGAGATCATATAGAGTGAGCAATTTAAAATTTAAAATTTGGACTACAGATTACGTTGACTTCAAAAGGTAGAATAACATTAGTTTATATTTTTATTTTCAGGTTTGTGTTTGACATTTCAAAAATGGGACGCTATACGTTGCAACAAAATTCGGAAATATTAAAAAATGACTTCCAAAGTAGTGAGTCCTTAACGCAAACTGCACTCTGAAAAATGTGAGCCCTATAATGAACTAAAATTTAGGGGAATTAAACTTCGTATAGCACTGCAGAAATATTTCCTCATATAAAGTTCAAACTTTTCCTTGAAAGTAGTACATGCTTTCAACTTGATTCTAGTTCAATTTTCCTCAAACCAAGTAAATATTTACTCAAACTGAGGAAAAATCCAGTAAGTTTTTAGACAAACTAAGTACATTTTTACTAAATTTAAGTACAATTTTGCTGAAATTTTCCTAAATCTAAGTAAATTTTTCTTAAAACCAAGTAAATTGTTGACTAAATTTAAGTAAAATTTTCCTAAAACTAAGTAACTTTTTACTAAATCTTAGTAAAACTTTGCTGACAATTTTCTAAAACTAGGATACTAGGAAAAAGTGAACTTAAAATAATTATAACAAATGGTTTTGCTTCAGAGTAGGCAAAATTGATACAAAAAATTACAACATTAAATATTTATTTCTCAAAAGTTGCATGATACCTCTGCAATAAAGAGATGCGCTATTACTCCATGTTTGCTGCGAAGGCAAAGTAGGCGCCTCGCAGTGGTTGTTTAGAATAATTCTTGAAGTATTTAAGAAATAAGTCTCCGCAAATGAACGAGAATTGCTTCTTAGATTAAAATTTAAGAATTTTCGGAACAATTTGAAGTGCATTTTTATAAGTTCATTAATACTTAAATGTATGAAGAACTCGGCATAAATTTCAGTAAAAAACACATTTTTAGTTAAAATTTCCTAAATGGATTTTAATATTTTTCTTACTTAAAACTTTGGAAATTTTATTCCACGCAAGCGTGAATTTACTCAATTGTAAGATTTTGTATTAAATCCAATGAAATGTTTTAAGAAACTTTACTACCCAATTTCTAGTAAATTAACTATTCAGTATGGCTTTTAAATAAGGAAACTTTACTCATACTTAGTAAATTTTCCTGCTTTAAGGATTTTTTTACAAAACTGGACTAAAATTTTTTAACTAAATTAAAGTATGAATATTACTCAAATTTAGTAATACTATTTTTGTGAGTGAATATGAAATTCACGTGGAAATTTTTTGAGAAGAGATCAGCCTTCATGCAGCTAATTTTCATCTCGGTGGGGTTCAGAGAACCCACACGTTACTATTGAGAAGTCAATTCCTCCTCACTGTTTGGTGTGGATTTTGGACTGTACTGAAATGAATGATATTGTTTTCCATAATGGAATAATAAAATCAGAAATTTAAAGAAAAAAATCAGTAGTTGTCTTATCCGATTCTAATTTAAAATGTTACATGACAGACGGACATTGCTAAATCGACTCAGAAAGTGACACCTTTCCAGATGTTACAAACAAATGTACCAAGACATAATACCCTACAAATCCTTATTTGTGTATGTAAAGGGTGTTTTTTATTGGGGTATAGAAACTTTAAGTTGGCATCACTTTTTTAACTGGCGGCCATTTTGTCAGCTGTCAGTATGTGTTTAATATTTAGTTTGGTTTGCCATTTCATCATGAACAGGTTGACAAAAGAACAGCGCTTGCAAATCGTGCAAATTTATTTCGAAAGTAATGGTTCAGTTCGCGAAGTTCACCGCAAGCTCCGTCCATTTTATGGTCGTCACAATCGAATTATTGAAGGAAACATTCGATGAGCGCATAATTTCGCGGAATGGATCTGTCAATTGGCCATCAAGATCGTGTGATTTGACACCATTGGATTATTTTCATTGGGGATATGTGAAGTCGCTCGTCTACGCCAACAAACCAGAAACGTTAGGGGACTTGGAAGCCAACATCGTGGCGTGGTTGAAAAATTGGACCTGTAGAATTGGCTATATTCGAGCGAGCCGCGGCGGCCACATGCCCGAAATCATATTTAAACATTAATGGCATAAAATTATCCTTCCAATAAAGCCAAATTAATGGACATTAAAACGATTTTCTTGTGTTTTATTTCAATTCGAAGTTCTATACCTCAATAAAAAACACCCTATACATGACTAATTCCAAGTGAAACGGAACATAAAATTTCCTTAGGTTCTCCGAATTGAATGAAAGTTTTCAAATTTGTACTTATGAATAAATCAGAGCTGTTAAATTTCGATTACGATTAGTAATTACTTTTAAAAAGAATCGTAATGATTATATAATCCACTATTCAACAATTTCTGATTACTAATTGATTACGATTACAAATAATCAAAAAATAATCAGGATTACTTGCGATTACCGTTACCTTTCGGTTTTAGCTGACAAAAGAACGAGAACAGAAAAAATCAAAACTGACATATATTGAAAAATCAAAAGTTTTGACAAACAGACTACTATGACTCTCATATCGATTTCGCGAGGATCAAAAGTAATCACAAAAAATCAAAAGTAATCAAAAGTACTCTAAAATAGTCAAAAGTAATCTTTTAAAGTAGTCGAACTCATTATACACTCCACGAGAGTATTATGGCTTTGTGCATTTGTTTGTAACACCCAAAAGGAAGCGGGATAGACCCATTGTTAAGTATACCGATCGACTTAGAATCACTTTCTGAGTCGATTTAGCAATGTCCGTCTGTCTGTCTGTCCGTCTGTCTGTCTGTCTGTCCATCTATTGTTGTAATCAAACTACAGGTCGCAATTATAGTCCGATCTTAACAAAAATTGGCACAAGTAAGTTTTGTGGATCAAGGACGAACGCTATTTAATTTGAGACAAATCGGTTCAGATTTAGATATAGCCCCCATACAAATGTCGCTCCCGATTTGACATTTTCCGTTCTAGAAACCACATATTATACTCGATTTTCTTTAAATTTGGCACAACATCTTATAATCCAACTATAAACACCTATGCAAAAATTGGGTAAGATCGGTTCAGATTTAGATATAACCACCAAACAAATGTAGCTCCCGATTTGACTTTTGCCGCTTTAGAAACCACATATTGTACTCGATTTTCTTTAAATTTGGCACGACAGCTTATAATCCAAGTAAAAAACCTATGGTGAAAGTGGCTAAGATCGGTTTAGATTTAGATATAGCGCAAATACAAATGTTGTTCCCAAATGTTTAACCAATTTTGGCCAAACTATACATATTATATTTCACCTATTTCGTTCCAGATTTCAATATACCCCCATACAAATGTCCTTTACGATTTAACATTTTTTGTCAAACACACACATTTACATTTACACATTTTCACCGAATTAAATTGTATTCGGATAGAAAGTGGAGTGTATCATAGAGTCGGCCCGCCCGACTTTAGCCTTTCCTTACTTGTTTTATTTAAAAAACTAAACGTCTGCTTCATAGCAGGAAGACAACAGTATTCAACATTCAAATAATTTATGAACATACGTAAAGGAGACTGAAGAAATTAAAATGTGATTTACAAATATTGGGTACTTCTGTAGAATCTGCATCAGTGGAGTTTTCCAAAATTCTTGCTGGCTTAACGCTATCAATTCATACAACATTCTCCTTGTTATTGGCAGAATCTATATTTCACGCTTCCAAATTCGACATTATAGAAAAAAAGTCGCGGGTCACCAATGAAGAAAACCAATTTATATTTTTCTTACAAAATTTATTGAAAAACTAAACTTCTGCTAGCAGAAGAACAAAAATATTCAACATTCAAATAATTTATGAACAGACATAAACGAGAATGAAAAAAATTAAAATGTGATTTACAAATATTTTTAAATGCAAAGTAGAGGATGAACAATTTTTAATCGAAAAAGATTGATCTTCCAAAAAACATGGACGAATTTTATTCTTAGTAATTTTTGTATAAGTTGGCGGGTAATTTTCCTATTTCAGCGTGAGGAGCTTTATATACAACTTTGGTATCTTTCGTGAAAATCGAATCATAAAGAGATGACGGTTAAGATCTTCCACAAAAATGATCCTCATAAAATTCCACAATATAGTTCTGACAAAAAGAATTCTCTCGGAGATTAACCTACTAGAGTTTTTCAACTTAATATAATGCTCCCTTCGACTAAAAATTGAAAACTTTGACCCACTATAAGAAATTGAGGTCAGCTGGACTATAAGTTTTATTTTCTACAAAAATGATCTACCTAACATTCCCTTTCAGAATTATGGAGTCAGTTCCGATCAAAAAGTCTTAAATTGTTGGACAGTGCAATGAAAGATGTACAGGGTTTTCCAACAAGAGGTGTTATTTTGGTATTCAAAGAAAAATGCCATTTTTTGAGATAAATGATCGGATCTTTATTTCATAATAAAGAGGAAGGTATGCCGTTAATAATGAAAAACAGCATCAGCCAAATGGCCAACACGACCACGCTTACAGGACCATATCCTTTTCATGAAATTTTCCATAACCAAATAGCAAAGTGCTGTCCGATTATCATGAAATTTGGCAGAAGTTAGTTTTTTTGGCCAAGAACGATCGGTATTGAATTTGGATTTAGATTTAGATATAGTCCCCATACAAATGTTGCTTCTGATTTCACTTCTTCCGCTTTAGAAATATATTGTTCCTTCTTTTCTTTAAAATTTGCACAACATTTTATAATCGAACTAGAAACACCTATGGTGTTTCGGCTCAGATTTAGATATAGCCCCCATACAAATGTCGCTCCCGAATGTTAAACCGATTTTGGCCAAACTTTAAAAATATATTGTGAAAGCGGATCACATCGTTGCAGGTTTCAATATACATTGAATGTCATTTCCGATTTAAATTTTTTGTCAAAATCCTTCCCGATTTCACTTTTTCCGCTTTAGAAACCGCATAGTGTTCCCAATTTTCTTTCAAATTGGCACAACATTTCATAATCGAACTAGAAACACCTATGGGGAAAGTGGGTAAGATCGGTTAAGATTTAAATATAGCCCCAATACAAAAGTTGCTCTCGAATCTTTAACCAATTTTGCCCAAACTTTACATATTATATTTCACCAATAAACACACATGGTGAAAGCGGGTCACATCGTTCCAGGTTTCAATATACCCCCATACAAATATCATTTCCGATTTAACATTTTTTATCAAACACATACATTTACAGGATGAAAAAATCCTTCCCAATTTCACTTTTTTACCGAATTGAATTGTAGTGAGATTGAAAGTGGGGTGTATCATATAGTCGGTTCCATCCGTCTTCCATACTTGTTGGGGAGATGCCAATATGTCCATACTTTGGTATAACCCAAATGATGGGCCCCATTTGCTCTATTACAGCTCTAGAAACTACATCTTACATCGGATCTTCATCAAATTTTGCAAATCATTATATGTTTCAACTAGGAATATCTACCGTGAATAAGCAATATATAAGCGCATGTTTTGGCACAGGCCTCAAGTGTTGTTAAAGGCCCCCTTCAAATGTCCGTCCGATTCATCCTATTACCGCTGTATAATCTGTATTTATCATTGGATCTTGATCAATTTTTCCATATCATGTTATATTTACTTTACTCGGAATATCTGCTGGAAAATTGGATCAATTACTTTATTATTTACCATACTCATTAAATTTGACTAAAGATTAATTTATAGAAACTGTATAATTTATATGAACTACAGTAATGAAAGCGAGGTATATATGTACGCAGGGAGTAGTGTAGGGTATTATATAGTCGGCCCCGCCCGACTTTTGCATTTCTTTACTTGTTAATAATGGCGTAGTTTCTACTTGTCAAATGTCAAAGAATAAAAGCTTCAAAAGTGGCAGCTACCGAAATACCAAGAGATTCAAAATTACACCTCTTGTTGGAAAACCCTGTACTTCTTTGATTTTTTAATATTTTTTATTAAAAACTAATAGTGTCAGTGACATGCTCCATAAGTTTCATGCTAGAGTTTCTAGTACTTACTCACTACAATTATAAACGGGATTGCGGTCGAAATTAAAAATATTTAATAGAAATAATTAAAACAACTTAAATTTTTACAAAATAGTTGAGGATGTTCCCGACTTGATTGATATTGAAAATAAGTTTAAATTATAAATCTTAATTCGCTAAATTTTCAAACATCTGCCTGTGTTATATTTCTTGATGTCCTCGAAAATGATGCTTCTTGGCACACCAAGACCAAAACTAAGCCAATAATCTTTCGCAACACTGACGACTTTGTTCGATTTGTTTTGCATATTGAAAATTGAGAATGTGCATTTTTATACGATTATATACATTTTATCCGCTTGGCCGCACTGGAAGTGACACAGCGACCGATCATGTTTTTCTACAAACTTCTCATTACGGAAATCAATACTATAAATGAATACAACGGTTTGTAATTTTTGATGTAAATCTAAAACACGATTCAAAGTCAAATTGTACTAAATGTATTTAAATTTGTGGGGGAGGTTTAGCCCTCCCCAGTACCCTTAATCCATCGCCAATGTAATTTATTTAAAACAGTAAGCATAAGTGGGCAGGATAATAGTAAACAAACATCGTATTTACCATAAAATATATCACAATTTTCCTAAAGTCGTCAGATTCTAATCTGCCGGCAATCTATGTATGTGGAATGCACTCTGTGGTGGTGGATATATTCTTTATATTCGGTACTTCCGAAATAAACGTCTTTTTTACTTATTTTAATTGAGTTATATACTCATATAGCGTATATCATGTAGCATTTCGAAATCATTGAACTTTAAGCCACTTTTAAAATAAACTTTGTGAATTTTATATGACAAAATTTCTTATGAAGTACAATGTAACTATTTAATGAAGACCGCCCTGAAAAGATGCAACGTACAAATATAAACCATCACAAATATGCACAGGCTGATCCAAAAGTCACTGCACCATTTGTGATGTTATAAGCAGGCGATAATTCTTCGTTTCAAACCTTTATATTTCAGGTGTATAGATCAGTTGAGCGAAATGCTTTAAATATCTTTAGGGATACTTTAATAAGCAATCCAAACTATCTCAAATTGATTATGATGATTTTTTTAGAATGAAAGCTTCCAACTGGTACAGTGAATTTCGGTTCACATTGTTCACGTACAAAATTTGCATGTTTACATTAAGGCTGGTCAGGTAACACAATGTTGTAATTTATTGTAAATTAATGAAATTAATTTCGGTGCGATCTTCTAAAAAATATCCAAGGTTTCTGCTCCAAGGGACCCAAAATTATTTCGTGATACCAAGCTAAGCTTCGTCTAATAGTATAATAGCAATTTGTATCATTTGTTGTCCCATTTCACCTCCTAAAGATATGCATTTTGCAAAAGTTCCAAATTTCAAGTGAATGCTTAAATACACAAAATAAAGGGTGATTTTTTAAGAGCTTGATAACTTTTTAAAAAAAAAAAACGCATAAAATTTGCAAAATCTCATCGGTTCTTTATTTGAAACGTTAGATTGGTCCATGACATTTACTTTTTGAAGATAATTTCATTTAAATGTTGACCGCGGCTGCGTCTTAGGTGGTCCATTCGGAAAGTCCAATTTTGGGCAACTTTTTCGAGCATTTCGGCCGGAATAGCCCGAATTTCTTCGGAAATGTTGTCTTCCAAAGCTGGAATAGTTGCTGGCTTATTTCTGTAGACTTTAGACTTGACGTAGCCCCACAAAAAATAGTCTAAAGGCGTCAAATCGCATGATCTTGGTGGCCAACTTACCGGTCCATTTCTTGAGATGAATTGTTCTCCGAAGTTTTCCCTCAAAATGGCCATAGAATCGCGAGCTGTGTGGCATGTAGCGCCATCTTGTTGAAACCACATGTCAACCAAGTTCAGTTCTTCCATTTTGGGCAAAAAAAAGTTGGATATCATCTCACGGTAGCGCTCACCATTCACAGTTACGTTACGATTCGCATCATCTTTGAAGAAGTACGGTCCAATGATGCCACCAGCCCATAAACCGCACCAAACTGTGACTTTTTCTGGATGCATTGGTAGCTCTTGCAATGCTTCTGGCTGATATTCACTCCAAAATCGACAATTCTGCCTATTTACGTACCCATTGAGCCAAAAATGAGCTTCGTCGCTGAACACAATTTCTTTCTTTCTGAACTTTCTTAACAGAGCACGCATTTTGATAATAAAATTCAATGATTTGCAAGCGTTGCTCGTTAGTAAGTCTATTCATGATGAAATGTCAAAGCATACTGAGCATCTTTCTCTTTGACACCATGTCTGAAATCCCACGTGATCTGTCAAATACTAATGCATGAAAATCCTAACCTCAAAAAAATCACTCTTTATTAAAAAAGGACAACCAATCGCCTGTAACTGAAGATGAATCTCCCCCAATATTTAGGGTATGTACGCTTTTTTGAAGGTTGCTGCCTTAAAGGCGTGGTTAAAATGCTTAAAACTGTCAAACATAAACTGAAAATAAAAGTAAAAATTACTAAAACATTTTCTGATGTATTTTGGATCTATACACAAACAATTTTAAAGAAGTAAGGAAAGGATAAATCGGGCGGGGCCGACTATATGATACACTCCACTTTCTATCCGAATACAATTCAAAAAGTGAAAACGGGATTTTTGTATGTTTCCTAATCTAATCTAGGCTAATATGACCTGATACAATTTTTCAAATCGAGAAGAATATTTGGATAGGGGCTATATCCAAACATGCAATAAAGTGACCCATTTGCACAATAAGTTCTTCTAGTTCAAGTGGTGTAAATACGAGTTTCTGGGGCGGAAAAAGTCAAGCCGGGAGCGAAATTTGTATGGAAGCTATATATAAATCTCAACCGATCTTGCCTATTTTCATCATAGGCGTTTCTAGTTAAAATATAAAATATTTTGAAAGATTTGTTAAAATATGTGGTTTATAGAGTGGAAAAAGTCAAATCGGTAGTGAAATTTGTGTGGAACCGATCTGACCCCGATCTGAACCGATCTGACCCCTTTTCAGCATGGGTGTTTCTAATTGAAATATCAGATGTTTTGTGAAATTTGAAGACAATCTAATAAAATATGTGATTGCATTTGGGTGTTACACACAAATGCAAAAAGACATAATACTCTCGTGGAGTGTATAAAAATAATTATGGATTTAATTCGATTATGAAAGTATAGGCCGGACCACACCTGATTATATATTCGATTAAAAGTAATTGTGATGGATACAAACGTTACGAATTTCACTTTCACGTAGAAACAATGGAATTGGGAAAAGTCTCTGAAAAAATATTTTATTCAGCCACGAAAAAATCATAAAAAATAAATCAAATCGGAAAATAGGTTTGTTCTATTTTTTAATAGCTAACACTTTAATATAGAAAACAATGTTTGTCTATGTTTATATAGATAAATGTTGAAGTTATAACCCTCTTTGTAAACGATAAAGATTTTTCAAAAAATTATGATTTTTTTAAACAAATTGGATAGCATAATATTTTATTTTCAAATAGCTTTAAAAAATCGCCACCTAGTTCATTCAGGAATATTTGTTTGACTAGACTTTTAGCTGTGGCCCACTTGAATGTCCATAGATGCCGGTTCCCCGATATCTGCTCATGCACTAAATCATAAATAGTTTTACACAGCTATCTATCTACCAACACCATCGTCCGCAACAATTGCCAAATATGAGCGGGGAAAAAATCGATTAAAGAACAATAGAATGAATGAATGAGAACGAGCAAAATCATATGTAAATATATTCGATGGTTTTTTGATTTTATAGAAGTAGCATTCACAGCAAAGCATAGCACTCTACAGCACAAGAGAGCAGAACACGACAAAAACATAAAACAATGACAACGACAACGACCACGCCAACATTTGCAATTGTTATGGTTATTGTCCTTTTATCCTGCCGAATGATAAGCAAGCCAAGCCAAGCCAAGCCCATTCCAAATCCCCAGCGCCCCAGCCGAAATGTTGAAATGGCGCATAGCCCGAAATGGAAATGACCATTGTTCGAACACAGAACACAATGTCATCAATATATTTCTACATTGGTTTTTTCTCCTCTTCTTTTCTATTGTTTCATTACAGGCAACACTCAAACATACATAGACACGACCGCCGAACCAACAACAAAAAATTGTATTAATTTATTTTGTTTTTGTTAGAATTTGAAAGTGCTCCGGAGAGCCCAAATGGAAATGGAAGTGCAAAAAATGACATGGTGGAGGCGGCCGAGGAAATAATGATTAAAGTTTATTAGGATAATTGTTGTTGGTAGTTGCGGCAGGATGGCCGTAATGTTCGCTGGCAGCGCAGCACGATGTAAAATAAAACTCGAATGTCACTTATAAATCAAACGAGCAAAATGCATTCTAATAAACTTCCATAAAAGTGCACAGCACTGTGCCTGACCTGAACTCAGCTAATACATACATCAATGATGGGCACACCGAGTGCACTCTCTCTCTCTCTCTAATTAAAGTTTTTCATTTCAGTTGCATTGCAAATAAATGTTATCATTGCACGTTGGTGTTGCATACCATAAATTGTTGCACCTTTAGTGGAAATGCGAATGACGAAAAAATTTCGGAGTGTGTTTCAAATTCATTTTATAAATTGCTCTATATTTTGGGAATTTGTCAAATTTGAAAATTTCGTGAAATATTGGATGGGTGGGTGTGGGAAAATTTGGCAAATTGTATGCAGATATTAGCAATGGAATATGTTTGAAGCACCATAATATATTCATCGGATGACTTTTATGCATATGCTGTAGTTAAATTCTAAGTTGGTTTATTCATGACACCATACTAATGTTCTGCAAGTATAGGTAAACACCTGCATTCGGTAGCAAACGGTTGGAATGGAAATATGGTGACATTCGTCCAGAGACAAAATGTTTCTTTCTAAACAAAAACTAGTCCGTTTTCAACAAAAAGGCGGGCAAATCCAAAATATAAACATTGGTTTGCCGATAAACACTCGACTTACCGGTAAATTAGAGGCTGTCGATTTCACACAGATGTGTATGTAACATATTACAGAAATTATGATACATTTTTGCTAATTGCGATATTTGTTAAATAAATTTTGATATTCACACACAGAATGTACATACCTAAATTTACAATTCTGGATACAGACATTTGTTTGGTACCAGTATGAAACGAATTTCGTGATTCTAGCTGCAGCTGTTTGATTTGTAAAATTGTTATCCTTTTTTATCCCTATCTTAACCTTTCCGTGAATGTTTGCATAAAAGTTAATATCGGTCCTCTGATAATGGGAAAAATATTTATTTATATTATTTAGAAGATATAGACTTTTTTAAAATCAATGGCAAATATATAGAACAAAAACAAATAAGCTACCAAACTAGGGTTTGCATCCCGGGATTTCCCGCGGGAAAAATCCCGGAAATTTGCACATTTTCAGTTTCCCATATTCCGGGAAAATTGTACGGGATTCCCGCGGGAATTCAGCAGAAAGTTTTTCCTATTTCTCGCACATTTGTTACCACTTTTTCACAATAAAATTGAAAAAGGCACAAAATAATTTAAAAATATCATTTTTAATTAGATATGTGTCAGATAGGCGATATAATTCTTCTACCTTGGTATGGTAATTCAATGTAATTAATATAAACTGAATATAACAGATATCGTAATGATATCTTTATGAAAAAGTATTGATATGCTAATATCTGTGGAGAAATCGTACAGGTGTTATATACAATTTTACTAATAAATTTAAA